>CAUJNA010003430.1:267500-352500 GCA_963377175.1 Effrenium voratum
GTTCAAGCTTTTTCAAGGTGAGCATGTGGCGAAACCCGCCTTGAGCTGGTCTTGGTTTCAGGCCTCGCCTCAAAAAACCTTCCTGGCCTCGCCCGTTGGCCTGCCCTGCCGGTGGGCCGTTTTTGCGAGGCCTGGTGCTGTGCTTCATCTTCTACGCCAACTCCACCACGGTGCTGTCCACGGCATTCAGCCGGATGAACGCCAAAGGCGCGGCTCGAAGAGCCGATGGGCCCGCGAAACGGCTGGTGTCCTTTCGCGTGTGCCTTGAAAAACTAGGACGCAAAACAGTTGGTGTCCTTTTCTGCGTCCCTGGAAAAAAAGAAGAGATTCGAACAAGCCCGACGAGAGTCGGCAACAGAAAGAAACGCGGCCATTGAATGGCGTGAGTCTTTCTCGCAGAATGTGGCCCAGAACATGGACTGGCGTCAGTGAAGCTAGCAGAGGTTGGTCACTCTTGCCACTTTGCCACAGGGAAGTGGGAAGAGCAGGTGGATCTGTCTTTTTTGAGAGTACCTCTTTTTTTTTTTTGTGTGTGTGTGTGTGTGTGTTTTTTTTGGGGGGTGGGGGGGTGGGGTGGGGTGGGGGGGTTAAAGGGAAACCAAAAACACCTCGTCCTTTGTCGCAGGTCCTGGCCAGCTGGGTCGGGAGGACGTGGCCTTTGTGGCGCTGTTGATGGGAGGCCTTGGAATCCCCCACCCCGCGGGGTGGGGGGGGGGGATGAGCCGGGAGTGACCGGGGGGGGGAGGTTGGGGGGTGGGTGTGGCTCATTTTTTGTTATAGCTGGGGCAAACCGCAGGTCTGAGTCTCTCAATACGCCAAGGTGCCATTTTGGGTACCGTTTGAAGAACCACAGCCTTGTTTATACGAGGAAAAAGACCTCTGGGAAGTGTTGGGGAACACGGCTCAGACTTTTCCGAGATGAGGTGCCGCTATGTTGCAGGGATGACGCGGAGTAGACCTCGGAACATGTTGAACTGAGTTCGAACCCGCGGAAAGTTGGGCCGTGCGGATGTGTCACATTGCCAGTAGAGCCGGACACAGCCGCCGTTTCTCTGGACACGCCAGGCATCTATTTGCCGATGCCTCTATCGCTGGGATTGATCCGGACAGTCGCTGGACTGCATAAACAATGCATGGTGTGTGTGTGTCATGCATTTGGGCATGTCTTATTTTGAGGATATCCCTTGTGTGGTTTACTGAAGAGAATCCAAAAGGAGACCAACCAAGACACACTCATTGCTTTGGATGTTTCTGCATGCCTGGACCCACTCGCAGCTCGTCTTTGGAGTCTTGCGGCGCGGCTTGGTTCGTTGCATGGGCGGCTCGTTGTTTTTTCAGCGGACCCTTTGCTGACTGAGGGAAACCACAGGCCACCACCAATTTTGAGGCTCCAGTTGAGAACCCAAATGTTGCCAGCCAAGGTGGCCGTACGATTTGGGCACAGGTACGGTCTTCTTTTGCCAGGGACTTAAGGTCAGCAATTCGGAGACCTGCCAGGCCAACAACCACAGCGCGGCATGCATAGTGCCATCACCTCTTCCCGCGTTTCCGATACCTCCTGTTTGTTCTTATCGCGCTTCGGGACAGTTTAAGGCAAGTTTCATTTTGAGTTGTTCAAAAGGGGAAATGGCTGTGGGTCAAAACCAATGGTACCATTTTGGGGTCACCACCCATTTTGGTCTATTTTAGTGGGGATTGAATCGGATGTTCACTGGGGGCTAATCGATTTGGATTTTGACCCATGGCCAAAGGACTCGGGAGCGCTGTCAGCCAAGGTTCTTGTTCTTTCTTTTGCTGGGTCACTTGCTCACAGCCGAGCGCTCGGATGCGCCCAGTCGGACCCGGCTGGACTGGTGGCGTGAATCCCCGCTCCGAAAGGACAGTAGTCTTCGACAAAACGGGGTCAATGCAACCGCCCCCATGTTTGTTGGCAGAGTAGTTCCACACATGGAACGCTTGACTTCCCAAGGGGCGTTTAGCATGTAGAAAAATGTGTTTTTTCTCCACTTCCTTTTGTGGGACTGGAGGTTTGCGGCCAAGCGATTGCGCCGCAGCTCATGTGGCCACTGGTGGTCGCACGCCTGGCAGGGGCCCCATGGAACTGTCCGGAGTTGCAACTCATGTGGCCGTGGTTTGCAAAACCGTTTTGGGATCCCATTTTGGTAGGTGAATTCACCACCCATTTTAGAACCTATTTTTTAGTGGGGGTTGAATCGGACGTTCACTGGGGGCTAACCGATTTGCAGTTTGACCCATGGCCACGTGGCCAGATCCCGAATCTTGCCGGGAATCGGAGCTGAGGTGCATGGACTTGGCTCTGGGATCCTGTTCCAGGCGCTTTCAGTTCAGTGGTTTTTTTTGATGTTTTGGGGAAAGAAAACGGACACCTACCATTTTTGGGGTCCCCCAAAAATAGACACACACACACACACACACTGTCGGTTTCCTTGCGCTTTTCGTCCATTTTGAGAAGCTGCCATTGGATCAAGCATGCTATTGCTCATAGAGACGAAAAAACACGTCTACGATTCGTGTCGCTCGCGATCGGGTATAACAACCTCTCAGACGCGCCACATCCTTGCCATCCTGAGTACCAACGCGGCAGACTCAGTGGCTTTCTACAGAATCTGGGCCTGTCCCTAAAGGCCCGTTTGGCCATATGGCACCCATTTTAGACTATTTTAGTGGAAATTGGGATGTTCACTGGGGGTATGGGATTTTGACCCATGGCCAAATATCTACTACCCGACCTGGTTTGAAAGATTTTTTAATGCATCAAGAATCAAAGGTCTGTTTTAGTTTTGTGCTTCGGGTTTTTCACCGGAAGTCACATGGGATGGCCACTAGGACAACCACACCAACATCCAGACCTGGATCTTCTTCACCAGCGACCTGGGCCTCGCTACCGGGGCCCATGCCCCGGTTGCGCATGGCCCTGGGTTTTTGCTCAGAAAACGGCGCTCTCCATCCAAATTTGAGGAGTTGGTTGGCACAATTCCGACTCATTTCGCCATCGGAAAAGTCGCAGGGGGAGTTGTTCCATTTGCCAAATTCACCCTATGCTACTTGAGGCGTTCTTCCCGTGGATCCTGCATTGCATCTTCGGGTGCCGGGGGGAGGCCGGAAAGGTTGGGTAGAAGGAATCTGGGAGTGGCGCTTCTTGGGTTTGGAGATATGGCGCCGCAATGGCACTGTTGGTGGTGCAGAATGGGCGGCATCTGGCAGGCTAAGCCTAGGATGTGTCCGCTGAACCTTTGTCGTGGCTCGTGGCGCTCATCGAAGTAAAGCAGGAGTGTGCGTCTCTTTTTATTCAATGGAACAGCATGACATGGGCAGGTGGGAAGACAAGGGACCCTGTTCGATGGGATGGTTTCAATTTGCGGTGTCTTGTATTGGGGCACCCTTTGTACAAAAGCAAACAATGAAGGTTCGCTCAGGAACGACAAGCCCATGCTGCTCTTGGCACTCACCGTTCGCAGGCCCCAGAGCTGATCTCATCGGCGGTGTCGCTTTGCCTGGAGCAGCTCGGCATCGAAGTGGGGGGAGGGGACCTTCAACTTGTGATTGCCCTTTAAACTAACCTCAAACACGTGTGCTGAGGAGGCTCGAGCCTCAAAAGCAATTGAACACGACCACAAGCACACACGGGTGTGCCTTTTTTCAGGCGAGGGTACCTCCCCCACCCCCCCCCCCCCCCTCCCCAAAAAAAAGAGAGAGGGACAGATCGACACACACACACACACACACAGCCTGCCAGATATTCGAGAGTGCCCTCTGCACGCCGAGGTTGGTGGTGATGTTATGGGCTTGGCCCTCAAGCCCGTTTCGCGCTTCGCCGGTGTGCCGTGGCCGGCTTTGGCTTGGCTTTGGATGCAGGGGGAGCCTGAAACTCGGCCAATGGAGATATGGGTGTGGCTCAAACCCAAACAGGAGGGGTTCGCAGGTGTTGGTCCATGTTTCCACTTACCAGGGTTCCATTTTGGTACCGGTTTGTTGAGCCACAGCCATATTCGCGGGTTTTGTGGGACACATGAGTCGGCGTTTTGAGAAGGCCGTGCCATGCACAAAGCGAGCTTCCAGGTCGGATCTGTCTTCCCTAGTCGACTGGTTGGCTTGCCCGAAGGCTGGGAGTCAGTTGACTTTCCATGGCCAGCCTCTTGCAGAAAGTCATCCAGTGCCGCATTCCCGTCCTTTTTTTTCTCTCTTTTTTGCGCGTGCGTTTGGAAGTTGTTTTTTGTTTTTGCTTTTTTTGCGCGCGCGCGTTTGGAAGTTTGAGTGGATGCCAGGCGTCCGATTCACCGACTGGACGGCAAAGGGGCGCCGGCTCCGGAGAAAGCTCGCAGAATCTGACAGGACCCGCATGTGTGGAACCGGTGAGAATTTGGGTGCGGTGATAGCAATGTGGCGCTTTGCGCAGTGCCCTACCATCCACGTGGGACCAGACTGGCGGTCCTGGTAAGGAGCCTTTGGTGGGTTACATGGTGGATGGGAGTTTGCCAAAAGCGGGAGGCTTCGCCGCCAGTTTCGAGTGTGAAATCGCCAACTCAGCATCAAGCGGCGGTTCCCTGCATCCTTCGCATATAGTGGCCTGTCTTTTTGTTCGGCGGGGGGTCCTCGCAAGATCAAAGGGAGAACCAAAGTCCATTTTGGGAGATCCCCACATATTGACACACCCCCACATGTTTCTCAGTGGACCCGAGGTTCCCATCTTTCGGATAGGCCAAAGGCTGAGCCCCAGAGGAATTGGAGCGTGGGACTCGGGCAGGAAGTTTCGGCTCACGGTGTGGCTGTCCGGCACCATGCGCATCTTTGTGCAGCGCGGGGCCCAGCCGTTCGAAGTGTGACTTGGTTGGCCCGCAATATCAGCAGCAGGGACCAAAAAAACGCCAGCAGTTCCATTTGCGGTTTCAGTAATATCTCCCTAAAAAATTGGAGGAGGGAAAAAGCCGGGAGTTCTATTGGTTTCAGCTTCCTTGGGCTAGGACATGAATCGGAAAACCTTCCGAGAAGCCCTGAGAACCTCTCTGCAGGCGCCCATGTTGTTGCACAGGTCCGCAGTGGTTCCCGTTCGAGCCTCAGCGAGAAGGCCATGGACTCCGGTTTCTGACCGGACGTCCGAAAAGAGATCCCGAACGGGCGTGTCTCTTTTGGACCCGCAACATGCCTTGAAACCAACCCCGAAGAAGAACAAACAACATGTGCACGCAAACCACAAAAATGGGGTGGCTTTGCTTTCGCGGGGGGTGGGGGTTGGGGGCCGCGCAAGATGGCGCGCATCCGGCGCATTTTCCTTGGGGAAAAGAAGGCCCACGAGGCTCGTCCATTTTTTGCAAAGGTGGTGGCTCTCTCCATGAGGGATGCCAACTTCACGGGGAACTACCGCCAGACCTTGGCGCCGGTCCTAGGACCTTAGGACTGTGGCGCTGGCGGCGGCTTTGGGAGTCGGACTCCCCCGACATGATATTGGGTGTTCCTTCTGGTTTCCCTTTGAAACCAGATTCGGACTTAAATGGGCTTTGACTACCAAACATTTTTTAAGACAAGGCACCGCCGAATTCCCAAAATTCCCAAGCCTCCGAACTTGGCTGCCTGCGAGCCACCGGGCGTGAGGCCGTGAGCGATTCCCCGAGGCGGTTGCATCGCTGTTCCTCATGCCGCTACCCTTCGAGGTTCTCGCGGGGCACTCAGAAAGCTCAGCGCGCGAGAGATTTGGCGGTGGGTCAAAAATGGAAGCAAATATGGACCCAGGGATCCCAAAAATGGCTGTGGGTACCCCAAAAAAGTGATCCCTGGTAAATGGAAGCAAAGACTAGGACCGCGCAACCCCAGCTCGTTCATTTTCGGCCACACCCCCATGTTTTTCGGCCACGGAACGGCGTTGGCTCGGTGAAGCTGCCAGGCAGCTGGCATGTCATGCCCCTGTGGGCATCGACAGCCACAGGACACGGCGGACAAAAGTGTGATGGACTTGAGTTTGAAGGCACCGAGGCTGGCCGTCACAAGAGTCGATCGATCGCCAAGCGGCTTGAATTTCATGCTTGAGAGGACGGTACGACCGTCAGCAAGATCATCTCCGGGGCGGTGGGCGGTGCTGCGCTGCTGGTGGCAGGACAGCTCCAAGAATGGACACCCATTCGATTGGTCGAGAGAAGCCAAAAGCCAGCCAGCCAGTAAAACAGGAGTCCCCTACGTTTGGAATCATGAGCTGTTTCACTACCGTTTCTCGCAAATTTTCTCCGTCGAGTTTCTTTGATCCACTTCTTGCCGCCCAAGTCCGCAGGTTTACAGCCTAGAAGTGCCAGGAAGCTCGGTGCCTGTCCACGCCCATGAGCCTTAGGTCTCCTTTGGGGGTTCGCCAAGAGAATCCACGGGGGAATTTTAGGGTTTGGGCCCCCAGGTGTGGCTGCAACACGTAGAATGAACGCGTGTCCAAGGAGGCACTCCACACGCAAGCGAATTCACAGAGCGCGAATGCCGAGGTCGACGCCGAGCACGGCGAATTCATGACAATGCTGACCAGGCGCGCTAAGCTGTGCACTCTGCTTGCACAGCTCATGTTTTGGGTCAACCCACGTGCGGCTGAGCGCCAGATTTGTTTTTTAGAGTCGCGTTCCAAGGGTGCACGATCTTAGGATCTTCGAGATCGCCATTCTGATGATCGCCCTTGGCCGGCGCCTAAAGCTGCCAATGGAATGAGTGTCCAATTCCAACCGCACAGAGAGGCGTCGAAGACCTTGGATTCAACTTTACAAGCTTGGTGCCTGCATGCTTCATGCAGCTGCTGACCAATAGATTCGGAGCGGGCAGCTTTGGCAAACACAAGAGACCCAGCTTTGCTGCGATGTGGAAGGGAGCAGCTGTTTCGGGTGTACTCGTTGAAGAAATTGGGAAAGCAGTAGATGACAACTGGCTTTGGATTTAGCCCTGAGAAACCCTATTTCAACTTGCTGCAAGGAGGTCCAGATTTATGATGTATAGATTGAACCCCATCAGACCCATCCGTGTTTTCATGATGGTCAAGCCCATCAAATGCGGACACATGTGACATGTGGGGGGTGCAGAGTTTCAGCACTCCCAGACTAATGCACTCAATGTGGCGCAATGGCCGAGCCGCCGTTGGAACGTCCTGCTCCTCGAGGAGTGTCAAGCTCCCACATTGCCATGGCACCTGACACCCCTGGTCCCTTCAAGAGGAAATTGATCTTCCAGGTCCTTCAGAGGAAGGGTCAACACGTCCAGCGTCCCAAGGCAACATAGGCTTGATGTGAATTTCTGTGAACTCAGGGTGCCCACTTCCTGTCTGACAGGGGGACGGGGGGAATCCGAATTGGTCCAATAACCAGAGTGCCCTGGGCATTGGTATTCGACGCTTAGCTTACGCCAGGCCGGTGTCCACAGGGTTTGGGGCCAGCCACCGGGAGGATTTCCACATCCAAGAGAGTCAGGTGTCTTGTCCGCTTCCGGGGCAAAGTGGAGATTCTGGTCATCGGGAAAAAGTATTGAAGTGCTTGAGCAGCTTCAAAGCTGCTCCCTTCATTCAGAGAAGGGCCACTCATTCTTGCTCGATGTGTGCGTCCTGTAGACCTACACGCCTACACGGCGTTTTCAGGGGTCCTTTGATCCGAAAGATCCCAGGACGTTGGGGCCGGCGCGAGGAGGTCGCCCCCCGCCGGCGCCCAAGATTTGTCCCTTAAGGTAGCGCCTGTGGGAAGGCACCAATCGGTTTCCTAAAGGAACCTTCTGTGAGGTGTTGGAACGGAGGGTGTATATATATATATATATATATTATACATAGGGGGTATTTACAACAAGCTCAGCCAACGAGTTACGGAGGCATGGCCTGAGGCAAACATGCGGAAATAGGCCCCACTTGCACTATGGGGAAAGGAGCCGGCAACGAGCGCCCCAAAGAGTCCAACATGTCAGCCTGCAGCTCTTCGGGCAATCTTTGCCGGCCACAGCAATTGTTTGTAGGCGACCTTTGCCGCTAGCTGTGGCAGCACTGAGATCAAATGTATGGAAAGGCCATTCTACGAGTTTCTAGCAACGAGAAGCAGAGCAGCTGAACGTTCAAATGTGTTGAGAGGTCCATTCAAAGCAAACATCTGTTTAAGTGACCTTTGCCGGAGATGGAGCGACCCCTAAGAAGTTATTTTTGCAAAGAGCAGCCAAGAGATAGTTTGAGGGTTCCATTCAAAGCTTCCGCATGTTTGGATGAGCTTCCCCATTTTTGGATTATGTTTGGATTGTTCTCAAACTGCCGCATGCTGAATGTGCGTCGCCAGATTTGCAGAGTTCTGGGAAAGCCCTATCTCGTTCTCAGGCTTTCTGCACAGCATTTGGTTTTCAGTATGGCTGGGGTCAAAACCAATGGTACCATGTTAGTCTGTTTTAGTGGGGATTGGGATGTTCACTGAAGGTACGGGATTTTGACTCATGGCCATATAGTTGCCGGGGGTGTCCTTTGCCACATCATGACATCTGTGGGAAAAATGCGCCACCTTTGTGAACTCCTGGCTACCCCTGCGAGAGCGCACATGCATGCACGGGTGGTTCTACACTCGGGTTTGAGGTCGTTGCTTCTTTGCTTGTCATGTGGGTATAGCTAAAAAAATAAAGAGCTGGGGGTGTGCGGGTTTTAGTCTTTGGTCCCATTTACCAACCTGCCATGTTGGTACCACTTTTTTTGAGCCACGGCCATGCTTCGGCACGCCAACTTATGAGAGGGGTATCACTGATACGCGCGCGGAGCCGGAGGCCAGCCTTGGCGTCGAGCTCGCGGCAATGACGCGGAGGACGCGCTTGAATGCGCGAATGGTGCGTGGTAAAATGGGTGTGGGTCAATATTAAACCACCAGGAATTGGAACGCAGATGTTCGTCCATGTGTCCACTACCAGGGCAACTCATTTTGGGGTTACCCGATTTTTTGGCTCATGGCAGCGGAGCCCTGCAGCCAAAAAGCTGCGGCCTAGCCACGCCCAAAAAGAGTCACCTGGATGCGCTTGCGTGAGTTGCAAGGATCGTGGCGGATCCGTTCAAATCTTTGCATCCCTTTGGCTGGAGGACCCCCCCTTTCAAAATTTCAAAAAAAAGGACAAAAGGAAACCGACCATCTTTAGAGGTCCGTATTTTCAGAGACACAACGTTGCTGTTCAATCCTGTTGATGTCCGGCTGAGGAGCCGCAAGTGCTGAGCCTGGAGGGCGCGAGAAGACCAGGCGTAGGCGATGGCTTTGTTCCGGTTGGCCTCATGGCAAACATGTTCGCATGCGTGCGTGGCAGCATGGTGCAAATGAATCTGTGTGACACACACACACACATGTGTGTGTGTGTGTGTGTGTGTGTGTGTGTGTGTGTGTGTGTGTGTGTGTGTGTGTGTGTGTGTGTGTGTGTGTGTGTGTGTGTGTGTGTGTGTGTGTGTGTGTGTGTGTGTGTGTGTGTGTGTGTGTGTGTGTGTGTGTGTGTGTGTGTGTGTGTGTGTGTGTGTGTGTGTGTGTGTGTGTGTGTGTGTGTGTGTGTGTGTGTGTGTGTGTGTGTGTGTGTGTGTGTGTGTGTGTGTGTGTGTGTGTGTGTGTGTGTGTGTGTGTGTGTGTGTGTGTGTGTGTGTGTGTGTGTGTGTGTGTGTGTGTGTGTGTGTGTGTGTGTGTGTGTGTGTGTGTGTGTGTGTGTGTGTGTGTGTGTGTGTGTGTGTGTGTGTGTGTGTGTGTGTGTGTGTGTGTGTGTGTGTGTGTGTGTGTGTGTGTGTGTGTGTGTGTGTGTGTGTGTGTGTGTGTGTGTGTGTGTGTGTGTGTGTGTGTGTGTGTGTGTGTGTGTGTGTGTGTGTGTGTGTGTGTGTGTGTGTGTGTGTGTGTGTGTGTGTGTGTGTGTGTGTGTGTGTGTGTGTGTGTGTGTGTGTGTGTGTGTGTGTGTGTGTGTGTGTGTGTGTGTGTGTGTGTGTGTGTGTGTGTGTGTGTGTGTGTGTGTGTGTGTGTGTGTGTGTGTGTGTGTGTGTGTGTGTGTGTGTGTGTGTGTGTGTGTGTGTGTGTGTGTGTGTGTGTGTGTGTGTGTGTGTGTGTGTGTGTGTGTGTGTGTGTGTGTGTGTGTGTGTGTGTGTGTGTGTGTGTGTGTGTGTGTGTGTGTGTGTGTGTGTGTGTGTGTGTGTGTGTGTGTGTGTGTGTGTGTGTGTGTGTGTGTGTGTGTGTGTGTGTGTGTGTGTGTGTGTGTGTGTGTGTGTGTGTGTGTGTGTGTGTGTGTGTGTGTGTGTGTGTGTGTGTGTGTGTGTGTGTGTGTGTGTGTGTGTGTGTGTGTGTGTGTGTGTGTATATATGGTCCCGTGTTCCGTGTTCCTACCCCCCCCAGGACCCGGCCCCCGGATGCTGGCACCTACGGTCCCACCCCCACCCTGACTCCCTGAACTCGCACCCCGACACCCCGGCACCCCACCGCCAGGACAAGGCAACCCGCAACCAACCATAAACCAACCCTAAACTAACCCTAAACCAACCCTAAACCAAACCCTAAACCAAACCCTAAACCGTAAACCTCCAAGCCTAAACCAACCCTAAACCAATCCTAAATCAACATAAACCAACCCCAAACTGACCCTAAACTAACCCTAAATACACCCTAAACAATAAAACCATAAACCCTAAACCCTAAACCCTAAACCTAAACCAACCCTAAACCAATCCTAAATCAACATAAACCAACCCCAAACTAACGCTGAACTAACCATAATTGCACCCTAAACCGCCATTGTTTGTGTCTCAGAGTAGGTTTGCTCAAAACCGTGGTACTGACACTTCATGTGCTCTTGTTTTTCCGAATTTTGCAGCCTTGAGTCTTGTTGGGTTAATTGTGGAACTTGAAACCTGCGGCAGGAGTCAGCCAGGGCTGGCCAAGTTAGACTTGGAGGTGTGCAAAGCGACGGTTCACGCTTCATGTACTCTTGTGTTTGCAGAGTTTGCGGCCTTGAGTCTTGCTAGCTTAACTGTGAAACTTGATACTCGCACCGCGGGTTTGCCAGGACTGGCCGAGTTGGCCTTGGAGGTGTGCGTGCCGTGGGCTCAGACGCTTCACACTTCTTTTTCCAGACGCTTGCTCAATTGTGGAGTTTGAAACTTGTGTCGCGGGCTTGCCAAGGCTGAAGGTTGGCCTTGGAGGTGTGCAGCGCCAGGGCCTCAAACGCTCCAAGCGTCACAAGCTACTTGTTTGTCCAGATTTTGTAGCCTTTGAGCCCAACAGTGCAACTTGCGCTTGGCAGAGCCGGCCAAGTTTGCGTTGGAGGTGTGCCCAACTTCGGTACTACGTTCTGCGCGCTGTGTGTAAAACACAGGCTGATTGGACACAGCGTGGTTGGCCGTATGGGGAGACCAAGCGACTTGAGATAGTCTCACTGCAGACTCAGAGCAAAGTTTCTCCAAGCGCCGACTTCAATCTGAATTCAGCCATTCTTGCGGAGTTCGAGTCTTACGCTTGGGTCTACCCCCCCAAGCACGCAGACACGGCGTGGTCGACCAGCGGGCTGTCCGCCGGGACTGTGTGTGGGGAGACCAAGCGACTTGTGACAGTGTAACTCCAGAAGTCTTGGATCTCCAGTGGCCATGGCAACTGTCGATTGGTTCTTGTACCAAAGGAAAATGTGTAAGGTGGACACAACAAGCGCGAAAGGTGAAGGCAGTTCAGCCGCTTCAGGACCTCCCAAAAAGAGAAGCCCGACACGACGCAAGAAGAGCGAGCGGAAGCGCGGAGATCCCGCTGCTTGGCTCGTTTGGCGGTTCTTGTATTTCCAGGTCCCTTAAGAAGGCGGAGAAAGGCGCGCGCAGTTGGAAGCGAGGCTTCTAGGAGGAAACAGTTGGGAGAGAAATTGGGTTGGTTTCCCAGATAGTTGACGGGGCATGTTCGCTTCCCACAATAAAAACCAAGCTTCCATTTGTTTAAGATGATTTTAATTGCTTCCCCTTTGTTGGTAAAGGCAAGCCGCCGCTACTGGGACATATTTATCATTCTTCCCAGGTAGCTGAGGCAAATGGAAGGTGTCACGTGTATTTTCCATCCCTCAAAAGCCGGATCTTTTCCAGGTAGTTTCAGCATGGCTTGTTCAGAACTCATGGTATTTACAGCAAATCGGCCTGGTCATCCGTGCACGTGCTGACCAAAAAAAGCTGTTTTGCTTGGGTTCTTCCACACATCACACCAGAAGCCGGAACTGTGTTCGAGTTGGATTGAAATCACGGAGGTTCGTAGTACGATCGTTATCTTCACAACGTCGCATGACTCCAGCAGTGATTCAGCGAGATTAGTCGAATGACCTTGACAGTCTTTTTGGGCGCCGCGTGATTCCACAGGTGAACTATATATAGATCATATTCTTGGACTGACTTCACGCCTGGCTTCTTCTGTCAATTCACGTTGCGTTCATGAGGGCTGTTTCGATGATCATACGGTTTGGTACTGCAAGCTTTGTGATAGCACTTGATTTTATTGATACTTGAACAATTGGCCCAAGCAGCCCCCCGACAGGCTGGTCAACGCAAGGCCTCTGTTTGACTTACGAAGCCCGCAGGCTCAATGGAAGACACTGCGCAAGTTGGCGCTCAAAATGTCTAGTGTTGGATTCTCCAAGCCTCATAATCGGGAGCCGGGAGTCCTCCAACATGTCCAAAATCTGAGTTTCTTTCCAGATGAGATTGTGCTCCGAAAATGTTGAAAAGAATTTAGTGAGGACAGGAGGATTGGTAACAATGACAGATACTGTGGGACAGCGACCAGACAACAAATAAACACTGGCAATTTTAATTTGTCCATCCCGACAGTCCCGGTGCTTGAGTCTCCGCAGATTTGCCAAGACATGGGAGTTGACCAAAAGGTCGTTCATGTGGTGACCGTTGAGGAAGCTGCCAAGAAAGATGACCTTCGCAACGAAATGCGGGAAAGCTACCCGGCCAGTCGAGTGCGGGTTTCAAATGGGATATTGAAAAGTAGCATTTCCAAGGTCCGTTTTCGCAGGCTGATTCGTTGCTTTTTTTAACGTTTCGTGCGTCTGTTCTTTGTCGAACTTAACCCCGTGCAGAGGACAGCCAAATCTGCTTTGCCAAGCTTTTTCCCGAAAGCATTGCGAAGGGTTCTTCCGGTAAAATCACCAGCCTTATCACACAACCAAACTTGCACGAGCCAACTTGCACGCACCAACTTGCACAAGGTATCACACAGCCAAGCTTGCGCGAGACATGTCGACATGCTTCGTTACAGGAGGAGCGGCAGGAGGCGCCGCAGATTTCTGGCCTTGCTTGCGCAGGTGCCAACGCCGAAAGCTGCGAAGAGAGATCAGTAACAGCGGCGAGGAGTTCAATTTTTTGCAGAGGCTTGGGTCGATATGCTAGGTGGAGCGACAGGAGCTGTCGCAGGAGGCCCTACATGTTCAGACTATTTCTGGCAGATGCCGTGCCGTGTCCCATATTTGTTTCATGGCGCCCACGATTTCTGGCTTTGCTCGCACAGGTGCCAGCGCAGCTGGGAAGAGAGCTCGCAAAAGTCGCGGTAACAGTGGCGAGGAGCAAGTGTGAACCCATTTGTTTTGCAGAGGCTTGAGTCGAGCTGCCACAAAGGTCCAACCTAAGGCGTGCTACATAGCCCTGGCTCGTGGAGAAAGAAAGCAAGACCCCTTCTCTTGCACGGGGCTCCCAGATTTTCTTGATTTCTTGAATCTCCTGGCGTCTTGGGATGGAACATGTTTTTTTTAACAAACCTCAGAATACAGAGAGAGAGAGAGAGAGAGAGAGAGAGAGAGAGAGAGAGAGAGAGACAGAGAGAGAGAGAGAGAGAGAGAGAGAGAGAGAGAGAGAGAGAGAGAGAGAGAGAGAGAGAGAGAGAGAGAGAGAGAGAGAGAGAGAGAGAGAGAGAGAGAGAGAGAGAGACAGAAAGAGAGACAGAAAGAGAGAATGAGTGGGCCCTGTGTCAGACCTGTTTCAGATTTCTGCAAAAAGGCCGTCTCATACTCGCAAGATCCTGCCCCAAATCCCTAGCACCAGCGGCTCGTGGAGAATCTCCTGGTTTGTTGGCTGCTAGTTGGTTCTGGCGCACGGCGTGGCTGAGGACACTTGATTCAAGATGTACAGATCCAGTGCCAAAGCCGCTGTCGTCAACGGTAGGGCAGGGCCCCAACTTTCTTATGTCTCGGGCAAACAAGTCTTCTCCATTCAGACCGAAACAGGAGGCCAAAAACAAAAAACCCGTTGCCTTTCTTGGAAGCAAATCCTCAGACCAGTCAAGGCGTTTCCACATGCGTGTTTTGGAGGTAGATATTTTATACCATTTTGGGACTGCGTCGCAAGGGTTGAGATTCAAACACCAATACCTCGGGAAGGCCCTCGATGACGGCAGATCCATATGTTAAGGTTTCCAGGTTCGGCCGGACCACTGTTGAATCAAGAGTCTTTCACCGGTTCAGAGACCTTCGATGCCCGTGGACTGATGCTGAGGGGGCCTATGCAATACAGAGATCTTGTGGGTCTCACTGAATACACGTTGGTCCCAATGGATCTATGTCCAAGTCAAGAGATGGATTGACGCAACACGGGATGTGCAGGTTACACATAGAGGGGCCCAGCCAAAATGTCCTCACAAGCTTTGTGCATTGATTGCCAGCAGGCCCTCAGCACCCTACCCCTCTTCCCCCCGCCCCCCCCCCCGCCCCCGCCCTCCGCGCACCCCGCTGCAGGCAGCAGCCTGCGCCTCCGCCGCGGTCTGCAGATGCCGCAGCTGGGGCTCGGCTCCGGGGGCCTCGAGGGCCGCGAGGGGCAGCAGGCCATCGCCGCCGCGCTGCGCGCCGGACGGGCCAAGGGGCGAGGGGGGGGTGGCGACCGCCGGTGGCGACTGCTGGTTGTGGGTGGGCTGCGGCTGAAAAGACCTTGGGGTGAGTGGGCTGCGGGTGACTTGCGGGTGATTTTGCGGGTGATCTTGCAGGTGATCTTGCGGGTGATCTTGCGGGTGATCTTGCGGGTAATCTTGCGGGTGACTTTGCGTGGCAAATCACAGCTGACTTCCCTCCTGGATGTTTTTCAGGAGCTTTCTTCCCCCTTGTTGAGCGGTTTGAAGTCATGGACCTGGGGCTGGTATGTCTGGATACCCGGACCACCGAGTCCCACTGTGGGTCATGATTTGAGAAGCATGGGAACTGAGGCTTGAGAGAGGGCTCCCAAGAATCTGAAGCTAAGAGTAGCCAGTCCCATGTAGTAATGAAGTCGTTTCTGTTGGCTTCCTGAGTCCTCGAGGCGAGTTTCTCGCTCTTCTTTAGCAGCAAGCTTGCGACAGCGGTTGCGGAGAGACAATTCTTGGCAAGATGTTTGCGGCTTTCATGCTCGAAATGTTGGCTAGGCTCTTCTGTGCCTTATCACACTTCTGAAGAAATTGCAATGTTCAACCGCCCAGCCTGCGTTTGCACAAAGGGTAGCTATAGCGGTGTATGTATCGCCAGACATCAAGACTGGTGCCTCACTTTGTGACCCCAAAAGCCGCACATACACATGTTCGGCACCCGAAAGGATACAGACTCATCGACACTGCACTCTACTACAGGACTGCAACGCCTTTTGTGCAACAGCTTGCTGCCTTGTTGAACAAACTGTTGCTCCGACTTGGGGCCTGTCCAGTTGCCTGGCGTAAGGAAAAGGCCCACCCAGGTTGCGCAGCCAGTAAGTGGGGCACAGGGCAACCGAGGGCAACCTGTTTGAGAAGGTTGCGTTTTTTGTTTGTTGATGTTTTTGCGTTGCTCTCCAACAGCTGAAAGTTATGGGGTAGCCGCCCAGAAAGGCCATGGGGTGGTTTGGGGCAGCCTTCGGAGGGTTCCGGAGGGTTCTAGGGTGGAGATAGCAGCCGGGCGCGTCGCGGGGTGGCTAAATAAATCGTGGAGGACAGAGAAGGAAATCTCTGCTGGCATACGGATGGCGGGCTTGAAGCGAGAGGATGTGCCTCGGCTCAGAGATGGGGCTGCTGCAGTCCTCGAGTCAGTGTTCAATATGTAGGCTGTGTGCTTTTTGAGGATGTTGTTTTACAAGGATCCCCACGTATTCCATATTTCAGCCGCCAGGATACAACAACTGGTGTCCAATTGTTTCCCGGGAGTGGTGCCCAAAATGCCACTACTCGTATCTGAATGACGACTTCTTCTTCTTCTTTTTGGCAAGTTCCTTTTTCCCCCAAAACACTCCACCCGCCGGGTTTCAAGCGTTTCAGGTCTTCATCTCCACCAAAGTTCTGCAGAAGGCCCACGTCAGCCCCTCCCAGGCGCTCGCCCCGAGCGCGCGCGCGCCTTGCGCGCGCGCCAGACTGTGCCAGGTGCGTGACAGCCTCGACGAGAGCCTGAGGAACCTGGGCAGCGCCGAGCTCGATGCGCGAAAGGTTTGATCTTTCAGCTGGCCTCAAAGAGGGTCACAGTCACAAATTACACAGACCACCCCCCGCAAAAAAAACCTTTGTTTTTGCGTGAAAACTGCCTGGGGTTGTGGACGTCTATAGTGGAAAAGATGGGAAAGATGGGAAAGATGGGATTGATGGGTTAGATCGGACCTGAAGCCGCCTGAAGCCGCCTGAAGCTAGCTCCTTGGCTTGCCGTTTTGCCCGAGCTGAGCTTCCTACGTCGACCTGTACCTCATCCACAACCCCAGGGCTGGCAGGATCAAGGAGGGTGCCCATGGAAGCAGAGGCTCTCTTTCAGTTTCAGCGGCAACGATTTTGCCGCGGATACCCCAAATAGGGGGTGAAATGTTTCGGCCCCCCCCCCCCACCCAAAAAGCAAAACGAAAAAGAAGAGCAACAAACCAAGCAAGAGGGGACCCCTCTCGCTTCAGGAGGTGTGGTCCCTGCTGCTGAAGCTCCGGGAGGAAGGCCTCTGCAGGGCCGTGGGGGTCTCGAACTTCGGCCTGGCGCAGCTGGAAGGCGGGCAAGGGGCGGGCGAATCCGCGAGCCGATCTTGGAAAGGAACCTGGGCTGTTGGTGGCTTCCATTCGCTCAAGTGTTCTTTTTGTTTTTTTCTTCGTTTTTCCTCCCCCCCCCCCCCCGTTTTCTACTTTGTTTCCCCTGTTGGCTTGAAAGGGAATCTATCACTGCTGGAGATCTTTTTATTTCTTCCAGGGGTCTTAACCAACTGGAAGGTGGACACCTCCGGTGGGTGCCCCGAGGTAAAACCTACAAACCTGTGGTGGTCAAAAATAGTTGGGAACGGGTCCCAAAATGGGTTGCCCTAATGGAAACATGGGCTAGGGCAACCCATTTCGGGACCCGTTCCCAACTATTTTTGACAACAGTCAGCTGTGGTGCCCTGGTTGAATCTTGACCCACACCCAGCTCTGGAAAGGTTTGGGAGATCCGGAGAGGGGTGAAGATCGTGTAAGTTTTGACCCGGCCACTTGTTCAGAGGGCGGCCTTGGGTTGGCTCGAGAGGGGGCCACCCCTATTTTTATTATGTTATTAGTCATGGCGCCCAACGTGGTCCCATCTATTTCAGCAGCGGGCTCCACAGCTGATTCCCTTTTTGTTGATTTGGTTGAAGAATAGGGGGCCCTGGTTTACCTGGTGGTTGAATCAGCTACCAGGGCCATCTATTTTCCCAAAGGGCACCTGATTACAACGATTCGCCCTTTTTTCCCCGTGGAGTCAACCCAAAAAGGACCTCGGCTTTTCGGCATTCAGCAGAGCAGCCGGAGGCTTGCGGCAGGCCGGCCTCGAGCTGCCAGAGGTGAACCAGATCGAGGCGAGCAGTACGAGCCGGTTCGAGCGGTTTGAAGCGGAAACCCCGCTGTGAGACAGCGAGGGAGAAAGGGGACAATGCTTTGAAATGGCTTGGTGGTTCCCAGCCATCCGGTTCCTTAGCTTTTTGGCCTTTTCGTGTTTAGTGGTAGTTTCCATTAGACCCACTAAAAGTTAAACTTTTAGAGGGGATCTGAGGGCAGCCAAGGGCTTAGACCTGAGCAAAGCTAAAAAACACACTTCACGCATGGTCTTCATGAAATCACACCGATCCTCAGAAGCCTCGCCGGTCTGAACTGGTCAGTGTGCCCTTTGCCCTTTCGGCCGAAAATCCATTGTCGATTGATAACGTCTCATGTGAAAAGATCCCTTCCCGTACCCCAAAAGTATGGAACTTCACACATGTGACCATGCCGGGTTCAATGATCCATTTGCGTGTCTCTTGTCCTTTGATAGTAGCGAACGCGTGGACATGTTCGAGTTGCCGCGGACATTTTGCTGGGTAAACACGGGTTTTCCTACGGCAGGTGCACTGCTGGCGTCAGCTGCCGGAGGTGACGGCCTATCACGCTCAGCATGGCGGCGCTGGCTGCACAGCGCCACTTTTGGTGGGACATGAAGCTCCAGATGTCGACCCATGTCGGGTCAACTAAATCCGCACCCTAGGGCAACTCGTTGCAACAATTAGCACTTGATTTATGGTTGAAGCTCTTGAAGAATTCACTACGGCAGGTGGGCTTAACCTTTGCTCTAGCTTGACTTGTGTTGTCTAAGTTCTTAAGGAAGCCGTGGTCACAAAGGCTCGAGTGCTGTGCGCTCCACAAACCATCGAGGGAGCCATACCGCACCTTTGGGGCAGTGGTACCCTTTTCGGGGGTTAGAAAAGGGAACTCAACGTTGAAGCTCGTGCGAATTTTGGGGGTAAAAAATGGGCGCGTGAGAGGCAGAGACGTCTCCGAGGCATCGCCACCATGTGCATGGCCCCTCTGGCGCGGGGCCGGATGTTTGGCCGGAGCGAGCTGGCCCAGATGGCCCAGGCATCAGCGTCAACTTGGGGCGTTCAAAGGGGTGTGAATTTCAGTGGGGGACCTTCTGATTCATGTCGACCAACTTTTGACGTGGTTCCTTGTTTGAGTTCATGGCCATATTATGGGTCAACATTAAAGCCACCGGTGGACAGCAGGTTTTGGTCCTTGTTTCCATTTGCCAGGGTTCTGTTTAGTGGGCATGATCTCCATTTGGGTAGACTTGACTTGTGACTCCAATCAAAGAGATCAGCCTATCTCATTCAATTGGAGGGTTGTCGATTTTGGGCGCGGGGGGGGGCGGGGGGGGGGGGGTATCCTTTAAACGGGTGGTTTTTGCTTCGGCAGGGTCCAACATGGGGTCATATTTTTGACGGCAGGAACTGGGACGGACAGAGGCCGAGCTGGCGATTCGCTGGAGCCTGCAAAAAGGCCATGCCTCGCTTCGCCGGAGGTCATGTTGGGGGGGCACGAACGTGTGTGGACAACCAAATTTAAAGTGCAGCATCTCTGTGAAAAACCCTTGAAAATCCTTGAAAGTGATAGAATCATGGAGATGGGATATTCCTTAAGTGGATCAACATGTCTATGGTCCCTTTGGGCGGGACGTATGGGATGAGCTCGAAATTTCCCGCAAAAAAAGCACGAACAACTTCGCCAAATGCCCAATGCAGTGGGGAAACAAGCAATTTTGATGTCTCCACAAGGGGTAAACCAACCCTAAAAGGGGTACCCTCACGAAAAGGCCACTCGTGTTTGCCAAAATAAAAGCCGCGCACAGGCTACGCGCCGATTCCGAAATCCATCCACCCCGAGCGCATCTTGCTCAACATGGCCGACGGCTTCGAGCTTACAAAGCGGCACATGGAGCCTTGGTCCAGGGAACGACCGGGAGGAATCGGCGGGCGGGTGTCCCTGGGTTTGGTGGGGATTCCTCACTTTCGGAGGGGAACAACCCGATAGGAGTTTTCTTAAAAAAAAAAAGGGGTCAACATTACCCCTCCCATACTGAACCTTGCTGGTGCGAAATCGGCAAGCAAAGAGAAATGGATTGACCCCCCGAAATAAACCATTTGCTTTATTCGGGAATTTTCAGGTTCATTCCCTCATTCCCTACTCAGCACCAGCAAGTAACCCTGAAGTGCAGAATGGACTTGTGTCCATCTCCCCCGGCAACCTCGGCAGGAGCCGGAAAGGTACCCACTGTGAGTGCTCCATTTTGGGTAGCTGCGCAAAAAAAAGCGCGGGCTCTGAGCGCATCTCTCAGGAGCGCATCCAAGAGTTGGACACCGGATTTCTGTCCTGCACCATGGCCTCGCCTTGTCATGAGCTGCCCTGGGAGCTGGTGGCCGAAGCTTGGCACGAAAGTGAAGGGCAAAAAAGCGGAAGCAGCGGAGAGCGTTCTCCACCAGACCGCAGTAGGCTTTATGCGCCCTTCGGCCTTTTTGGGCTTTATTGGCACCTATGGGGATTGGACCACAGGAACGTGCACTTGGCGCTTGGGCAGTTCAGCTTGTGTGCGCAAGCGCCTGCGTCTGCCCGAGCCGAGGACAGCATTCCGGACCCCTCCCTTTGGGGGGGCGACCGCAAGAAAGGCAAGGGCGCCGGAAAGGGCAGGCAGCTCGGAGAGCAAGCGCAGACAGGCATAAGGCAGGTGTCAACCAGGGTTCCATGTTTGGACGACCTACAAATAGACTTGAGCCCAGAGTTCCCTTTTTGGGGTACATGACTCACCCCTGGGTTCAAGTCATTGCGGGGGTGAAAAGTGGAGCTGGCTTCAACCATGCCCAGGTTCCTTTTGTCACATATCGAACGGGCTAAGGAGGCCTACAAGCTGGCAGGAGGAGTTTGAATGAGAAGTTTTCGCACGCACGAGTGCCTGGATCCTATTTCAGCCACAGCCCGGGTAAGTGAAGGAAAGTGAGGCACAAATAGGCGCGCATGTCCGCCCTATCAGTTCTTTACATGGTTTTTGGTAGATCATGTTAGTATCAGGTGTTGATTGTGGCTCATTCTCAGACTTTGCTTTGGAAGCACGAGTCATCACTGCGAGATAACAGCCAGGCATTGCCTGAAAGGCACATCTTCCACTTTTCGCCAGACCGTTTCCAGGATGCGGCATTTTTTCCGGATCGTGCTTGCGCCGCTGGGGTGTCCAACCCGAGTTGAAGGATGGGTATGGGTGGTATGGGTCAAGATTAAACCACCAGGAATTGGACCGCAGGTTTTAGTCCTTGCTTCCATTTTCCAGGGTTCTATTTTGGGTACCTATTTCTGACCCACACCCAGATGACCGGAGCAAGCCGTGACAAGCCCTTCCTGTGTGCAGAAATTTGTACCTCTGGCCTGTTCCAATGCGTGAGTGGCTGCTCATGCGAAAACTCCTCCGTTTGAGAAGGAGAGCACACCGAGCACAGGAAATACATGGTGATACTGTGGATGGTTCCACAATCCAAACAAAGCGCAGCAGTGGATAAAACCCGATTTGAATGCGGGTCGAGAAAACCGAAGTGTTTTCATGGATTTTCACCACGGAAGGAGTTGACAAGAGATCAGACACTTCGCGCCAAAGGAAAACAACATTTGCAACTCCAAAGCCCGTTGTTGAGCAACCCTCGCAGGTGGATTTTGGCTTCATATCCTCTGAGGTATGGCGGCGCCGTTCAACGCGGCCAAGCTGCCGGGGGTCCAAAGGGCGGCGAGCGTGGCTCGGGGTTGAGAAACGAAAAGGGGCCACGTGAGCCATATCGGAGGCGCCGAGTCCGAGTTCGACGCGTCAGGTGGTCCCGAAACCGGAGAGAATTTCCACAAAATGGCTACTTGTTGGGGGTTTCTGTGCCAAAAGGGGCCGAAATTCATTTTGAGCAGCAGCCCAAGTTTGTTTGATGTACCGAAAGGGCCCCCGGGTGGTTTTCACTCAACGAACCGGTAGGGCTGCACATCATGATTCGAATGGCATGTTCAGCTTTGCTCCCCTCAACGCGGGCCCCGTGCTTGCGCGTTCTCTTCCCATCATAGTTCAGGCAATGGAGTTTGTGTTTCCGTTTGTTGTGCGTGCTTGTGTTTGTGCTTGTGTTTGTGCTCTTTGTTTTCTGGGTACTCTTTCTTAAGTCTTAGGTTGGTTCAAACGTGACGCCACCATTTTGGCGCTCCAAATCCCTATGACGCATAGGTACCAGCAGAAGGATGCAGAGCACTCCATAGTGATCTTGGAGTGGCTGAAGGCGTGGGTCGCCACTGGCTAACTGGCCGACTCACTGACTGCCTGGCCGTCCGGCCGACTGACCGGGGTGGGTTGAGCGGTCGCTGGAGCAAGTCGATCAAAGGCAGCGAGTTGCTTTGCATGTCTTGTAGCAGTCAGTGGCTCAGAGGTGAGCGCATGCCCATTTTCAATGATAGGTCAGTTGCTGGCGCTGATAGTGCCATGTTTGCTGGTGTTGGCGCCACTTGGCATCCGCAAGAGGCAATTGGCTGGCCCAACTTGAGCTGCATGCCTACCAGTGGGCAGTGAGTCGGTCAGCATGTGACCGAATCTTCGCTCGTTTGCTCGTCCGCCTCCTTGTCGACCCGTTCAGGAAGGCCGATGCACACCAAACCAACCTGGCCTTGAGCTTGGATGAATTGCAAGACATGGTGACCGCACTTGAAGAGCGCGCTGGCCTCAGAGGCCTCAGAGGCCCAAGAGGCCCAAGAGGCCCAGAGTCTTCGACGGATTTGACTTGGGGCATTGCAGGTTCGGGTGCGTGCATGTGTGGTTGGTTCGCTGGCGGTTGGCTAGCTGGCTGGCTGGCTGGCTGGCTGGCTGGCTGGCTGGCTGGCTGGCTGGCTGGCTGGCTGGCTGGTTGGCTGGCTGGCTGGCTGGCTGGCTGGCTGGCTGGCTGGCTGGCTGGCTGGCTGGCTGGCTGGCTTTAGCCAAGACGCTCAAGATCACTAATTATGCTCTCTATCGGAAGTTGACAGGTCAGAAGTACGATCTCAAAATTAGTCCTACAGTCTACTGCTGCAGTGGCTAATATGAATCTTTCGCCTGGGATTTTCCTCTTCAGTGCATTGGCTTGCTCCGTCGTATTTTCACTTTCATGACAACCACGGCAATCAAACAGGCTGGCTGGCTGGCTGTCTGGCTGTCTGGCTGGCTGCGACGGGTGGGCGGGGGGGCGGCTAGGTGGGTGCGTGGGTCGCTGGGTGTGTGGGTCGCTGGGTTGCTCTGGGTTTTTGGGTCGGGGGTGAGTGGGTGGGCGGCCTTGTGGGTGGGTGATTCCGCGATTCAGAAGCGATTTCGCACGACTCAGAAACTACTTTGCACGGTTCAGAAACTATTTCTGTGCACTGGGGTGGGCACGCTCACACACGCCAAATGTCATGCACGCCCGCTCAAGACCCGGCAGATGATAACCCCTCAAGAGCGCGCTGTCAGCAGTGCAGACAATTGCTAAGCAGGCCCACTCAAGGACTCCAAATGAGAAGCCCAAAAGCGCACCTGGATTTTCAAACTGAAAGCGGGACTCGGACATGTCGGGAAACTGCAACCAGGTTTGGAAACTATGATTCGGAATCCAGGCTC
Organism: Effrenium voratum; assembly: GCA_963377175.1. Taxonomy (NCBI): domain Eukaryota; class Dinophyceae; order Suessiales; family Symbiodiniaceae; genus Effrenium; species Effrenium voratum. The sequence goes on from CAUJNA010003430.1 coordinate 290,813, forward strand.
CGGATGTGGGAACTGTCAAAATCTCTTGAGCGGCTGCGCCGATCATTTGGCAGGCGTGTGCGGAGTTCAGAGTGTGTGCCTTGAGCCGCGAGTATCATTTGGCCTGGTAGGCTTTGGTAGTTTCCGAATCCGTCCGTTCCAGTTTCCAAATCTTTCCAGTTTCCGAATCCAACCTTGGAGTCCTGCCAAGTTCCGAATGCGGCGTTGCAGTTTGCATGTGACCCACAATCAAAACCCGGGTAGATGAAGGTTAGTAAGGGACAATCCCAACCATAAATAGCTGCGGCCGCCTTCTTGATTCTTCACATGGTTCTGGGTAGACCATTTTAATACCGGGTTTTGATCATGACTCATGTCAATCAGAGTGGTCATACCAAGTACAGTGATGGATAGAAGCCGCTTCAAACAGCACTTGGATTGAAGCAAATCCTATGAGCACTGGTCGACAAACCGACACAAGCCGCCAATCCCAACTGGTGCGGAAAGCGCGGGTTGTGTTGGTTTCCGCCCTGAAATGCTGAATGCTTGGTTTCCCTTCGTTCTCCGCAGCCAGCAATAAGTGGGTTCTGGCTCCCAAAATGGCTTCGGTTTTACTGTTTGTTTGCTTTAAAGCAACCCCAAGAAGGATACCCTGAAAATACACCAAGTTATCTTGTTGTCCCTAATGGCGACCCTTGATTAGTCCCGCCCCTGAACCATAAGGGGGAGTTGCCAAACCATTGTTGGTTGGTTGGTTGGCGGGTGGTTGGGTGGGTGGGTTGAAAGACAGCAGATGGTTCGTGAGAACTGAAGTCCTGGCCTAGAGGCAGGCTATCGGAAAACCTTGCTGTGTTTCGTGGGGAAACGCATGCGCCATGAAGCACTCAACATCATTTTTAGGCTGAAACAAGTAGTTGAGCTTCAGCCATTGCCGAGGCCAGAGACAAATCCATCACCGGAATAGCTCACTGCTGCAAAGACGGCTGGGCGACCTATCACCCAAAGCGGAAGCAATTTGCTCCTTCGACATTGTAGGCCAGCTCGCCCGCTTGTAGTGCATTCGTCTCGGGTTGCGCTCGCTCTCATGCATCTCACTCGCAGGTGTTGTCCTGGCAGTTGCGCGCACAGGGACAGTCCTGTACTTTGTTCAGAACTCATGCCGCTTGACAGAAATCAAAGTTGATTTGAGAACAGGCTGGCCGGATGTGTTCAATTACATCTTTGCACCCGGCTAAAATGATGGTATGATATCCAGATGTGTTTCAAGGGAAGTCTAAAGGCACCGCAAATTGACACATGTGTTTTGTCCAAGAAATGGTTTCCTTTCGGTTCCCCTTTAAACTCAGGAAACAAGGGTAGCCTCAATAAAAGACGGATCCCATGCCTTTTTTGTCCTGAGGCAAAACGCAGGACACAATTTCGCAGAAAGCTGCCTGCGCTGCCACCATTCAGGGGGATGCTTGGTTGCAAGGAGGACCTGTGTGGCAAACTTTGCATTTGCACGTGCATTGGTCGCAGCAGACTCGCATTTGCCTGTCGCCCAGTTGTTCGCGATGCTGGGATTTCTGGTCTCCTTCCTGTCAGATGCCATCGCCTCGTGCCAGGCGACTCTGTGCCTCGGCAGAAAAACATCGCGGATCCGAAACGCGCGCCGCGACGGTCCAAGGAACGTGCCAGCGCTTTGTGCCGCGGTCTCCGGGAATCTCGTAGCGGCAGCTCGGCGAGGGAACCGCTCCAGTCCGCCTAAAGGGAGCTGGGTACCGTTTGGGGATGGTTCAAAAGGGACGCTCAAAGGAAATCGACCGATTGGGGTCACCAGTTTGACGCCATTTGTGAGCGTGTGTGAGAGTGTGTGCGTGTGTGCTTGCTTGCTTGCTTGCCTGCCTGCCTGACTGCCTGCCTGCCTGCCTGCCTGCCTGCTTGCTTGCTTGCCTGCCTGCCTGCTTGCCTGCCTGCCTGCCTGCCTGCCTGCTTGCCCACTTGCTTGCTTGCTTGCTTGCTTGCTTGCTTGCTTGCTTGCTTGCTTGCTTGCTTGCTTGCTTGCTTGCTTGCTTGCTTGCTTGCTTGCTTGCTTGCTTGCTTGCTTGCTTGCTTGCTTGCTTGCTTGCTTGCTTGCTTGCTTGCTTGCTTGCTTGCTTGCTTGCCCGCATGCATGCCCGCATGCATGCAGGCGTGCGTGCCTTCGTGATTGTTTGTTTGTCAGCCGGTCGGTCGGTCGGTCGGTCTTTCTGTTTGTTTGTTTGTTTGTTTTTGGTTGTTTTTTTGTTTGCTTGTTTGTTTGCTTGTTTACTTCCTTGTTTTTGTTGGTTGTTTCTGTGTGTTTGTCTGGTTGTTTGCTTGTTTTTTTGTTGTGTGGTTGCTTGTGTGTGCTTGCGTGCTTGGCTTTGCTTTGCTTTACTTTGCTTTGCTTTGCTTTGCTTGCTTGCTTGCTTGCTTGTGCTTGTTTCCTTTCTTCCTTGCTTCCTTGCTTTCTTTCTTCCTTGCTTCCTTGCTCCCTTGCTTGCTTTGCTTTGCTTTGCTTTGCTTTGCTTTGCTTTGCTTTGCTTTGCTTTGCTTTGCTTTGCTTGCTTGCTTGCTTGCTTGCTTGTGTTTGTTTCTTTGTTTGGTTGGTTGGTTGGTTGTTTGTTCAAGTGTGTGTGTGTGTGTGTGTGTTTGTGTGGTGCCTGTGTTTGTTTGTTTGCTTGCTTGCTTGCTGTGCTTCTTACTGATTTGGCTCGTGACTCACCGTTACCTTCTCTCGTCCAATCCAATCCCAAGGTATTTGCCCAACTTGAAGTGATGAATAGACTCACCACTACAAAAATGAATCCATTCTCCAGTCTAGGCATCTTTCGTTTCATGGTTACCTTCATTCGAGGCCGATTTTATGTCCTCATCCAATCTATCGATGCAATCACCTCCATCTGATGAAGCTATCGATGTGGACCTTTGGTGAGGCCTATGTTTAGACGAAATCGGACCTGTCCCAATCTTGAAGCTAGCGCCTTCAGGTGGGAGAAGTTTGCTTTTTAACGGGGGAGGGGGCCTTAACCTGCAAAAAAAATCGTGAGTCGTAGAACAAAAAACATGAAACCATTAAACAGAAGCAGGAACACGGCAGTTCGAGTAGGTCAAAGTGTAGGTGCCGGTGTAGGTATGGGCGTGTGCGTGAGAGGCTTTGCGCGTGTTTGCTTGGGTTTGCGATTGTGTTTGTTGTTTGTTGTTTGCCACCCACCCATGTGTTGGCTTCCCTCTGCCCATTGAACCTTTCTTTTTGTTTTTTCGATTTCTCAAGTGTTTTTCCCGGTTTTGGCCAGAATGCAGCAAAATTAGGTGTGTGCAAAACCCAACGCTCACAGGGTCCCTTTCTGTTTGGATTTCCCAAGATCTCCAACTCCAGCGAGCGAGGTGCTGAGCATCTTGGGGGGAAGCATCGCCTCGCTGGAGAATAGCTGTCGGGCAGCGACGCAGCTGGCTGTGCCTGGATGGATGGCCATGTTTCTTCGAAACAGGAGGTTCCGCATCCATAAGGTATATTTGGAAGATCCTGTGGGCGTGGCTCAAAATCAAGCAGCCTGTGTTACGCAGGTTTTAGTCTTTGGTTCCATTTGCCAAGGTGCCATGTTGACACATGTTGAACCAGGGGCAGAATGGAGCTCGCCAGCCCGGAACGGTCCTGAAGCTGTGTCCATCCCCATGTGCCATTGGGAGCTCCAAAGGTGGTTTTTGTGGATACCACCTGGAAGTGTAAAGAATTTGCAGAGGGATCTGCGCAAATCAATCATTTCGTGGGGGTAGAAACCCGAAAAAGCGGGTGGGATGCAAAGTGATGTCTAGTCGTCATGATGTTCAAGGTGAGGATGTGGCGGCAAAAAAGGAACCAACACAAGCAAACACATGGACGGACGTTGAATAACCGCGGACGATCCGAAGAGAGGTGCCACATGTCAGCCCTTTAAGATGTGAAATAGCTTAGGATGTTCGGGATGTGTTTTTGATCGACAGCCTTTGCAGAACCTGCCGCGGGTTGAAGCATCTGAGGACAGCGATCCGGAGTGGTTCAAATATTTAAAGCCACCGCCTGGACCCGGACCTCCTCGACGCCTCAACGGCACGGAGTTTGTTCTTCCAGCGCAGGGGAGTCGCTCGGCGCCCTTTAAAATGCTGCCAGGTTGCGACCCGAGATTCCTCCTTCTTGGCGGCTTAACATATCACCTTGGCCCATAGAAGGTGCGTCTCCCTTGGTAAGGGGAATTCAGGGAAAGAAATGGGAGCCCGTTACGCGCAAGCTCTTGCTAACATTTGTGACCCTCGATTGCTCTTCGATCCATCGTGGGGTGTCTTTTCCCCAGATAGCTGAAAGCTGTGGGGCTCTAACTTCTAGATTGACGGCTGGGTGCTAGGGGGCATGCAATTTGAGGTGCTGGTGCAGGTGCTGTTTTGGGTTGCTGCTTGGGCGCCTTTTTGCGAGATTGACGGCCGGGTGCTGGGGCGCATGCAGTTTGGGGTGCTGGTGCAGTTTTTCTTTATTTGGTGTTTATGCTGTGTATTTTTGAGGGACCCTTTTTGTGGTCTTAAAAGGAAACCAAAAGGAAAACCGATGGGGTCCCCGAAAAAAAGACAGACATGTTGTCACCTACCCTCATGAGATTTTCGGGGATCAGGTGTCTCCAAGCTGCCCTCCCTACCACTCCGAGAAACACTCTCCATCGAGCAGATCCAGGAGATGAGGCCGAGTCCGACAGAACGGCAGGATGCGCAAAAAAAATCAATATCCCCTTGTCAGGGTTGAACGTTCCAAAGACCAATTCATTTTGGGGGGTCCATCTTCTTTAACACACACACACATACATACCCAAATATAATTGTCATTTTTTGCAAACCCCCCACCTCCCGTCTGGTTGGTTGTCAAGAGAACTAAAAAGCGGAGGGGGGTTCTACTATTTTACAGACCAACCCATATGGTGAAAGGAGTTGGACAAATGGGGTAACAGCGCTTGCAGCCTCAAATTTGGGCACTTGGAAAGTGGTGCCCGTGCGCAGGAACAAGCTGTCCGCTTCAGAGTTCAGGAAAGCAGAGATCGCCAACTGTGTCTTTGATGTGGGGCTCACTTCGCAGCTTGGACTACATGCTGGTGCGATAGGTAGGGAATGTGGGAATGAGCCCAGGGCTCTCCTTAAAGGAAACCGCCAGTTGGATGGTTTTTGAAAGGGTCATGCCATTTCTCATTCCCTGCCGATTTCGCACCAGCAAGACCCATGGATCCCTGCAAAGGAACACGGGCATGGTTCACGGTCATTCCCTTCATCGGGTGGTCCTCAAAAAATAGGGTTATCCCGAAACTTGTGTTTTTTCCTCTTGGCTTCCCTTCGAAGGTAAAACGGGTGTCAGAGAAAGGAACTCCCATTGAGAACCAGCAACCAGCTCAAAGCTGAGGATGTTCTTCGGCAGAGGCCTCTTGGACCTCTACTCCGCCGCGATGCACAGCCCTTGCAATGAGGGAGAAAAAGACTTCAACGGCCACACCACCGCTGCCCGGCCGTGGCCAAAAGGGGTAGCCAAAGGGAGTTGGTGAGCGAGTCCGGTTCCTACATTTTCTGACTCGCGCATTGCTTTCAACCCATTTTTTGGACACAACCACCCCATATTTTTCCTGGCGAGTCCCCCCCCAAAACAATGCTTTTGTCGTGGTAGAGGTTTTAGCTGGTGTGGGGATGGAATGAAATGAATGTGCACCTTTAGAACCAAAAGGCAGCTTGGCCGCTTGCCCGTGAGAGACCGAATCGGTTTTGGTCCCGTTTCCAGAGACTGTGAGGATGCCACGTCTGGGTGCTTGGTCCAAGTCACGGGGATGATTACCACCTTCTCCTTCGTTGCTTCACTGATTGCCCTCTTGGTCTCGGAGTGCCCTGAAGGAGCGAACGTACAGGCGCGAGAGTCGTATGGCTTGTGTCCATAAACCGCTGTCAGAGGTGAAAAGGACAGAGGCCATGTATCATAAGGAATGGCACTGACCCACTTGGTTTTGACCGGTTTGTTCAATTGTCCAGGACCTTGGGTCACATGGATTCGTGGTGTTTGTTTCGCTCGGCCCCTGGAGGCACTTTGTGCATCAGATGCGATTGTCCTGATAGGGTCTGTATCAGGGCTCCTGCAGACTGGTAGCAGCTTCGTGTTGGTCTGCGGCAAAGTTCTGGACGATCACATTGATCACATTGTGGAGGATGTGGGCACAGATATTATCCCCTGATTCTGAGCGATCGCCGTTTTGAGATAACTTGTTTGTCGGACTCAAAAAGAACTAGCTTCTTCAAAAATGCACTGCTTGGCAAAGCAGCTGCGACGCATTTTCTTAGTGCTGCAAAGCAGCGCCGTCTACTGTTGCACCTGCACCCCACCAATAGCTGGCATTGCGTGCGATTCGAGCACAAAAGCTTTCCAGCAGGAATAGGATCTGTAGTTTCATGTGGCCAAAGGGCCGCGTGAGCAAGAGGAAAAAGGAAGTTGTCGGCATTCGGGTGTGTGTGTGTGTGTCTTTTCCCCAAGATGGTATTGTTTCCTTTTGTTTCAAACCCACCCACATTTTGCCGGGGAGGGGAGGAGGGCCTGTGCGCCCAAAAAGGGAACTGGGCAGGCCTACATTGGCCGCTTGCTGGGGCCCTTTTGTGCTGTGCTGCTGTACAGCTTCGCAGGCTATGGTGGGAAGCCAAGCTCTTGTTTCGTCTCAGGTTGATCAGCGATTCAACAAACATCGGGCGGGGGGGGGGGGGGGAGGAAATTCCGAAAAAGGGGAAAGGCCCTTTCATGTGGGGTTCAAACCACCATTGAAGCAATGGGGGCTTCGTAGAACCATGATTTACCTAAGAAACTGTCATCCAAATTGGGTCCTTGCCATTCGTTTCATGGGGGTTGAAGCCTAGGGCCCAGTTTTTGTGGGAGCGGCTTCGTTCCCGAGGCCCGGTGCTTGGAGCAGGGCGCTCAGAGCTCCGGCAGAGGTCAGATGAATTGCAACCCCCGGTTCAGTGGGGGAAAATGGGAAAATGGGCCCTCCAAAAGTGGGGTTGGTGGAATTGGGGTTGGGGTTGGGGTTGGTGGGGTTGGGGTCTTCCCCAACACCAGGAACATCCCCACATGACACAGAGTATTCATCCGGAGTCAGCTTGAGGTTTATCAACCAGCCCTCAGAGGGATTCATCCACGCTTTGTCCATCCGCATGTGAAGGTTTGTCAAAAGTAGGTGCCCTTCTTAGTATTCCCTGCGCGTATCGGCGGCTCGACACACCCCATGTGTTTGGCTTCCCAAATAACCGGATCGAAACTCAAAGAGAACCTGAGTAAAAGGGAGATGCCTTTCAAGAGTTTCAAAAGGGAGTCCAATCACCAGTAGATCTGGGGCAAATACTGTTTGTGCTTGTCAGTGGAGTGCAGGATTGATTTTGACTCATTTGTGCGCAGTTGAAGTTCGAGTCCCAGCCAGGGCGTGTGGGGGACTGCTGGAAATCTATCATCCCACTATCCATTGCGATCAACTTTGCCTAGGGCTGATAAGGATCGGAGCAATTGGTATGAGTGCATTGTCATGGATGCAATGAGAATCAATTGAGATGAGCATGACGTGATTCAAAGAAGGGAGCTGCGACCATACCCGGCACCTCCGCTTATGACGCCGCTTCCTTTCGGCCCGAAAACCTCAAAATTCTCTAGGCCCCGGATCTGAAGGTGAACCGCGTCTCCCGTTAAGTGCTCGGAGCGATGTCGAGCGCAGACATGCAGAAGAAGGTTCAGGAGACCTGGAAGGGTTCAGCTGTCGAGGCCGGTCAGTGGCAAGTTGATTTCCTAGCAGCCATGACTTACTGTGACCCAACAGGATATGTTGGGCAAGTGTCGACCTATTTGGCATATAGTTTGCGCGGCCCGTGCTTGCAAGGCCAAGAGGCGTGTAACTCATACGTAGCCCCGTCTCTTTGGGCATGTGCTGAATTCGTTCCTGGATTTCAGCAACCGACACGAGACTTATGACTTGGAGAGGACAGACACTAGACAGCGCAGAACAACATGGCGTTTGGTGGATATTTTCGGACATTTCAGAAAAGCCGAACCCTTAGGCCAGAAACAAGGTAAGCAAGAGCTCAATGTTTTGCGAGAGGCATGCACAAGCTCCGAGTATGAACAGGATAGTGTACTGTATTGCGTTGTTGTGTGATTTCAGATTGACAACACGTTGAAACATCGCGTTGACAAATGGTATAATGTATGCAACACGTGTGGCTCAATGAGTTTGACAAGCAATCAGTTTTTCTCGAGGCTGCCATTCAACTGCAAGTAGCTCAACCTTTGAGAGAGAAATCATTGAAAGAAACAAAACAAAACCGAATAAGGAAAATAATGGATTGCAGTAAGAAAGGAGATTGAGAAAATAAGGAACAAACATAAAAGAAAGAAATAGTGCGCTATACTGCACTAAAGATGTACTAAAAACAAAAAGGGAAGGAAGGAAGGAAGAAGGAGAGAAAAGAGACGTGTACACACAGAAAACATACCTATAGTATTCAGAGGGAGGGAGAGTTCACAGCCGTTGAATGCCCTGCCACCCAACACAAAAGCTATAATGTGAGGACTTGTGGTGGCAGGCCCAGATCAGTCTCACAGATGTTGATGTCAGTGACGTCCCAAATGAGCTCTGGGCAAACTTCAAGAGACTGTCTGTCTCAAGCAATCCCAGGCAAAACCAACTCCTCATCCCTTTCAGAGGCTCATTGCTAGCGGGCTTGGCTGCGAGAAAGGTTAATTCTTGGTGGTCGACTCACATGGTCTGTAAGGGCATGGCGAGCTTGAGCAAACTCCGTGTCGGATCTGGGTGTAGCGTTGGTCCAGGGTTGGCTTCGTGCGAATGGTTTGCCCTTGGCCGAGGAGACTGCGGATCAGGCCTACACCGCCAGTAAGGATGCCGCAAGCCAAGCCTATGCGACCACAAAGGAGACAGCAGAGCAGGTCATCGCCTCCGGCAAGGAGAAGATGAGTGAGGCCCAAGCGTCTGACAGCGCGAAACAGATGAAGCAGGGCTTGGAGAGTGCGCAGGAAAAGACTGCCGAGGCCTACGAGGCTTCCAAGGAGGGGATGTTTGCATTTTCATCATTCAAGACGTCGTGCAGAGAGTTGACGTGTCAAGGGTGAGTTTAGGTTGTTCCGTCAACCACTCCAGCCACTGCCATTCATTATGTGTTTGCCTGAAGTCGGATGCTCCGATGCACTGTCACGTTGGGGGGGACCACCGCCGCGCGGTGCAAGGAGATGGCGGGAAAGGGCCTGGAGGTTGCACAGGAGCAGCTCGTGCATGGATATGATTCAGCGAAGGAGAAGCTGTCAGAGGCATCAAAGGAGATGCTTACGCAGGGCGAGGCTGCCAAGCAAAAGACGAAAGAGCAGCTCGTGCATGGATATGATTCCGCGAAGGAGAGGATGTCAGAGGCATCAAAGGAGATGCTTGCGCAGGGCGAGGCTGCCAAGCAAAAGACGAAAGAGCAGCTTGTGCATGGATATGATTCAGCGAAGGAGAAGCTGTCAGAGGCATCAAAGGAGATGCTTACGCAGGGCGAGGCTGCCAAGCAAAAGACGAAAGAGCAGCTTGTGCATGGATATGATTCAGCGAAGGAGAGGATGTCAGAGGCATCAAAGGAGATGCTTGCGCAGGGCCAGGCTGCCAAGCAAAAGACGAAAGAGCAGCTTGTGCATGGATATGATGCTGCGAAGGAGAAGTTGGCAGAAGGCTACGCAGCCGCCAAAGAGAGAGTTGTTGGCACCTTTGAGTCAGAGGAAGGTCAGCAGGGAAGGACTGGTGGTTCTTGAGGGGTCGGCCAGTGATCCAACTGGCCTGTTGTACAGAATGGTTTTGGCAATCTCGTACAGTGCTCAGTGCATAGGTTCCCTAAACCTCGGATAGGCCATGTCTTGAGGGCTAGAACTATCCTTCTGTGTTAATGAGCAATGTTGACTTCATTTGGGGAACTGCTTTGCAGCATGTGAACAGTCTACGCTGCACTGCCGCAAAAACTTGCGCCTGCTCTCGAGAGCTCCGGCTTGCTGCGGATAGCAAAAGTGTTGTGCTGCATGAAGCATGTTGGTCAAGCAGGTAGATCAGGCTGGGAAGAGCTTTTGTGATTTCCTAGAGAACTAGTTCAAAATTTGGTCGTTTCCCAACTTGGAGCATGCCACGCAATCATCATCGTGAGTCATCTTGAGGTACTTGCGATCGCAACTGCCTTTGTGACGCTGACTGCGTGATTCAGCTGCGGATTTCTGCATTGCAAAAACATTATCAATATGAAAGCTGCATCAACATAGATTCCAAGGACTATAATAATTTGAGAAAATTAATCTAAATATGATGGTGCGACATATTTGTTATTTTAAAATATATTATTGTATGAAATTAGTGTATAAAATTGTGAAGGAAACATATTATGTTTGATTTTTTAATGAATTAATATTTGGGAGGGATATTTGGGATATGGAAGAAATTAATATTTTGAGAATATTGATTATTGAAATTTATGTTGATTTGGGTATTTGAGAGGTGGGATATAAATATAATGAAATATATAGAAATATATATTTTTATATGATTTGATTTTTATAAAAAAAGAAAAGATGAATTATTATTTGATAATACGAGAATGTGAATTGTTGTATTCTGCAAATTAATAAAAAGAGAAAATAAAAGGAATGATTATAAAATGAAGAAAATAATATGAAATTTCGATATTAATATAAAATATTGTTTTAGAGATATAATAATATTAGATAAAAAAAAAATATTAACAAAAATATATTTATAAGAATTTGGAAGATAGATAGCTTCTCTTAACTATATGCTTAAAATTGGAGAAGGAAAAAAAAAAAAAAAAGATATAAATAATAGAATTTTAGAAACTAAAAAATTTCTAAAAAGAAGAATTAAAATTATTAATAATATTTTATAGTATTGAATTCTTTTAATAATTTTATAGTATTGAATTCTTTTAATAAATGTTTAGACTAAATATGAAAATTATAAATAAATAATAAATTAAGGAGAAATAATATAAAAAAAAAATATAAGAAAACCATTCTAATCCAACAATAAATATTAAATCCTATAAAAATAAGCAAAATTATAATATTTACAGAGATTAATAAAATAGAAATATCAATAACAAAATAAAATAAATTTAATATAATTTCTAAATATAATAATTTCCAAAATAAAAAAATTAAAGAAGAAATAAAAAGAAATAGAAATGTGTTTTTATAAAAAAAAAATAAGAATGCAAATCTTATAATCTGAAAAGATCCTAATATATCCATTTCATTCCTATCTCCATTCTCTTTATTCCTTATCTGTTTTTAATCTTTGTATGTTCATTTAATATGTATTTTATTGTTTATTTATATTCTTTTCTTATTTTTATTTGTTTATTTTATAATATTTAATATTTATTTTTTATTATTTAATATGTTTATTATAAAATTAAATCCTAATAAATTATAGAATAATATCAATATCTAAAAATATATCTATTTTTTATTAAACCTATTTTCGAATTTATAATTATTTAATTTCTATAATTATTTATTCCAATAAAAAAATAATCCCAAATTTCCATAAATCCACAAAATTATCATCAACATAACATAAATATCCATATATCTTTTCATACAAAAAAATAAAATATTCTAATTATATATATTCCTTTCTATATATGTTTTATTCATTATGGTTTTAATTATTAATTATTTATTGTTTATCAATTTATAAAAATTATTTTTCAATTATAACAATTATATTAACTAAGAATTAGGTCAATTTATGGTAGAACCTAAAAATTGCGAGATTATATCCCATTCTCTTTTTTAATGTTTCCTTCCCTTATTCATTCAAATTAATTCGTTTTTGCTAATTCGTTCAGAGCCCTGCTTCAGCCATGCTATCGCTGATCAAGGCACACTTTCGCACGTAAATCGTTATTTCGCGCTCAGCGCAGCGACCCGCAAGAACCGCACCAAGGCGCGCCGATCCGCGAAGATCCGCGTTGAGTCGCACTAATCTAATCTACACTTATCGGCATTGAGCGGCTTAAACACATCCGCCCTGATTCGGCGAGAGGCGTTTTCAGCCACACCAAGTCGCATTGATCCGTGCCAAGCTGCGCCGAGCCTCATTGAGCCGCACTGCTCGGCACTTTGCCCGTTGATCTGCGGTCTACATACACTGATGCGCGCTTCTTCGCGCCGGTCTATATGCACTGATCCGCACTGCTCTGCGCCGGTTGCGCTGGTCTGATGCGCGCTGACCCGCGCCGATCTACGCCGACCCGCACGCATCCGCGCTGACCTGCATTGAGTCGGATTAAAGCGACTTGGTGTGTCTTTAAATGGCTCTTAACGCATCTTGACGCATCATTGCGCACAAGTGCGGATTAGTGCGGCTCAGTGCGGCTGAATGCAAACTAGCGCAGCGCAGCGCGTAGTGCTGCGGCTTCGCGCAAGATTAGGGTGGGTTAGGGCGGATGATGCGGAATAATGTCTTTACGCGGGTCGGCGCGGATTTATGCGGCCCGAATGCATGGGACAATACGCCGTTTTCTCCTTCTTGAGTCCGCATCATCAAGCTCCTCCTGGCTGACTCTTGGAAGGATGCATTGCATCTCAGCAAGCACAAGGCGCATGCTTGGCTCTGCCACGCGTAGCACCAGGGCAGCTCCAAGGCCCGCGACCTCCAAAACTTAAAAAGATGGGTGTTCCTCTTTGTTTCCCTAGACGAACCCAAAAAGGGTACCAAAAAAGGGCAGACCCGAATCTTGTGGATCCATGGGCCGCGAAATGCAGATTCTAGGACTTGCGCTTTACCCATCCCAACCGACCGGTCATGCAGTTGAACTTAAAGGGAGCGCGCCTGGGGGGGGGGGGAAGGGGGGGGGTCCTTGCTTTGAGACTTGGCAATGTCCATGTCTCCCTGCTCCAAATCACGGCCAAGGGCAAGCATCATAGAATCAAGATGCTGGTTCCTCGAGCTGAGGCGGCAGCTTCCCGGCACCGTTCCACGCAGCCAGTCAACACTGCTGGTGCGAGACCGCGAACCCCCAGTTTCACAGCTAATCCCCCACACAGACACGGGGGAGATTCCCTTGTATCACAGAAGCGGGGATAAACCCCTTGATCCCACAACCCTGCCCAGTTTTGTTCTCCTCGCTTTGCGCCTCAAGATTGGCCATAGACCGCACAAGCATCTAAGATTCCATGGCACTAGTGATCGTGCATGCGTAAGCCACAGTGTTTGCAAAGCTGGCCCAAGCGAGCCGCCCCGTGCTTTGGGGAAAGGTGGAGCAGGCTCTGAGGGAAATACGGGGGCTGAGGCTTGGTGGTGCATATGCCAAGTGTGAATGCAACTCTTGAGACTGGCGAGCAGCAACAAAAAAGGGTGCCCAACATGCCAAGGCTGACGTCAAAACGATGTGGCATCCGCCGTGAACTTGGCAAGTCTTGTCACTTTTCACTGGCAATATGTGGATGATCTAGCTGATGCACCGCATCTTGCGAAAACTTTGAGAGTAGACGTACCGGCCAATGCTTTGCATGTGGAAGCAACAGGTTGCACGCAGCTCCTTTGCTTGGCAAAGGTGCATAGGTGGAGTCATCACTGCTCCTTCTTGGCCTGTACATCTGGATGTTCTAGCTGATGCGCGGCGTCCTTGAGAGCGCCGGACATCGCAGAAAAGTCGGCATTCTTGATCTCCTGGCCTTTGGATCGGATCATTCCCACCGCGCCGGTCAAGGTGGCGACCGTTGATGTGAGCTGGGGGATCAAGGCGTCCATTCCTGGACCCAGAAAGAGCATGGACCCCACAAGGCAGAAGCCCACGAAGCACAAAAACAGCAGCACCGCGTTGATGTTCAGCAGCAGCAGCTGGCCTTTGCTCAGGCCCAGCATCACAAGCACATTTTCCAGGTCCATAGGCTCGTCCTCGTCGCCTACCACATCCCCCACAGCTGCCTCCACATCTTGAACCACATTCCCAACTGCAGCCGTCAGCGACCTAAGCAATCCGCGGGGTTTCTCGCCATCGGATGTCTCAGCAATTGGGCTCAAGGTGTTGACATCAATGACCGCATCCTGGGCGCCCTCCACCAAACCATTTGAAATGGATGCTGCGCAAGTCAGGCCGTCTGCGACACCAGGAGCTTCCTTCATTCCAGTCACAAGCACGCCCTTAGCCATGGCCATCGGGTCCGCTCCATTTTTCAGGGGCCCGAGTCTGAGAGCATCCTCGTCGACGATGCCAGGCAAACATCCCGCAACTCGTTGAAGCAACGCATCAGAACTGGCATCACCGCCAACTGCAGCGGCGCGCCGCACTTGGTCCATAACCAGCTCGGCGTTCAAGGCATCTGCGCTTACCCCGGCTTTGGCTAAGGCTTCTTGCAAAGTTGAAGTCATGACAGAGCCTGCCGTGCCCTCCGCTTGCCCGGAAGCAGCACCAACTGCAGCGGCGCGCCGCGCTTGGTCCATAACCAGCTCGGCGTTCAAGGCATCTGCGCTTACCCCGGCTTTGGCTAAGGCTTCTTGCAAAGTTGAAGTCATCTCTGCATTTCCGAGGGCTTGCGCAAGCGCCCCTTCAGAACCTGAGTTGATGAGCGAGCCCGCCATGCCCTCAATCTTCTCAGCACTGAAGGAATCTGCATTCACGCCCACTCGGGCCAGGGCTTCCTTTGCAAATGGGGCAGAATCCACAATCGAGCCTGCCATTCCTTCAACGTGTTCACCAAGGTGGGCTTGGGCTAAAGCTTCCTGCGCAGCTGAAGTCACGGCAGAGCCTGCCGCGCCCTTCGCCTGAGCTACAGCCGAGGCAGCAGAATTTTCTGCAGCGTGCCGCATGTTGCCCATCATTGTCTCCATGTCAAATGAATCTGCATTGCTGACTTGCGCAAGGGTCCCTTCGGCAACTGAGTCGATGAGCGAGCCCGCCATGCCCTCAATCTTCTCAGCACTGAAGGAATCTGCACTCACGCCCACTCGGGCCAGGGCTTCCTTTGCAAAGGGGGCAGAATCCACAATCGAGCCTGCCATTCCTTCAACGTGTTCACCAAGGTGTGCTTGGGCTAAAGCTTCCTGCGCAGCTGAAGTCACGACAGAGCCTGCCGCGCCCTTCGCCTGAGCTACAGCCGAGGCAGCAGAATTTTCTGCAGCGTGCCGCATGTTGCTCATCATTGTCTCCATGTCGAAGGAATCTGCATTGCTGACTTGCGCAAGGGTCCCTTCGGCAACTGAGTCGATGAGCGAGCCCGCCATGCCCTCAATCTTCTCAGCACTGAAGGAATCTGCATTCACGCCCACTCGGGCCAGGGCTTCCTTTGCAAATGGGGCAGAATCCACAATCGAGCCTGCCATTCCTTCAACGTGTTCACCAAGGTGGGCTTGGGCTAAAGCTTCCTGCGCAGCTGAAGTCACGACAGAGCCTGCCGCGCCCTTCGCCTGAGCTACAGCAGAGGCAGCAGAATTTGCTGCAGCGTGCCGCATGTTGCTCATCATTGTCTCCATGTCAAAGGAATCTGCATTGCTGACTTGCGCAAGGGTCCCTTCGGCAACTGAGTTGATGAGTGAACCCGCCATGCCCTCAATCTTCTCAGCACTGAAGGAATCTGCACTCACGCCCACTCGGGCCAGGGCTTCCTTTGCAAAGGGGGAAGCATCCATAATCGAGCCTGCCATTCCTTCCACGTGTTCACCAAGAGCCTCCTTGCCTAGCTCCAAAGCATGGTTGATGTTTTTGGCCAACCACTCTGCGGCCATCACCTTCGCCTTCTCCACAAACTCGTTGAACTTCTGCGTCATTTGTTGGGCAACCACCACTGCTCCGCCGATGGCAACCAGAATGGGTGCTAGCCGCTCTGGCTTCAAGAGCGTTCCCAGCAGCACGAAGATGATCACCAAAATGAAGTAAGCGCAAAAAAAGAAGAGCGACGCCAAGAAGCCGGCGGTCAAAAAAGCGCGGTACGCACAGGACGCACGCAGCATCATGGCGACCTTGTAGATTTTAGGGCAGGTCCCTGTTTCTTCGGCCACATCAATCCCGTGGCGAGTGACGTATTCTAGAACCGTGTTGAGGAAGAAAATGGAATTCATGACGAATGCGGCAGAGAGAATTCCACTCGAGACAAAAGCGTGGCGAATATATATGCAAGTTCCTTCCATCCATTCATTGAAGTTGCACATTGTGCGCAGCTCTGGAATGTTGGAAACATTCAAAATTGCTACGAGCACCAGTGGCGTGATCAGCAATTGCATGACGACAAAGTGGCCGAGGCACAACTGAGCTGCTTTCAGTGGGGTAACGGAGGCTTTGCCGGAAGGCGAACGTAGAACCAAGCACCGCACCAAGGTCATCAGCAGATTGCTTCTGGCCTCCATTTCTTGCATATCCCGAATGGCCTTGTTCTTCTTATCCGTGCCTCTGGCCTTCATGTACCTCTTTCTTTGCATCCTGTACAAGGATGCCACCAGGAGGCAAGCAAACGCCCCTCCTCCCACAGCCAGCAGGATCATGACTGTGACAAACACAAGCCCACCAGCGCCTCTCAAGTGCTCGGGCCCATGGACTAACTTCACAAAGGCACTGGTACTGGCTGACATGATCGTTATGGCTCCATGGGCCAAAGCGGGCAACCATGTGTTGCCCTCATGGAAATGATGCAACACGTAGTAGATGCGGCCATTCCGGGTGTTGGTCAAGTTCAAGGCATCCGGCAAGCTATTCCTCCAGGCCTCAGTGCAAGAGGCCTAGGGGTGACCATTTCTGCTGTACCTCTAAATTTCAAGTATCCCGTCTCATACCAAATTGGCCCGTGCTTATGGCTACTTCATTTTCGGCAAAACTTGCCTTAAATCTTCATTTTCCATGGAGAGAATAGGCACCCTTCTGTGTGCCTGAGTTTGAAGGGAAATCCCCTTTTCTCCATGGGATCTTCTTTGCCATGTTGATTTTGTAGGGAACCCCCCAGTGCTTGATGGCCCAATGCGCAAAACGAAAACAGCCCACCACGCAAAGCCGAAGGTGGAATGTCCGACCGACCATGCCTTCGTGCATCGCTCGACCACTTGGGTGTGCAGGGACTCCTCCGTCGAGTTCATGGGCCGGCAGTTCGACTTTCCCACGGTGATCCTGTCGCGCTTGGGCAGGCACAAGGAGTCCTGGCGGAGGAAACCCAAAGGCCTTCGGCTTCCCTCGCGGTTTGGCCTGGCGTTCCTGAGTCCCATTGGCCTGCGGGAGGGGAGCTCAACCCGAAAATCCGAACCACTGCGGGCTACCTGACTCTTGGCTCTTCTTCGACCTGAACATGGTACCAACTCCAGACACTGGAGTTCCCTCCCCAAAAAGTTGATCGTTTTACTGCCAGGTCTCCTTTTGGTTTCCTTTGAAGCAAGGGAGGGGGGTCCGAACCTATTTAGACACACCCAAGTCTCTGAATATGGCAGGGGTCGCTGGGTTCCCTTTCCTGTCAGAGTTGAGCAGTTCCACTTGCCACTTCTGAGGCCCCACATTCGTTGAAAAAAACACATCCTTCACCAGGAACACCCCGCGCGCGGTGCGCGGGGAGAAGATGCCCAGGGTGAAGATGTTCCAGAGGCTCACGGGGAACCAGGTGAGCGCGTCCCCGAACTGGGAGAAGATCCAGAAGCCCCGGGAGCTCATGGACTGGATCTCCGTGCCCAGGGAGGCGCCCAGCAGCCACAGGTTCATCAGCTCCGAGCCGCTTTCGGCCACCTCGGTGGACCAGGTGCTGAAGGACGCGTCCAGCCGGGCCTCCATCTTCGCCACCGAGTCCAAGGTGTTGCCGCAGTTCCGGTGGCTCCTCCAGACCCCGTGGGTCAGAAACAGCCGACTGTTCGCGTTGCCCCGCGAGATGTTCAGAATCCGGGGCCACCAGCTTGAGCCCAAGGAGAAGCCATAGTCGTACTCGCCCCAATCGGAGGCGGAAAGCGATGGCATCCCCCCAGCGTCCGACAAGCAAAGCCCCGAAGACGCGTTTAGACCGTCACCGGTCTGCAAATGAACATTCACACTACGATGATAGGTATCCTGCCACAGGTACACATCAACTTCATTGCCCAAGACAAAGCTCGCCTCGTCGAAGTCGACTTCGTAAAGAAATATGAATCCGGAGTCCAGCTGCACCGACATTCTCCCGATTCTGCTGGGGTAGATCTGCAGAATACCGTCGTCCCCGGACACCGTGAAGTTGTCCCCCAAGTTCACGTACGGCGCGCTTCGGAATAAGCTCCTGCCCCCGGGTTCGAAGGTCAGCTCCACCAAGTTGAAGTGAATCGCACTGCCCACCTGAAACATCGTCCCCTAAAAACCCGCGCAAGAAAATACGAGTTTCGAATGCTCCCCCGATCCAAGTGGTCTCGAAAAATAGTGGTCCCCCAAAAAATCGTCATCCGGGGCACTCCGGCGGCGAAGTCTTTCAAGGGCGCATCATTTGTAGCCCCAAGGTCAGACCACATGAATCCACGTGACCTATGAATTTGTGGTGTCTTGTAATCCTGTGGCCCTACAGTGGGGCACGCGTGCGCTGGTCCCACAGGGACTGCGCTGCCTGTGCGCGTGGCGCGCGCGGCTTTGCAGCAATGGCCCAACTGACCCACTTGCAGGGCCTGTGAGCTTCAGAAAGCTTTCCAAGCTACCCGCTTCCCATGCAAATGGACAAGGGGCCTGTGAGCCTCTAGCGTACTGATCTCGGGAACCGTGAGCTTCATCGGCGGCCCAGGGGGCCGAAACTTTGGACTTTGGGCTGTCGCTGGTGGCTGTCACAATGGCATCACGCATTGGACTGTCACAGCTGGCTGTCACGGCTTGTCACATCAGTCTATCTGTCTGCCAAGCGCAGTCGCACATGTCCACCATCTCTGTCACATCTGTTTATCACCAATCTTGCTTGGGCAAAGGCCCCAGAGTAAGGCTTTCAGCAGAACACGAAAACCAGGTAACCCCCTCTGTTGGGCTTTCCCCCGCCTGCACTTGCACGGTCACCGCGTCCCCTTCCAGTGAAGGGCCAGAGCAGATTACTCTCAAGACGTCGCTGGTTTCATTCCAGGACACATGCAGCTGATGGTCACCATCTGGGCGGGGTTCCATCTTTTCGAGCTGGTTCCCTTTTTGAATGATGGTTTCAAGAGCTGAAAAAAAAAAATCTCGAGCTGGTCCCGAAAAATCAAGCCTAGTTGGTTGGTACTGCCCAAGCCCCACCTGGCACCAAGGTCGTCTCTCTGACCGTGATGGAGCTCCCCTCCCTCCACTGCAAGTCCATGTTGCAGTCCTTCAGCTCCTGAGTTACGCGTGCACATTGTGTGATTGATCGTGAGACCGTATCGCCGGCCATGTGGTCTGAGTCTGAGGCTTTTGCAATAGAGGTGTCAACAAGTATTTGGACGGTTGAGGTGTTTTTTTCTTGCTAGCCCCGGCCTTTTCCTAGCCCCGGCTCAGCACAAGGATTCTCCTATGTGACTCTAAAGAGGTTGGCTGGGAACCCTCGCTTCGCTCTCAGGTTGGGGGCAACAGGCGGTATTCTCCCTAGTTGGCCAGGTTGGGGGTCGGGTTGGTGGGCCGCATCTCTAGCGTCCCCAGCATCACCGGCCTCGCTCGGACTAGGGCTGCTGGCTTTGATTTGGCAGTTCAGAGTTGCTCTGGGCTGGTTTCGGGTGAGTGTTGCGCTTGCTGAGGTCTTATACAATGAGGGCGGGTCTTTGGTTTGCTTGGGGTTCATTTAGGCTTTGTAAAGGGCTGATATCGGATGCTGTTGGGAGGGTTTAAGGTTGACTTTGAGTCAGTTTGGGTTGGCTTGGAGCTGATTCTTGCCCCAAACCACCCAAACCAGCCCAAAACTTGCGCAACCACATCCCTAAAGCAGCCCAAAGGCTACTGCAAAAACCGGGCCGCACACCTCGCGCGAATCAGCTCCAAGCCAACCCAAACTGACTCAAAGTCAACCTTAAACCCTCCCAACAGCATCCGATATCAGCCCTTTACAAAGTCTAAATGAACCCCAAACAAACCTAAGACCCGCCCTCATTGTATAAGACCTCAGCAACACTCACCCGAAACCAGCCCAGAGCAACTCTGAACTGCCAAATCAAAGCCAGCAGCCCTAGTCCGAGAGAGGCCGGTGATGCTGAGAATGCTGGGGATGTGGCCGCCCAGCTGACCAACCAACCAACCAACCAACCAACCAACCAACCAACCAACCAACCAACCAACCAACCAACCAACCCAGCTAAGCCCCGAGCCGGGCCTAGTACAAAAAAAGACACCGGTTCCGCACATTGGACTGGACCACAAAAATCAGGTTTTGCGTTTGCAGCCTGAAGTTTAAATATCATCGACAATTGACCTTTAAAAATCAATGCGTCGCGCAAGCCCGGACATGTCGCTGTTTTGTTGCTTGGTCTTAAATGGAAGTCCTTCTCGAAAACATGTTTTGTTGCTTGCGTGTTTTGTTGCCTGGATTCCAAGAAAAACCATTCCCAAAAACCTGTTTGGCTGCCGATTTCAAAACTGACACCCTTTCCATGGAAAAAAGGGGCGGGGCACCCACCATGGCAACCGGGGCTCTAGCAGCAAGGTGCTGCTTGTGATGTTGTTAACCTCCAGCACTGGAAGTTCCCAACTCTCCGTGAAGGCCCAGTCCAGATCTGAAATGACGTAGAAAGATATCCTCACTTGCCCAAAGGACACGGAAACAAAAGGTGTAGATTTTGGAACCTTGACCAAGCGAAGACTAAACCAGGCAACCTAAAATGTCAAAAGCTTGGCTTTGGGCAAGTGAGCATCAAGTACAGCAGGAGTGTGAAGCATAATTTGCACCTCAGCGCGCTCATGGGACGGAGCTCTTTGTTGGCCACCTTCTTGAAGGAGGCCATTCCAGCCACCTGGAATTTATCCAGAACCTTCTTGGTCGACGCCGAGTCCATGGCTGCACAGTGGAAAATTTGGCTTACAAAAAGTCTGCTGCCACAGAAACAACTTCACTGACTGCGAAGTGCAAACTTAGTTCAAATCTCTCTCCATGCGCCCGCGGAGCCGAGAACTGGACGGAAACGGACCCGGCTCAAAAGCGACGCGCGCGAAAAGAAAACCGCAGGCAAGGAGGCCGTGCGGTTTTTTTCTGCATGGAGGAGATTCAAGCAGCGCCCAAACGCATGGATCGTGTTTATGAAATGCTTCGACTTGCTGGGAGTCAGGCGCCCGGAGATGTCACAAGTCCGGAGCGCTTCATCGTCGCCTTCGCGCTTGAGACGTCCCAAACTCCTCGCTCGCTATGTTTTGGGACCCGTGTCTCCGGCCAGGGGCCATGGGCCATGGCTTCTGCCTGTGAGCAACTAGCCGGAGGCTCGGGTCAGGCAGTTCTGCACTCGGGGCTCCTGACGCAAAGGCGAGCAGAGCTGTGGGAAATGACCACTTCTGTGATATAAAGAGGGCTTCCCAAAGACTAAAAGCCCGCATATAAGTATCATCTCAGAAGTGGGGATAAACCCCGAGTGATCCGTGAACAAGCCTCGTTTCTTTGTGAAACCCCCGCCTTGGACTTCTGGTGCAGCCCCGGCAGCCGCAAGAATGTGCTCTTGTCAATGAAGGCGCTGCTTGGCCGAAAGACCGACAGAATGTTGCCCTGCTGCGCCTGCACAGCTGTCCATCTCAATCACAGCAGCCGTGAACATGGAACATCGAATGGACCGCCGGCCAACAGCTTTCCACAACACATGCAAACATTGGCGTTGCAGTGCGCCGAGGTGCCACAACGACAACTTATGCTAGCTATCTTTGCCGACCTTGCCATGACTCGCGCTAGACACCTGCGCCAAGGCGCAACTCCTTGCTATGACGTTTGGGCTCAGGCTCTTACCACTAACCAGCCCTTGCTTTGCCGAGATGCGCCGATGCGCCGAGTGATTGGCTTGTCACATTAGCCCAAATCCA
Source organism: Effrenium voratum (assembly GCA_963377175.1). Taxonomy (NCBI): domain Eukaryota; class Dinophyceae; order Suessiales; family Symbiodiniaceae; genus Effrenium; species Effrenium voratum. The sequence goes on from CAUJNA010003430.1 coordinate 312,782, forward strand.
AACCCGCCAGCCGACACACACAAAAAGGTCCTCAAAAGTAACGCAAGCCTTGATTGAAGTCATCAGCTCGAGAACCGCTAAACAGTCTGCTCCTTGCCCAACTTTCCTGTCCATGACTCAAGGCTACTGCGCATCCTACTTGCGCTCTGCCCAAGGCCTTGTTCATGTGGGGCATGATGAACATGTCTTCAGGATCCACCGATGCAGGCAGTTGCAATGACTCCCGCGCGAGTAACTTCTGCAAAAGATCCCAGAAGAAGCTCGTCTCGTCCGTAGTCCAATAGTAGCTTGGCCTGTGCAAGGACAAATTCATGATCTCATACCCAGTGGCATTCGCTAAGGCTTCGAAAAACCTGGGCTCATACTCCACTGCGCCATGACGGGGCCAACAGCCGGCAGCTGGCACCATGTTGATGATCAGGCCGTCACGTCGCGCAAGGCGGTGCAAGTTGCGGAAAGCTTCGTATTGCGAGCTCCAGATGTCCAAAAGGTCAACATCGGCCTCAACATAATCACTCTCGCCCACATGCTCGGTGGTTCCGAAATTGGTGACTACGTCGCACATGCCCAGCACCCTCAATGACGTGTTCAATGGTCGTGAGAGGTCAACTTCAACGGCGCCATCGCGACCATTGATGTCCAGGCTGGTCTTAGCAGGCACAATGGCTGCGACAGAAACCACAGTGGCTCATCTACTTTATGGTCTGGCGGGAAGGACAAGAGTGGAAACGTAAGGCCAAGACAAGGCACCGAAAGGGGTGCATGAGCGACCAGCCCAAAGCCACCAGAAAAAAAAGAAAATCACACGTGGGCACTTGGGCAAACACGGATGTCTGAAGAGATTGCAGGCACCGGGGCGAGAATCCCCCCCCCTTACTTCACCGTGCCGTATGGCTGTCGTTGTTGTCGTTGTCGTTGTCGTCGTCGTTGCTGTTGATGTTGCTGCTGCTGCTGCTGCTGCTAATGTTGTGCCATGGCTGAGAATGCCCACAGGCCGGGTGGGGGGGCAAACAATTCATCACTGGTCTCGGGCAGGGATATGGCCAAGAATATTTATTTTAAAAAAATGCGGCACACAGCCTGTGCGCCCCGACGTGTCACAAAGAGTGTCACACGCAGGGACTGAAAGCGCGAGATCGTCTTCGAAAGGGCGTTTTATGATTCCTTGCGGAATGATGGTGCTCACGAGTCCTAGCTTGCTGTCCTCTTGTTTCATTTGCTTGCCGCAATCCAAACCTTCTGCGGCGACCAACTCTGTGAGAAGTTGTTTCGTGGGGTGGGCCAAGGTTGCAGCCTCCGCCGGTCTGGCGGAGGCCTTTCGTGGTGTTGCCATTTCTTCTGTGTTCCAGAAAAAGCCAAGTTGCTGCATGTTTCTCCAGGATGGGTGTAGTGCTGAGATGCGTTGCTTGATCAAAGTGCACTGCAGTGTCTACTGATTCTTGTGTTTGCGGCTTTTAAAACCTGACCAGCCCGAATGCGTCAAAAGCGATATAGCAGCATTTGCCTTTGTTGAGGAGGTAGTCAGCCTCTTCCTCCACTAGGTGCAGGTACTTGCTGGCGGTTTTGGCAACAATCAAGGTTCTTTCGCTGCCTGCAAGCAAAGGCAAGGATCACCAAGTACAATAAGGGCTCAACCTACCCGTTCTCTGTGTTCGCCAAGAGGCGTTGTCAGGCTCAACTTGGAGCAAGGGTTGCGATACAGCGCTTTGATTCAAATGGAATGCCGAGCCTAGCGTGCGAAGAAAACATCTTTTGCTACTCCAGCTTATCGAAAGTTTTCTGCGAATCAAGAGGGGAAGTAATAGCGGGTCGTGACCCTGTCCAGCGACATGCGATAGCCGCCAGACGCGGTATCTGTGTGCAGTTGATTTACCAGCACGGAAGCCATGTTAGTGGGGGAATTGGCTGTGACGTTCAGCAGATTAGTCTGCAATTGTCACAACTCCCCAGGAAGGCAAAAAGCAGAGGCTTGGGCAAAGCCAACAAAGGGCCACAAAAACCCCCATTACTCAACTGCAAGCGCCCTGCCCCAAGCTGCCAAGATGCATGGATAAATCCAAGCCTTTCAAATATCTTCTTTCCAGGCGCAATGGTCGGAGAGGGCGTCGTGGAGAGGCCCTGAAGGATGCTCAGTAGATCGTGCAGGTCAGGACTGTATCCCCATTCGGTCAGCACCGTCAAGGCGCCCTTGGTAATGCGCTGATTTCCCAGCTCGCACAAGTGCACTCCTTGGCAATGGGTCATGTCAAAATACGGAGACGTATTTATGGGTTCGGTTTCCTGTAAATTTCCCTGCAGAGACAGAGAGAGAGAGAGAGACATATACAAACACGCAAAGGCACACACACGCACAAATACTGTGACACACACACACACACACATTTGAGTCATCAAGTCTACCCGAAAATATCTGAATCAAGAAAACCGATATCTGCACCTATGGTCGGGACCGTCCTTAATCTTGACTTACCCGGGGCTTGATGGTGGCTCGGTTTGCCTTGAAAACACGGCTGCTCCGGTGCATGCCGGGCGAAATCCGCAACGGGCTTGGGGAGGGGGGGTCTTCCCACCCCATCCACAGGCAAACGAAAAGGACTGACCAAGCTTGACAGCGAGGGTCACCAGGGTCGAGAAAGCCACACCCTTTGATTTACCATGCCTTGAGCCCATGCCAACCCAAAGCGGCCTAGTGCCCCTCTTCCACCCCACCCCCAGGCCAATCCAAAGCAACAATTTGATATGGGAATGGGTCAAAATCAAACCACCAGGTCACCAGGGGACCGCAAATTCTAGTCCATGTTTCCATTTACCAGGGTTCCACGTTGGGTACATATTTTTGACCCACAGCCATATGGGGAACCCCAATGAAGGCATGCACAAAATAACGCACGCTCCAGTGTTGCTCACTACCGTTCAGGTGCCTTGAAATCGTCCGTAGTGGCTTGCAACGGTTGACAGTATCGTCAGCAGCCCAGTTCGGTCGATGCCCATTCCAGTGTCCGGGCATGTGCTGTACCCGAAACCTGTCACAAAATCGGCTGCCTTTGCCGAAGAAAATGCAAGCTGAATAGCATGAGCCAATGAATGTCCAACCCAAAGCTCTGAGCCAGAATTCGGCAGCAAGGCAGGGCCCACGTCCTACGTGAAAATGTGATGCGGCCTTGCAAGAAGGTTGCCAACCTACATCATCCTAGCCAGTCTCCAACGAACCTCTCCAACATACGCAGCAACCCACTCCCTTTGCAAACCCGAATGCCTGCCCTTCCACTTTGGCCACGGAATCTGGCTCCTCAAGTTTAAGCATTCCATCTTTGGATCAATTGTGGGCGCCGTACCCTCCGTCAGCTTCTGGCACAGGCGAGGTGGTGAGCGCCTAGGCATAGTGCAAACACACATCTCTTGCCTTGACGCATTCACTTGTGCCAAGCGTTTCTCAAAGGCAGCGATGCCTGCGCAGCTTTCTGGAGCTTACCGAGAATGGTTCCGGCTCATGACGCCGAAATGAGGCTTGCGATGTCCCAGGCATGAGACCCGGGCAAGGCGAAATGGTCGGCATCCAGCAGCTGCCAGAGAGGCGCTTCGCAACTGGACTCCGCTGCCCGCTCGGCGCTCTGGTGCAGCAGTTCTGCTGGCAGGATGCCGCGCGGAACCATGGGCGCCATGCACGCCAGCTCTAGGCCAACTGCGGCAGAACCAGGGACTGGGCCACAGACTGCGCGAGTCCCCGCAGCGACGGCCGCACCGAGTAGAGCGCCGACCGAGCCACGCACCGAGCATCCAGTGCCACGAGGCCCCGAAGGCTCAAGCCGCACCAGGCCAGCTGCTGGGCCAACAGTCTGGCCACCGCCGCTCCAAAGCTGTGACCCCCCAAAATGCGCGGGCTGTGCGCAAGCACATGGCGCAGCAAGGCCACGTGCTGACCATGCTGCAAGAGCTCCTCCAGGGGGGAGTAGTGCATCACTGCTCCCGCGTGCAGCTGCGCGATTTGGAGAAATTCCCCGCCTCCCCACGAGCGGGCAGCGCCGCCAAGCACGATCATGTGTGGTTCAAAATGCTGCTCGGGCAAGCCTGCCAGCAAGCTGCACGCAGGTCGTGTCATGTCATGTCCTGTCTGTGCAAACGTTTCCCTGCAACACCCTGAGAATGGGTCACTCCGATACTTGGAAGGCTAGTGTTAGCAAGGTCGCTTTTCCAGGGAGCGGGAGCGGAGTGCGGAATCAGCACAAGCTCACGGGGGACGACTGTTGAGGCTGGATGGACCAATGAGCCGCAGGCGGGGAAAAACAAGATTTCAGCAGGCCGCACATCTGCTCATACGCCTTGTCTGGGATCGAGGCCGCAACACAAGTGATGCTTGCACCTGAAAACTTAAACTTCTGCATGCGTTGCTGATAACTTTGGGGCTAGGAGGCCCACCCTGAAACACAAGTCAAGTACCTGGTGCAAGAATGGTCCTCAGCGATGGCTGAATATTTTAATGCGCCAACATGCGCTTGTCGCTGCTGGCCTTTTCAGGTTGCCTCAACATGGCTTTTCGATTAGGAAGCACTGCTCCTCCAAGAAAGAAGCAGCAACCCCGACCGCAGCACCTCGCAGGGTGTGCCACTAGGCTTAAAGGCGGGCCAAAGACAAAGTCACTGATGGCCGATTCCTGTTTGATGGCTGGCCCACATCTCTGTCAGGCTGGTGAGAGGGCTTACCGCTCCAATATGTTGAAGCATTTTTGTATCCTCACCAGCACTGATTGAGACCTGATTCCAAATGGCTGGCCAACTGCCCAGCGAATATGCACGATGCGCGATAGCTCAACCCGTTACTCCAGCTCGCAGTCTCCCATAGCTATGGTCTCGTACGCGAACGGTGGATAGGTGATCGCAAGCATACAAATGCACTCACCTCACACCTCAGCCCAGGTACCACGACTGCAATTCAACCTACCTGCCCCCGCTTGCACGGCAAGAAAGCATGCAACCAGTCTACATGGGGCCTCACGTGGTTCAGTCCAGTTGTACCGCCCGGTCGCATCTTTGCAGGCTGCATATTGAGCACTTCTGGGGTTCGAGCGGCCAAATGCTGCAACAGAAGTTGAAAATCTTCTGCCACCGGCAGCACACAGGTCTTGGGCTTCCACAGTGTGTGAGAACTGACATGGCCCACGCCTCTGAGCTTCAAACAGCAACCTGCGCACAGCACAGGCGAGCTTGCTGGGTTTGTATCTCAGAGCACCACGCAGTGAGGCACACTGGCTGCAGCTGATGGGTGTAATGGATGCGGCGGGTGTTGTAGCTTGGCGCTGGGGATTTTGCTGAGAGCACCAGACGCCTTTGAGGGAGGCCAACAGGGCCAGGCATCACATCGTTCACTCTGCCATTCCCTGCGCGTGCAGGAGTGCCACACACGCCTCCAGCCTTAGCGCGCTTAAGTGCAGCTCCATCCAAGCAAAGGCTACAAGGGCACGGCTTCTCATGTTGCCAGGCATGCAGTGAGCCTTGTCGCGCCTTTCGCGCGCGACAGCGCAGCTCAGAAGCCACGCCCTGGCCTTGCCAATCCAAATCACCACATTGACTGCATGGCATTCCCGCAAACGGCAGCGCCCACACGAACAGCCCAAGACTTGGCTATCACAGCGGTCTACACCAGGGGTGCGGCCCCGGTCTGGCTCAACTTGAGCTTCAGCCCAGACATCGCTCGCGGTGTCTGAGTATTGGGGTCCTCAGCTCAGGAGTTCTGCTCGACCGCAGCCAATGGAGCGAGCCCCTAAACACGGGGCCGTGCCTTCTTCGACCCCCAGCCTGTTTTGCCGCAGTCCAACATGCAAACTGCCAATGCCTGAACAGATTTGCCATGGACGGTCAGGCTTGCGGCATCACGCACATTCGTTTGCGAAGGGCGCAGGAGGTACAAGTGTCAGGGCTTTGCCGAGCTCAAGCGGTGCGTCATGCACTTTCCGCTGTTTGCGTAGCCGCCTCTGCCCGGCGGCAGCTGAAGCAGCCATGCCTTCAAGCAGCCCCACGCAGAACGCAAGCCTCTAAAGTCGTCGCGGGCTCAAAGCATGGCACCCCGAGCCGCGGCTTTCTTTGAGGCACCCAAAGACCAGCTAGGAGAAAATGTGAAGTACGAGACAACACGATTGCTTGGACCAGCCCTGTCTGTCAACTTGAAAGCTTAAGCCCCTCACGTTGCAAATCGACTGTGGGACCGTCAGGCTACAAGCGGCCAAGCGGCTTGCTGCGAATGAGCTAACTCTCTGCAGCTGAACAGCTGAATGCGTTCAAAAGCATGACCCGCTCCTACCAACAGGCACCCCACACCTCCAGAATTTGCAGCCTTGAAGCCACTCAACAGTCAACACTTCAGCAGCGACCAAAACCAAAAGGACAACATGTCACAATTTGGGGCGGAAAGCCGCGCAGCTTCGGCAAGATTCTGCGGCATGGTTGTTTCTGATTCTACACACGTGTTTTGCTTCCGTATCCGCTTCCGTGGCTTCCGCACACAGGTCGCGTTCTTGAGGGGCTTGTCAATGCAAGCACTTCGAACAAGCTTGATTCGCGCGTGTGAAAAAAAGGCCATTGCTCCGGGAAAATCGAGTGAAAATGATCTCTGTGCTGGTAGCTCCTCGCGTTTCCAATGTGCACGGGCCAAAAAGATCGGAGTCCGTCCGCGAAAACCAACTCTGCACGATGCTCCGCAAAAACCTCCGCAAGCTCCCGCGCTCTACAAATCCTTCCGCGGAGTCCCACGTTGGCATCCCAGGTTTCTTCATGGGACTCTCGCTGCTCACTTGAGACATGTAAGGAACCTGCACGGCCCTGCCAGTTGCTACGTTGAAAGCCCCTTGGAAGGCTGGGCACAGGCGTTGCCGCTGGCTCAGGCCAGAGAATGGAGCGGGGCGCCGACCTCAGCATCACCTTCAGTCAGTCCGAAAGCAAGCTGTTCTTTAACTTCTCGCCGACTCGCCCAAGCGAATCTACGGGGCCCTGTGACCCTGGCTCAGGCTGTAACGAGCGTTTGCTCAGAACGAGCTTCTCCAAAGGAGCAGCCCAGAGCCATTGGCAATCTTCGTAGGCCGAATGCGCGAAGCGAGCACCAAAACACGAGTGCTTTGACTGATGCTGGCCATGCCGCTCAACAAGCCATGGGTTGCAAGCTGCCCAAAGGGATGCGAAGCACAACTGGAGAAGGTGCTGTCGGCTAGCGAGCCTGAAACTTGTCATCATTACAATCCGTGCAGGCACGTTGCATCTCCTAGCTTGAGCCAGTCCTGTGGATTTCAGCTCAGAATCTGCGCTGGGTGCTGCAGCAAAAACAATCGGCCTAAAGAAGTTGGAAGGGCCACAAGAGGCGCAACCCTTGCACTGGCTTGAGCGAAATAGCAACTTTCTACACCTCAAGCATCGCACGTGCGCGCCAAGCGTGCATCGCGCCTTAGGACAATGTTGCACTGAGGGGGAATGTCAAGTCTGAGAAGGGTTGCGGTGCTGATAGCGGTAGCCGTGTCCTGCCAACACCAAACTTGCCGGCCCACAAGGTGAACTACATTTTGCAGCACCACGGATGCTGCGGCTGCCGACTAGCGTTTCAAAACAAATGGCGATGCTTTGGTGCGACTCGGCTCCTGCAATTGGCAACACTTCTCCAGTCACATCTTGTGTCTTGCCAGCAGCAGACAGGAGCTGGCAATCTTCGTAGGCCGAATGCGCGAAGCGGGCACCAAAACACAAGTGCTTTGACTGATGCTGGCCATGCCCCTCAACAAGCCATGTCTGGCTGCAAGCTGCCCAAAGGGATGCGAAGCACAACTGGAGAAGGTGCTGTCGGCTGGCGAGCCTGAAACTTGTCATTACAATCCGTGCAGGCACGTTGCATCTCCTAGCTTGAGCCAGTCCTGTAGATTTCAGCTCAGAATCTGCGCTGGGTGCTGCAGCAAAAACAATCGGCCTAAAGAAGTTGGAAGGGCCACAAGAGGCGCAACCCTTGCACTGGCTTGAGCGAAATAGCAACTTTCTACACCTCAAGCATCGCACGTGCGCGCCAAGCGTGCATCGCGCCTTAGGACAATGTTGCACTGAGGGGGAATGTCAAGTCTGAGAAGGGTTGCGGTGCTGATAGCGGTAGCCGTGTCCTGCCAACACCAAACTTGCCGGCCCACAAGGTGAACTGCATTTTGCTGCACCACGGATGCTGCGGCTGCCGACTAGCGTTTCAAAACAAATGGCGATGCTTTGGTGCGACTCGGCTCCTGCAATTGGCAACTCTGCTTCAGTCACATCTTGTGTCTTGCCAGCAGCAGACAGGAGCTGGCAAACTTCGTAGGCAGTATGTGCGGTGTGGGCACCAAAACACGAGCGCTTTGACTGATGCTGGCCATGCCCCTCAACAAGCCATGTCTGGTTGCTTTCTGCCCAAAGGGATGCGAAGCACGACTGAAGAAGGTGCTGTCGGCTGGCGAGCCTGAAACTTGTCATTACAACCCGTGCAGGCACGCTGCATCTCCGAGCTTGAGCCAGTCTTGAAGATTGCAGCTCAGAATCTGCGCTGGGTGCTGCAGCAAAAACCATCGGCCTAAAGAAGTTGGAAGGGCCACAAGAGGCGCAACCCTTGCACTGGCTTGGGCGAAATAGCAACTTTCTGCACCTCAAGCATCGCTCGTGCGCGCCAAGCGTGCATCGCGCCTTAGGACAATGTTGCACTGAGGGGGGATGTCAAGTCTGAGAAGGGTTGCGGTGCTGATAGCGGTGGCCGTATCCTGCCCATACCAAACTTGCCGGCCTACAAGGTGAACTACATTGTGCAGCACTGCCGACTAGCGTTTCAAAACAAATGGCGATGCTTTGGTGCGACTCGGCTCCTGCAATTGGCAACTCTGCTTCAGTCACATCTTGTGTCTTGCCAGCAGCAGACAGGAGCTGGCAATCTTCGTAGGCCGAATGCGCGAAGCGAGCACCAAAACACGAGCGCTTTGACTGATGCTGGCCATGCCCCTCAACAAGCCATGTCTGGTTGCATGCTGCCCAAAGGGATGCGAAGCACAACTGGAGAAGGTGCTGTCGGCTAGCGAGCCTGAAACTTGTCATTACAATCCGTGCAGGCACGTTGCATCTCCTAGCTTGAGCCAGTCCTGTAGATTTCAGCTCAGAATCTGCGCTGGGTGCTGCAGCAAAAGCCATCGACCCAAAGAAGCCAGCAGGGCCACAAGAGGCGCAACCCTTGCGCTGGCTCGGGACAAATGGCAACTTTCTGCACCTCAAGCTTTTGAGGTTGGAGCTCTTGACTAGGGGGCTCCAACACCTTGCGCGCCAGCACGCTTGCGTGTCGGTTCTTTGCTTCCCCTGTTGCCTCAGGTATTCAATCCATGGACAGCACAACACACTCTGCCCAGCCGGAGCTTGAGACATTGCAAGCTTCAAGCCTGGCACACGAAGCTTCTGGCTATTTTAGAGCTGCTGGAGACTTGCCTCACCAAGGCGACTAGGTAAAGCTTACAACTCATTTCAACGGGTGGTCGCGTGTGCACGTCTGGAGCTATGCGTGCACCTGGGCAGAGACAAATTGCAAGCACTCGGAAAGACGAAGCGCGCTTTCGTCCCGAGGTTTCGCGCGGTACTTCAGCAAGGCAACCGCCCTTGTTGAAGACTGCCAAAGCGACGCGGGCGCTCACAATTCGGCCAGCCTCACACTTTGCGAAACATCGTTTGAGCCTACCCGCTGACCTGCGAGAGGTGGCCCAAGGAAAATGGGCCTTCACGCTATGCGTCTGTGGGAGCACAGTTTCAGCCAGCGCTTGCACCTGGCAGACTGCAGGAATGGACCTACTGAGCGCTTTGAGAGAGTCAACTGCGCGCACAACACACAGGGCGTCTTAGACAGTTCGAGCTGTCATGCTTCGGGCACCTGTCAAGCTTGAAGCTCAAATGACTTGGTGCGGCAATCGCTGCGTCGCACATCTTGAGCCCCACAAATTGAACAGAGAGATGCTGCGTCAAGCGAGCTCAGCAATCAAGTTCGCACGCCTCGGTTGTTTCAACACATTGGCATTGCCATGTTTCGCCCGATTCGGGCTCTCCACCTGAAGGCATGCACAATCTCGAGGCCAAGATGCAGGAAATTAGCGGGACCAAACCAAGCAACCATCGGTGCTCGCGCACTCCGCTTGACTCAGGACCGCCCCAAGTCATAGTGCAGATCAAGTTGTGACCATCGTCCATCAGCAAGCCATTTGTGGGTGTGTCTCCTATAAGGTTGGACCCCTCGACATTGGGGTTTTCCTTTTGCTCCCCCTTTTAAAGCCACCCCAAAAGGCCTTCCCTTAAAATAGGGACACAGGCGCACACACACAAACAGGGCGAGCTAACTTGGCTTGGGCCATAAACACTGGCGACATTGACTCTGATGTCGGCGGGCCTGCATCATGCAAACATGAGCTATTCAACTTAAGGGCGTGCAAACAGCAAGCGCTGGAAACAGGCCACGCTGCTTTGCAAGTACGTGGAATCATTTGACCAGCGGGGTGTTGGAGAGGCAAAGCAAGCAGTGCCAGGACAACCCCAGCCACTTTCGCCGCTGCCATTGTTCCTCGATTTCCTCGCGTCAAAGGGGGTTAGATACGCTGGTGCAAGTGTAAGTTACAACCTCTAGTGGGGACTAAGCCAATCGATCGCACTGGGCAGGTGAGACGTGCGGTAAGTCTTTTCTTGAGGGTACCCTTTCTTGGTGGGCTTGTTTTGAGGGCAACTCATTTGGAGCGTCCCTGGTTTCAAGACTCACAGCAAGGCTGACAAGGGCAGCAACGTGGCAAAGCCTTGCATAACGAGAACCTGTAGAAACTCTCTGAATCAGGATGGCGAACAAAGTGAAGACAATGAAAAATACCGCTCCTATAAGCAAGCAAGCGGAGGCTCTACTCTCACAAATTGCTGCCTGCCATGACATGTCATGTATTGAGGCTGGTGTTTCACACCTGCTTGCGACGCAAATCCCAGTGCCAACGAAGTTCTCCGTTCTCTTGATAGTTGCGAAGTGCCGCAGCAACGTACGGTCGGCGAATTGAATTGAAAAGGACTAACAGGTTGCAAACTTGGGCCTCAAGCAGCCAAGAGACAACACACCTCCGGCTGTCTTACATTGGGAATGTGGAGAATTTTACGCTATTGCGACTTGGCCCAAGTTTGTCAAAGCGCTCGAAAGGCTCAAATCTTGGCGCTGCGGGACACCAGCCAACCTCAACCTCATGCAAAGTGGGGCAAACATAACTCAGAATCTCAGACCTGCGAGCTTAAGCTGGTGACTATGGCTTCTCCGTGTCAGATCCCGAATCAACTGAAAACTGCTCTGGCTTGAAAGCAGTCCTGCAGCAAAAGGCTGGCGCTAGGAGGCAGGCATGAAAATACCTGTTGCAGGCGTTGCTTCGTGTTCCGGGTTTAGTTGTATAGGTTCCTGAGAAAACAAGGAACTTCACATGTTGTGAGCCTTGTCATTCCACACCCAGTCCTGCATAGGAAGTCACAGAACAACATCTCAAACTCCTCATACGTTAGCACGCTGTCGCTGTCTGTGTCGTACCTCAAGTATGATCTGCTGGCGGACACTCGGACGACATGCTGACAGCAAAGCACCAACCGCACATTGCTTGACCAAGCGACTTCCGCGTAAGTTCCAATATGTCCTGATAGCTTGGCGGCTTTTCGTCCATGACCTTCACACGGCCACAAGCAATCCCACGTATCAGCACCCACTTTGACAGAAGCGTCATGAGCAGTGCCCAAGAATCAATTGGCCGTGCGCCTAGGCCTTGCCGGAACTCCCATGCGCGCAGGCCTTCCCTAAGTCGCTGTAGAACATCGATAGCTCTGGGATACTGATGAACCCGTCCTCGCGAATCGCGAGCCTGCCGAACTTCCAGAAACGTCAAGAAAGCAACGAGGAATATGGAAGGCTGACCCTCTATCCCTGTCCCAAACGTGGGCATCAGGATCGCAAAGCTCGGAAAACGTTCGAAGAACACAAAACATAGCCTGACCTTCATAATGTCTCAATGCAAGGGACGACTTCAATATGTAAGTCTGAAGACTGTGCTTGCGATTTCTCGCAGTTTGGGCACTATGCTTGTGGGCGTGCCTTAAAATAGGCAAAAGGGTCTGTTCTGACAACCCCAGAGATGCGTCCATTGCCGTGTTTTCCTGTCACAGCCCAACGGTGCTGGTTTGGAGTCAGGTGGTCACACCCATTTGCGCAGCTGTTCGTGTGGCCACCTAGTAGCTGCCAGTAGCTGCTAGCTTGCGGCCACGACTCCCTCGTCACATCAATCCTTAGGAGTCAGAACTGTCACCCCGCCCCACGCAAGCATTGAAACAGAGAACGGTTAAGCAAGGCTTCAAATCCCAGGCATCACGACTCAAGATGTCGATGTCTTCAATCTTGCTGGAGATCAGTTCCAGATTCCTGAGTTCTCAGCTTTGCTTCATGAGTTCTCGGCTTGGCCGCTTGGCCAGTGCAAACGTCGTGCAAATCGTTTGGTCCCAGCAACTTCGGGCGCTCTCGCAGGGCTGCCCGCACTGCAAATGACACCTCAAAAAGATGCCCATGCCATGCCTGCCAATTGCCAATCCCGCGCCTCATCCTTGTCGAAGTTCCCATCACCGTCTTTGTCGAAGTCACTGATGTCCCCTTCAAACTCAAATCCTTGAGCGAGTCAGGAAAAGTGAAACCGCCCGAGAATTGAAGGACCATGCTAGCCCACATCCCCTGCCGTCTATGCCAAGCTGCCCCTCTCTTCCAGCTTGCCTCTCGGGAATTTCCGCAAGGCGCAGCTAGCTGCGCACGGCATGACACGGACTGGGGGGAGTGCGCTTGTTTGAAGCTACTCCTTTCGGGGGTTGGCTGGGTGGCCAAGAAACCTGCCCAGTTTGGGGCCGAGCAGCCGGGGGCCCCCGATTTTGACCACCCATTCCTGGCCTACCAAGACTTTCGTCTCTTCGGCATCCAAGGCATTGCTGCCATCCACATCCACTGCCCCGAATAGCAAGTCGATTTCCTCCTGGCCAAAAGGCAACCAGTTATTGAGTCGCAAATGGAAGGCATGAAGCAGTGTTGTGCCTGGACGAGGCTGTCCAACTTCTTGTTGCAGCTTTGCAGGCGGGTCTTGAACTTCTCGAGTTCTGCCTGGAAACGACTCGCTGCCTTTTTCGTGCCTCCCAAAGGACGCCCAAACGCGCCTTCACTTTGGAGGAGCGGGCGCAGCAAAGATTGCTGTCCGACAGGACGTTTCCCATGGTGCACACGGAAGCGACCAGAAGCGACCGGCAAACAGAAGATGCAACAAAAACCAGTGCGCTAGACACTTGAACCGGCCCCTCTCGGAGTTTCACTCAAATGCTGGGCTGCCGTGGCTGCAAAACGCGCACAAAGCGAATATCCATCCAACGAAACGACTGGGCGGGCGTGATAGACTTCAACTCCAACCAACGTGCTCGCACACACAGGTTAGGCACAACAGAGGCAAAATGAAGCGAACGCAAAGAGACACAAGCGGATACCAAGAGCCGCAGAACGCGCCAACAGCGAACCTTGTCATGGCATTCGCTGCTCCCAGCTGCAATGAGAGGCTTTTCAAGCTTTTCAAATGCTTGGCCGCTAGCTTCCTTCTGCTTCCGACTCCTGGACACAGGATCAAAAGCGTGCCCAATCCCCCAACCCCACCACCTACCCCAGGACTAAGGCCGTGTCAGACTCCAAGTCTCCCAGCAGCTGGTTTTGCAGCTGGCGCTGCTGCTTGGCCTCGCCGGGCGATGAATGAACCGACTTTGTGTCCCAGCAACACTGCTCATGGAGTTGCTTGGAGCGCCCTCTTTGTTTCTACTCGGGAAATTGAACATTATGCACCCAAACCACTATTTAGCATCGGTTATAAGGAGACTGGCCATGAGCAGGTTGACCGAGAGAGCAAGTTCCCTTCCCAGACAACGGATCATTCTGTGGATGGACAAAGTCCTGCACCACTATGAGACACATCTGCAACGGAATCATTATTCAAGGGCTTCTTAGGTGGTGCAGGATTTCGTCCATCCACAGTTTGCGATGCTCACTTCCTAAGTGCATTCATTGCTCAACCCTATGCACCCCCCCGAACCACCCAGGCAAATGCTGTGTTTGCTGCTATGTCTTGGTCAACGTTGCACCCTGGGTTTTAAATGCTTTCTACAACGGGGATGTATTGTACCAAACCTCCCAAATAGAACTATACTTAGATGGTTCATCCTGGTTTCCCAACAACCCACGGTAAGGGCTGCTAACCATTTACCCTCCCACCAGTTGACATGGAACCTGACAGGAGGATTGGGAAATCATTTTCCTGTTCCTTTGGGAACGGGTCCCTATGTCAGGTACGAGTACCCTGTTGATTGCTGGGAGGTTGGCGCCCTCACACACCCCTCGCATGGCCTGGCCATCCGCAGCGGCCATTGCTGAAGCAGCTGCCCGCTGCTCTGCGACGGCACCTTCAGCAGTGAGGTGGGTGCTGCTGGTCGTCGCCGTGGGGCGCAAGCGTGGCCGTCCAGAGTCGGCCAAGCCCTGCGGCTCCTCTCTCAGAATTTGGCTCACCTCCGCACGACCCGAGTGCGGCAAGGACACTTCGGCCTCAATGGAGGCCATAAACCTGTCCAGTGGATCGGTATCGCTTTCTCCGTCAGATGCTGCCATTGACAACTCAGATGGAGCGCTTCTTTGCAAACACCTCCGCAACAAATCCCCGAGCTGTGTCAGCGGCGTTGCCGCTTGCAGGTCTGCAGCGTGGTGATACTGTCGCCCATGCAGTTGCTCGAAGCAGTGCACCCCTCGCAGGTGACAAAGGATATCAATATAACGCAAGGCAGATTGTTGCGGTGTAGGTGTCCCACGTGAAACGGGCCAAAAGCGGTTGCGCTTTATCTCTGAAAGCCGATCTAGATGTTCGCTCACTTTCTCTGCACTCAGAATTTGTTGCTCTAACTGCTCGCAACCGGCAGCATCCAGGCTGCAAGCCATTTCTGAATACAGAGCCTTGGTGGCCGCCATGCGAAAATCCAATAGATTCTGCATCTCGGCCACGCTGCTAACCTTGTGGACTCAAAATGCAAGGATGCAAGTGGCCAACGTTCCAACGAAAGGTTGGGGTGCTCATGGAGCTGGCACCCCTGCTGCACGCACTTCAAGCATACGTGCCAGGTGTTGCATGCCTGCTATATACCTGTCCCGAAAGGACCATGCTTCCTTTCTTCTTCGTTTTTTTTGGGGGGGTCTTTCTTGGAAGGGGCACGGTTGTTTACAAGGAAGGCACACTTGTTCCAGAGAACAATGAAATGGCCTGAAGTGAGCGCAACAGCTGCTCCAAGGAAAAACTGATGGCTTTGGGCTTCAATGAAAGAACAATGCCCATGCCTGAAGAGCCTTGCAAGACATGGCACATGGGCCAATGAATGTTGGTCAGCGTCATGCGCTCACTTGCACTCACCACAACATGCTGGGCAGCGGTTTGTTCACAGTTGGTCTTTGTAACAAGGAACTTCCGCAATGCAATGACTGCCGGGCTTGTTTCATCAGACACTACTCACCACTATCGCAAAGCTGAAGGGAAAGCAGAGTCAGGCCTGAGTTCTTGAGCGGCCTCCAATACATGGCAGCTTCCCCTTCCGCACCAAACCGTACGAAATGACTGCCAGAAAACCACGGAAAGTCGGCAAGTGGCCCAGAATAAGATTCCAGCGCGAGTTGGAGATACGCCCCACAGTTCTTCACGCATCTGCCTAACTTTCCCACCAAGCCGCTTCCCACCAACGGCTCTGCGCGCCATGGCTGGCTGGCCGTGACTTTGCAACCTTGCACACATGCGCTCTGAAGGCAATCAGACGCTTGCATTCGGGCAAAGGAAAATCGAGCTTTGGAGGCCGAAAAGATACCTTCCAGGGAGATTTGGCTTGAATGTCTAAAATTGCTCCCGTGGCGGAGGCACGCCTTCCTGACGCATACTGAAGCATCTGCAAACCGTTCGACGGAAAAGTTTTCACAAGGAACTCAAAGCCCGAAGAACCCCAAGTCAAAGCGTCAAACTGCGCGCCATGAGGACTGGATGTTGGCTAAAGGCCCTGCCTCCCAGGTTGAGGCGCAGCCCGAGTCCATTGCGCACACAGCATCCTAGGTCCCAAGAAAGCAAAGCTCAACGCTCCCAGCGCTCGCGAGCGAGCCGGTGAGGCCACCACGAAAGCAGCCGAAGACCGGGCAAAGGCCTCCTTTGCACGCGCGTCTACACATCGCTCCGGGTGGATCTGGTTGACCAAACTCTTGTACCTCACGTCCGTCTCGGGCCCAAGCGCGAGGCAAGCCATGCAGTTTGATTTGTCCCCATGCAAGCACGCACGCGCGCCTTTGCAGTGATTCTAGCGGAGAAGGCCTCTGAAGCGTGTCCTCTCCGAGAAGAGCACCGGAGGGATGCCTTTGCAAAGCAGAACCTTTGAGACAAAAGGACTCCACGGGTATTGCAACAAGAAGGCCTGGCATCCAGGATCCGGCCCAGCACATCCTCCTTATCCTTCAAGCACATGCAATCGCCAAGCTTCCGATGGAAGACTAACATGATTTCTGTCAAGGTGCCCCAGGCTGCAGCTGGGAAATATCCATCACCAAATTGGGGCGACTGATGGAAGCAGCCAAGCGGCACCGCTTTGCTTTTGTTTGGCATGTGAGTGCCGCGTCTGATCCTCTGTCGCACGAGCTTGACTGAGTAGGGTTGATGGGTTGATGCTGCCTGATTCTGCAACACCCAGGCGGGTATGTCAGCTTTATGTTTATATTGCTGTGACAGAGCGCGGCTGCCAAAGTGGAATCAAGAATCCCATGCAATGCTGGGTTGCTTGCAATGAGTGCAGGCACCGCGAAAGAGACTTTTGGCAAGCAGCTCTGGAATCAACTGTCTGCCTCGCTTCGAAGCCTCTTCAATGTCGTAACTGAGAATACAGGTGTGTCCATCTCACGCCTTTTAACTTCCGTGGCTCGGCAAGCTCGTTCTCCATTGAGGGCATGCCAGTGAGAACCGTCTACCTTGTAGCCGTATCCTAGAGATTGCAGGGGATTCGAAGGTTGCTGCGCCCCTCTTGTGCGTCCCCGGCTAGCGGGCACTGCGCCGCTCGCACGTGGGAATGTGTTGGGCTGCAGGGCTCATGCTGCACTCTTTCAGACCGCATTCATTTCCCCTGGAGGGTCAGCTGGAATGCAAGCTCCAATCCTTCAGGCATGCTTTGAATGCCCCACTGTTTCATCATTTGCCGGCGCACCCCGGAGATTCTGCGAGACAGATGGTTCTCTGCCGAGCGTCGTTGAACCGCCTCTGATATCCACAATGCCCACACTTCCTTGCTCACAACTTCCGAGCCCAGCAGCTGAGCGCCGATGGCCCAGAGCTCGGAGGCCGGCGCAGTCTGCAACAAGTGAGCGGCAAGCAACTGGCATTTGACCGCCAGCTGAAGGAGCTGCTGCTTGGCAACTTCGATTTCAACCAGTGGGGTCAACACCATAAAGCCATCAAGTGCCCGCAGCACGTCAAGTGGCAGAACTGACAAGCGACATGAAATCAACTTGGAGATGGCATCGGCTGACCTCGCTAGCAATGGACTGTGCAGGTATTGCAAGCGTCCCAAATGCTGTGGAATCGACATCAGATCACGGGGGTCACAGCCATCTGCTTTCTCATAAGTGGCATCGCAAATCTCTCGCAGCAACTGGGGCTGCACGGAACAATCCTTGCAGCAACGTGCCAAGGCCATCAAGACCCTGCGCAAATCTCCCAGGCTGAGTTCTTCGCACTGCCCGCTCAATTGTTGAAGGAATTGCCCACGCAGTGAATCGGTGGGAAGGCCGAGTCGATCAAGTGCCAGCATTGCCGTCACAATGGGCTTGACGCCAGCTCGAAAAGATAGGGAGCGAACAAAATCCTCCACCAAGGCCTTGTGGTGGAAGCGCGCATCAGCCATGGACCATAGGATTGAAGCCATATCTTGTGAAGACAGCTCTGCATGCCTCACCCCCGCAGCACAGCTAAGCGCTCCCAAACAAATGTTTCCAACTCAAGCAAGCCCAACCCAACCAACAACACTGACAAAGCATGACAAAGCCAACCCGACCAAAAAAACGAAACCGAATAACCCACCCAACCCAGCTAGCCCAAGTCCCCGACCACCAACCCACCGACCGACCGACCAACAAAATTTGGCAACCGTGGCGCGACGTCAACGCTTGATCCAGCAAATTGCCCCACGTCTGGGAATCCTTCCGGCTCTTTCGAGATGCTTGCGCAATCTGCACCTGGGCACAAAGACCAACAGCGAAAAGCGTCAACATGTACAAAGGCAAATCGACAAGCTGGGCATGCAAGCATGGAAGCAAAAAACACTCTGTGTTGCCCTAAAGGGGGTGCAAGGCACTTTCCCACTTCAAAAGACTCAAATTCGCCAAAAATACGAATCTAAACCACAAAGTAGATGCTAATTGATCTGCTGTCAGATTGGAATGCGAAGAGTATCCCCAGCACCGGCGCGCACTCAGCACTGCAAATCTCAGAAGGTGTCCACAATCGATTGATTGGCCGAGGCGCTACGATTGCCGACATCTTCGCAGGGTCTTCCACCTAAAGTTCTCAACTTAAACGAAGCAAACGTACGAGCATGCCATAAAAAAAAAAAAAAAAAAAAAAAAAAAAAAAAAAAAAAAAAAAAAAAAAAAAAAAAAACGCGAGTCAACGTTCCGCCTCCTCGTCCCTCTCATCCCAGAGCCTCGCCACATGCGCAGCAAAACGTCAAATAAAACGTCAACACCCGCAGAGTGACCGTCGCACCAATGCAATTGAGCCACTTTTGCTGCAGCTGTGTCTTGCGCACCTGCACCACATCCACAAAGCGCACGCGACCCAATTCTATCATCACAGGCCGGAGGGGGAGCAACATAACGAGCGCATGGAAGACTGGCAGCACTTCCGGCATCTTCCGTTAAACAGCGCACAGCGAGTGAACTCTAGAGTTTGTAGATTGCATGCCTATCAACCGCTTTGGTTTGTTTTTTCGTCGGGCCCGCTTTCGGCCCACTGAGTTTCTGCGCCTTTGCGGGCCTTTTTTCTGCCCACTGAAATTTGGTTGGTTTTGTTTGCTGTTTTGTTCAAGCGGGGTGGGGCCATGTCACCTGTGTTTGGCTTTTGCCTGTGGAGAAAGAAGGTTCAAGGATGGCCGGGCACGGGCTTGCTGGTGGCGCTTGTAGCCAAAGGCTGCCAAGCATTTTTGAAGCGAGAGGCGGGACGGCCTTGCCACCTGGCTGAGTTTTGGAAGAAGTTGGGATTTTCTCCGCGGCTTGCAATGCAACAAGACATTGCGTGGACCCCACCAAAGCCAGATGGTGATTTGTGCTGTTTGGTCAGGAGTGCGTCGCTCCTTTCCGGCCGGGGAGGCGGGGGAATACTTCCTCAATGGGTCCCCCACCGTGCAATAGTTGGGTCGGGGATTCTGGGTCGGGCTGGGATCTTAAAGACTCTGTTTTGCACGCGCTGCTGCGATTCTGTCCGAAGAAGCCGTGTTCGCCTCTTCCGCGCGGTGCTGTGCCGCAGGTGCCTCTCTCTGTTTCCCCTAAAAGGTTTTCTCCTCCCGAACTTTTTACAGATGCACGAGATGAGCACCCGCGCAGGAAAATGCAGTGCAGTACAGGAACATTTTGATGCACGAGAGATGCGTAGCAAGATGCGGCGAGAGAACAACCCGTCGAAATTGCACAAGCAACTCGCACGAGCACGTTTGCTTGCACGAGCAAACTCGCACAAGCACACCAAAACAAACACTCCCTGCCTGGGTCGGCATTATTTTGCTTGGCGACAGCTGCGCGGCAAAATTCGTTGCAGCCAGGATGACGAGAAACAGGGCACATGCCGAGCGCAAGCGCCGTGGCCGCATCGCGAGGCATCGTCAAGGAGCACTCGGGCGACCGCGGCTGTGAGGATGACACGGCCGTGTTGCCAGCTCTTTCCACTTTGCTTGGTACGAGCCGCAACATGCACGTGCGCGTGACGTCGCGCCCTTGGCCCTGCTTCTGCAGTTCGCAATTCCGTGGCCTTTTGGGTTTCCTGGGCTGGTTGCTTGGCTGTTTTGAGTCGCCGCTTGCCTCGTGTCTTTTTTTCCACGCGCCTTTTTCTACAGCCATGGTTCGTCAGGGGAGCCTCCGGGCACGGGAAGCACACAGGCCATTGGCACCCGGGGCCAGCCGATTAGCGGTGAGGGGAGCCTCACCTGCATCTGCAAGAAGAAGCTCACCTGGGGTGGGAGCGCGCCGTCGGCATGGTTGAGTCGCCCTGACCTGCTGGGTGAAAGTGGCATCAAAGGCCGACATAGCTGCGTAGGACACCATTGGCCAACCTCGCGCTTTGGCTCGCGCGAAAACGCGCTGCCTCGTCACTCCACCGCCCCCCCCCCCCGGCCTCAACGGCCAAAACAACCAAGCCGCAGCGCTGCTATCTTCGCGGCGGCGTGCAAGCGCGACTTTGATCGACGATGTCTCTTCCCAGCGTGCCTGGAAGCTCTCACGCGCTTCTCCACCGGCGCCCGGAGCTGGGGAGTGACGTTCCAGTCCCTTCCAACGTTCCAAGGGGTGATGACCCGCCACGGGCTGCCCCCACTGCGGACAGCCTGAGCGTGTCAGACCTTGACCTCCTCGCTGCGGCCTTGTGGCGTCACGCCCCCTCCCCCCAGCGTCCCCCGTAGCCATTTTGGCTCAAGAATTGTATTTTGGCTCAAGGTTCAAGCTCAAGACCGTCGGGTGCTTTCGTCGGGCCGCGCGGTGCCCCCCATGGAAGTTTTTCTTCGCTTGGGCGCAGCTGGAGTGAGATGGGCTGTTCAGAAGGCCGCGGCTTCTGCGCCTTCGTGGACCCAGCTCCCCCCCACTTGCCGCGAGGCCGTGGCGCACGCGGCAATGCTTTGCGTTGCAGGCAGCCCGCCGCTGGACCTTCGTGGCCAAGGGCCGTTCTGCGCATGCTGGGCGTGGTTCTGCTTGGGCTGTTTCGCGGGAGTCGCTATCTCGGCGCTCCTCGCGGCGTCGGCTGCCCTTTGGCGCCCGGGCCTTTTGCAGCCCTGGTCCTCCCGATGCGACCCGCGCGAGCGCCCGGCCCGGCTCCGCGCGGATGCCGCTGCCGAGGTGGCGCGGTGCGTGGCGCGCGGCGGCGCCAGGGAGTTGGAGAGCTTGGCCATGGCGTGGGGATGTCCGCGCCGGACTTGCTGAGCAGCCTTCTACCACCCCCCGGCCCGCCAATGTTTCCGTGTACCATGACGCTTGGCTGTAAACTCCCGCCTCATGCTACTTGTTTAGCCCCTACTCCTTTCACCATGACTGGGTGATCCAAACAGTACAGTGATGAATTTGGCCCGAACGAGGAGCATCTGCCGCAAGAGCATGCGCGACAGCACGCGAGTGCTTCGGCTCAGCTTGTGCGCGCGCGCAGACGGAGTTCGCGCAACCAGTCGGGCGCGTGATCTCGCGCCGGCGTGCGCTCCTCGTGCCCGCCAGGTGCGCCGCCACGCTCGCCGCCCCATCGCCGGGGCAGGGGCGCCAGGCCGCATCCGCGCGGCTGGGGCCGCTCGCATATCGCGCGCTCCCGGCGGCCTTTGTGCGCCCGCGCATGTGCGGAGAAACCCAGCCCTCCAGAGAGCGCGCGGCGCGCCAGTCGGGGCGCCCGCCGCGTTGCCCGCGAACGGCCTCGCACATCGGTGCTTGCCGCCCCTCGCAACGGGCAACCCTCTCGTTGCGCTGTGCTTGCGGCTTGTGCCCTGCTGCCCCGCTTGCGCGTCGCGCGGGAGGGGGGGGCAGGGCGGCCCCAAATTGCCTGCCTTGGCTCCTCCTGGAGGTCCAATTGATACAGAAATTTGTGCTCGAATGTTTTTGGCGAAAAAAGTGCCCGAAACGTTTCTGGGAGCCAGCGACTTGGCGCTAGTGTAGTGACCAGAATTTGGGCAGCTGTTAAAATTGCGCTCGGTTGCGCGGATTTGCGCCCGAGTTGCGCGAAATTGCGCCCGAAGTTGCGCCGAATTGCGCTCGAAACACGGTGCGCATTTCGGGCCAAGCCGTCTTCAAAACTGTTCGTTTCCAATCGGGCAGAAAAAAGCGTTCGAACTCCGAAAATGCAATTGAGCACTTTTTTCTGTATCAATTGGGCCTCCAGGCTTGTTGCTTGCTCACTTGCTTCCTGTTTGCCGTCGCAGCCTTTTCAGCTCCGCCCCTCGCTGCCCTTCTCTGTGCCCAGAAGCTATGGCTGAAGCAGCCCCCGCTGCCTGCACTGCATGCCGCCAGGCTGCAGGTGAGCACCAGGGTCTGTGCGCCCCGTGCTTGGCACTGTACCGGCTGGGCGCGGTGCAGGGGCGCACGCCGGCCTGGCTGCGCAGCACCCTGGCGGCTGCTTTGGTCGCGCTGGCACAGCTGGCGGAGTTTGTCCTCCAGGGCGCCGAGGCCGCAGCTGCGAGGGAAGAGGCCGAGCGTTTGCACAGGCGGCGTTCGGCGGACAGCCGCAGCGGGAGCCGCGGGCGCAGCCGCAGCCGCAGCCGCAGCCGCGACCGCCGGGACGACGGGCCTGCTGCTGCCGACGCCCCCCGGCGTCGCGCCCGCGGCCGGCGCGGATCTGGCAAGGGAAAGGGCAAGGGCAAGGGCAAGGATGCCGGACACGGCAAAGGCAAGCACCAGGGCCAGCAGGATCACGTGGCTGCCGCCGCCTACGCGCTCGCGGAGGCCTTGCGCGGCCACCGGTGAAGCAGCCGGTGAGGGGACTGGGCGCCACGGGATTTTTTACATGGCCACGCCCGAGCTAGCTTCGGCTCGTCAGGCTTGGCGGCACGCGTGGCGCGAGGGTTTTCGCAGCGCCTGGACAAAACGTGCGGCTGCTGGTTCTGGGGGGCGGGGGGCTTGGAGGGTCGAGCGCGCGGGCAGCGATCCTTGGAAGGGCTGCCGAGTCGGCGAAGCCCGCAACCCGGGGCCTGAGCCGGAGACCCGGCGAGAGCGCGCCCTCGCGGCAGGGCTGGAATCGGACAAGGGGCCTGCAGCGAGCCGCCAGGCCCATGCATCTCTGCCCTCGTAGGGGCGTCCTCCGGGTGGCGCACGCCCAGTCTCTGGAGCGATGCGGGGGACAGCGACTGCGTCCTCCTTCCCGCAGCCCCGGGGCTGGCGCCCCCAGACCATGTTGGTGAGCTGCCGCGCCCGGGCGACGCCGCGCCGCAAGCGGCCGGCGACACCACACCGGGGTTCGCGCCACCTGCCGCGCCGACGACGCCAGCCGGACCGGTACCCGCGACGCACGCACCATGGGCCTCCCGCGGGCCGCCGTCAGGCGCCATCCCTGCGCGGAATTCTTCCGTGCCGCGGCGGGCACACTGCAGGCGGACGCGGCTGCCCGTTGGGCCGCCCACGCAATTGCGGGCCACCGCTGGCGGGCTTTGGTCGCTGCCCTACGGGCGCACGAGCCTGTGCCGGCGGGCGCTTTACATGCCATGTTCTTCACCGCAGCGACGGGCAGCGACGATGCTGCCTTGGACGAGATGTCGCGTCCGCTGCCGCGTTGAGACGCCTCCCGTTGGTGCACACGCTTTCGCTCAGCGAGGCAGTCGCGGCGTGCTCCGCGTGTGATGGCTACCTCCCGGCCACAGCGCAGGCTGTGTTGCTTGAGGCCTATGGCGGCCTGCCTGTTGCCGCTGAGGCTTTGTCCCTCGCAGATGCCATCCGCGCCGCAGACGCGGGCGTCGTGGCCGTGGCCGTGCGGGCCGCCACCCGTCACCAGACAGTGGAGCCCATGCAGCCAACTTTGGCGCGGACTCTGCCCCAGAGGGCGTTGGCGCGGACTCTGCCCCAGAGGACAGGCCCGACGAGCAACCAAGCGTGCGGGCTCGCGCCACACCGCGGCCGGTGCTTGCGGCGGTGGGCCCGCCCGTGCAAAGGGCGGGCGCCGTTGAGCCGGACAACGCGGTGGAGGCAGTGGCTGCCGCGCTGGCCCGCCGCGCCGCCGCCGCCGCCGCGCCAGCCAAGGCGTGAGCCGGGCGAGGCTGGCGCAGCCCCCGCAAGTCCCCGCCACGCCGCCGCCGCCGCGCGACGCGCTGGAAGCCATGCACGATGTAGACCTGGCCGCGGAACTGCGCAAGAGGGTATACACCCTGCAGTCGCCCCCTGGCCGTGTGCGCGGCGCCTTGAAGAACGCCATGGCTGCTGGCTTGGCGGAGGTGCAGCGCGACCCCGGCGCCGGCGACGGATGGAAGCTGTTCCTCCTCGCTCCGCGGATGCTACTGCACCGCCGGCGGGGCGAGACCCGCATCCAGCATGACGAGCTGGATAGGCGCGTGGCCTTGCTGGCGGCCGGGCAGTGCAACCGCGGCGGCGGCGGACGAACCGCGTCCCAACTCGCGCGGACACGCTTCGGCGAACAACGACAGCCAGCGCCGCGCGGAACGAGCCGCAGCGCTCGCCCATCTGGGCGAGTTCTCGGCAGCTAGCGCTGCGCTCACCGCGTCGCCCATGGCGCCCGCGACGCGAGACACACTTCGAGCTTTGCGTGACCCCGACCGTCGCCCTCCGCAGCGGCAGGTCGCGCTGCCGGAAGGCCTGCGCCACTCGCCCCACTCGCCCCACTCGCCTTGTGCCGGAAGCGCTTTCTGCAGAACGTGCGTGGCAGTCGCCGGGGCACGGCGGCCGGGCCTTCCGGGTGCACCGCCGAGGCGCTCCGTGTCCTCGTCGACGACGAGGCCAGCGCCGAGCTCTTGTTCCGCGCCGCGGAACGGCTTGCGACTGCCGCGGTGCCGCCGCCCGTGCTCGCGGGTGTGCGCTTGGGCCGGATGGTGGGCCTGCAGAAGCCCGACGGCGGAGTGCGCGGCCTGGTCATGAGCGACGTGTTACGGCGCGTCGTGGCGCGGACGCTCGCGCAACAGCACGCAGGCGCCTTCCAAGCGGCTTGCGCGCCTTTCCAATACGCGCTTCGGACTCGGGCCGGCGCCGAATCCCTTGCCCGGGCTGTGCGGGCGGCCTGTGAAGCCGATGGGCGCACCACCGTGCTCAGTGCGGATGGGGTCGCGGCGTTTGACCACATCTCACGGGCCAGCATGTTGCGCGGCCTGCGGTGCGATCCTCGCCTGGCAGCCTCGCCTGGCAGCCCTCCTGCCGTTCGTAGCCCAGTTCTACGCTGAGCCGAGCACGATGAGGACGGGGTCGCGCACGACATAACGCAGGCTGAAGGGGGCGAGCAGGGCGACCCGCTCATGCTGGCACTCTATGCGTTCCTTGACGATGCCTACGTGACGTGCACGCCCGACCGCACCGGGCCGCTCTCCGATGCTTTGGGCATCGCCTTGTGGGAGCGCGCCAACGTTCGCGGCGATCTCGATGCAGGAGACGGCTCTGTCTGGGTCAGTTGCCACTCCTTGCCCCCTGAATCCCACGGGCTTGTTGTGCTTGGTGCTCCATTAGATTCCCCCGCGTTTGTGCTGCTCAGTTGACGCCTGTCCGCCAGCCACGCCGGCCTGCTCCAGCGCATCCGTGGGCTCGAAGACTTGCAGGCTTCGTGGCTGCTGTTGCTGTTCTGCGCTCGGTGCAACCATGTGCTTCGGTTACTCCAGCCTGGCCACACCGCGGATTTTGTTGTTGCTCATGACGCGGCCTTGCTGGGGACTGTTTGTCGGACTTGTTTCAGTGCGGCCCGTTGCCAGCTCTCCCCGCGCGTCGCGCAACTTCCTTTGCGCCTACGGCCCGGGCCGAGCCTGCTCCTTTGCTTGGGGACTCCGACGGTGCCGGCCAAGGAGGCGGCAAAGGCGGACATCGCGGCGGATTGCAAGCTGGTCCGGAGCCCGGCGTGGCGGGGGCCTCGCGCGCCTTGGCACGTGCAAGTGAGCGCACAAAAAAAAGGCGGCTTCGTCACTCCAACGGCCGCCGAACTCGACGGCGAGCACGACCGAGCGGCATCTGGCAGAGCTGGCTCGCCAATGGCGACACAAGGGTGGTGTCAACCGCAAACTGCAACCTCCAGCCGTCTGTCGTCTACTCGTTCGACGTGGCGGTTCATGTCAGCCTCCCGGCAGACCCGCCGCCCTCTCCAAAGGACAGCCGCGGCTCCGAAGGACGCTGCACGGTGGTCGCCAACGGGGGTCGAAAGGGCGACGGCGCCGGCAGGTGCGAGCGGTGAGCGGCAACGGAAGGCGGAGACGCCGGAACAGCTGGGAAGGATAATCCAGGGCGGGGCTGGTGGGCACAGTGGTGAGAAAGCGGCTGGCGAAAGGGCCTTGCTGTGACCGGGGCAAAGCCGCGCTGGATGGGTCCAAACGGAGAGCAACTGCACACACGCTCGGCGGGCAACGGTCGCGGCCGCAGCCCCTTGCCATCCGCAAACAAAGGTGGGGGGGCCCGTCCTCTTGCGGGGCCAGCGCCGGCGCGCCGTCACTGAGCTCACACCAGCTGGGGGGGCAAGGCTGAGCTCGGCGTGAGCTGTGGCAGCAGCGCGAAGGCAGGGCGCTTGCGGGACCGGGGCCTCAAGGTCATGGAGGAAAGCTTGCGCCGCATGCGGCAAGTGCTGACGAAGGACAGGCAGACAATCTTCCCAAGATGCAGAAGTTTGAGCAGCAGACAGCAAACCAAGGCCACCGAGCAACAAGGGCAACTGGGCGATCCTTCAAGCCTGGTCGGGAAGACCGTCGACACCAAGAAAGTCCGCGAAAGTCGACAGAATAGCCAAGTCATGGGCACCGGCGTACTCGGCCGTGACATCGAGCTCGGGCAAACGCTGAAGGAGCCGGTCATGGCTGGCTCGCGACGCCAGGAGCTGAGTCCGGACAAACGCGTCAGAACCAAAAAGGGCCCCAAGAACAGTACGCCCTTGTTCTGCATTGGGCAAACGCCCAGCTCCAACCCAGCAGAACAAGTCCGGCAGCACTTGAGGCGCACGTGGCAGTGCAGGTGGGCCAAGGTTCCGTGTAGACATCGCCCAAAAAGGCAACCAACTGTTGGTTGTTGTGGGTGGCCTGTAGCGCCTGGCAAAGCGCATGCAGGGCGGGCATCAAGGGGTCGCAGGGGTCGCCCTGCTCGCCCCCCTCGGCCTATGTGTGGCATCCCCCCCGAATCGTGCCAACAAACGTACTCCGAGTGCTCGGAGTAAAACATCCGGACAAACGGGAGACACTTGTTTGCCCCGGCACGCCAAGCAGGCTGCAACATGGACTGGCGACTCATAGTATCAAAAGCACCGATCCCGTCGACCGAGACGACGGGTTGAGCTCCAAAGCGGCCGCAAGGAAGGTCGACAGGAAGGGGCGGCATGCCTCTTGGAGGGCTTCGGCCCTTTGCTGGGCAAAAACACGGGCGACCAAGCGACGGGTGAAATCACCGACAACAATGCCCCGGATCCGGCCGTTGGGCTTGCGCAAGGCGATGAGCCGCCCGAGCCCGAGTGCTCTGAACACGAACAAACTGATCGGACGCATCCTCGTCATCGAGGAGCGCGGGCAGCTTCAACAGTCACTCCGGAAGGTCCGGGGGCGGCGCCTTTGCGCGCACGCCGTAGGTTGGAAAGGATGAGCTCCGGAAGCCAAGGTGGACCAGGTGGCGCGGTCGTTGGCTTGAGCGATCTGATCCGGCGTTGGGGGTTTCGAGGCTGGGGTCAAGTGAAGGTGGCTGATCCGTGCCTCGCTGAGAAGCTCGAGCCAGCGGCCCTCATGGAAAGCGGCGATGCGGGCAACCCAGTCTTGCTTGGGTATTTTCTTGACCCCAGGCTTCCGGTGCAACAGCAGGCGGGGCAACAGGAACCACAACCTCCAGGCCTGCATGGACGCGTAGCAGAGAGGGCAAAAGCAAGGGCCTGCCACACGGGCCCGCGAGCAAAGGAAGGCACAAACGGAAAAGTAAAGGCACGTTCCTGGAGCACCTTTAGCAAGTCAAAAGAATCCAGGCTAAACAGGGCTCGCCGCAAGCGCCGAGCGCCGCAGCTGGGGCTGGGTCGGGGTCGGGGTCGGGCTGGTGGGACTGCCCGGCCAAGTCGTTGCCTCGATTGTTGTCGGTGTGGCTGGTCGCCTGGGCTGGCAGGGCGGCCACTTTGGTTCCTGCTGAACACTACCGCATCTTGCTGGATGACGACTGCGTGCCGCGCAAAACCTAGCAAACGCTCGTGTCCCTGCTGCTGCTGCTGATGGTGACCCCTCACACCGTGGAGACGGGCTGCGGTTGGATACCTTAACAAATGACCTCAAAAAACGCGTTCACACACAGCTGCGCCACGCAACCGAGGTGCAACGAATGCCCACACGACGGCCACACGTACTGGGCTTCCGCGCCGACCGAATGCGGCAGTGCTCTTTCCCAAATGTCTACATCACTGCAACTGCTCAGGAAACCTTGTTGTTGCTGTTCTTCGGTGAGCGGCGGCCGAGATCGCGGCTGCAGCCGACCGCTTTCGTTCTGCACAACCTCCGCCGGGCCACAAACCAAAGCAACCAGAGCAATCAGAGCAACCAGAGCAGCCAACCGGCGGCGGTAGCAGCAGCAGCAGCCGCAGCAGCAGCAGCAGCAGCCGCAGCCGCAGCAACGGCACCGGCCACGGCCCAAACAGCGGCAGCGGTGGCGCCGGACGGGCCGGGCTGCTCCCCGTCGCGCGCTCCGCAAGTTGGACAGCAAGCGGGGTTCGGTTGAGGACGAGCGGGCTCGGCGGCTGGAGGGCCGGAACGTTGGGCGCTAGGGGCCTTGCGCAGGAGGGCGGTCGGCGCGCGGGGCTGGCGTGCCTGGCGCCAGGGGCTGATACTTCGCCGAAGCCAGCCAGCTCGAACCCACTCGCCTCGTCGTGCGGCAGCGGCAAGCCGCTGTAACAAGTCCTCGGGCGGGATGCGCCCCTCCCCGGGCTTCCGGCGCAGCAACGTGCCTGGCGCTAGGCAACAGCTTCCCACCGCACTCCGCGTTGAGCGTCGCAGATGGCCTGCAGAGCGAGGCGGGAGGCTGCTCCAAGGTGCGCAATTGTTGGCGCAGGGGCGGAATCCACATGGGGCAGCGTCCGGCACACCCCGCCCGCGCCCACTAGCCCGCCCGCGGCCGCGTTGACAGCGCCGCGGGCTGGGTGACGCCGGCGTCGCTGCTGGGGGCCGACAAGGGCACCGCAGGCGGGTCAGCTGGCGGCGCAACAAGCGGCGGGCCAGGCGGACTTCGCTGGCGCGAATTTCGGAACGCCGAAACATCCCCCCATCACCCCCCAGCCTCGACTGCGCGCAACACCAGCAAGCATCTGTGCGCCCAGAAGAGCCCCGGCGCGTTGCTGTGCAAGCATTTCGCAATCTCTCGACGACACTTGTGACGTGCTTAAGACTCAGGCGGCGCCGCGCGGCGACCGCGTCCGGATCAGGGCGCCGGATACCCGAATTCGATGTTGTGCGGCGTGTCAAGCCAATCTTTTTGCGCGCTGTGAGGAGGCCGCGGTTTCTTCTAGGGCTGCGCCGGGCTGCCCCGCGAGGCCAGTCGCCGACGGGGACCTCACGAATGGCCACGTCGCTCGCCCCCTCCAGCAGCTCAGTGGCGCGGCAGTGCGCCAACGCCATTCCCCCACCACCGTGCGCCACGCCCGCGGACGCGCCAGTCTCACTGGCAGCCGCGGGCTGGAGGTGGGGGCCCAGGAACGTTAGGCCCGCCGCGGATGCGCGGCTCGTCCGGAATTGGCGGCACAGCGGGCTGCAGCGCGACCGCAGGTGGCGCGGGCTGAGCACAAACTCGAAAAGCTCGAGGGTCCCTGCCCGAGGGTCCCGTGCCTGCGAGCTATGATGCTGACCGACAAGGGCGCGGGATGAGAACGAAACGTGCGCGCTGTGCTGCAAGTGCGCCCGCGCCGGCACATTCGCGCTTCAGTTCGTGCCTCGGTTTGCCTGCGCGCAAGGCTGCCTTGCTTTTGAGCTTTCCACTATCTTCCACGCTGGCGGCGCACGTCCACGTGAGCTTCGAGCACAAAGGTGAGAGAAGGCGCACTACGCGACTAACCCCACAAGTGGGGACAGGCGCGGGCCCCCGATACCAAGCAAAGAGGTCGGTCGAACTGACTCGGAGAGCGGCTCCCTACACGGTGTGCCTGGCAAGTTGGACTCGAGAAACCTACGGCTGACGCAATGGTCGTATCGACTGCAAGCTTGCGGATTGCGCGGGGAGCTGATATAGATGCAAGAAACTCGGATTTCAGAATTGAGGGCCATCGGGCAACAGCTATATACCCTATGGTTTCGGCTGCTGGAAGCTTTGAGGTGTCAGCGGAGGGCACAGCTTGGGGTGGCTGCGCGGAAATTTGCCCCAGCGTTGGGCTGTGCCGCTACTTCGCCGCATCCGACTGCTTGGGCAAAGTTTCTCGAACATAAGCAAGTGTTTTGCAATCAACTCGTTTGAAACAATCATCACGCCAAGCTATCCGGACTGTCGACCCTGCCCCATGTGCAAGGCTGACTACAGACTTTGGACGCAGCACTTTCATTTTTTGGCGAGCCCATTTGGGCACCAGCTTGTTACCTGAGTCAAGAGTGAGCCGCGTGAGGCGACGAGATTGCGAGAGACCAACGAGTGCGGCAAGCGGCTGGATGCCAGGACCATCCTTTGAGACGTCCCAACTTTCGCGTCGCACAGGCGTCGGCGGCATGGGAACAAGGCGCGGAGCTTGGCAGTGCCTGCTCCGCGCCAAATCGACGAAATCCATGTCACCTAAGAAACCGTGGAATGATTCCAGTTTCCTGCACATGCCAACAAACGACGGTGTGCGGTTTCCCATGGTTTCAAGGTGGTGCATCCCATCCACAGTATCTCTCATTTGCGTGGATTTCCCGGCCTGCCATGGCAGCCTTCTCTGCACAATCATCGCCGGGTCCACTTTCAGCGCAGCCAAGGAGCGGCGCATCGCGACGGCTCGGCACTGGTGCCGAACGCCGCTTTGGAGCGCCTTGAGCAGAAAAACCTACGGGCAGGAAAGCTCTCATCGACCTCTGCACAATTGCACGGGCTCAAGACACATGGATGCGCTCATGTTCAAAGGTTCCTGGCCCTGTTGGCCTTGTTGCCTTCTGGCAGCATGCCGCTCTCGTGTGGCTTCAACCTAAACCTCCATCTTCATCGCACACGGCTCGGCTCTTTGAACTTCTCGCTTAGCTTCGCCTTCAGTTCGCGGCTCACTCAAAAAAGAAAAGGGCCCCACTGCAACGACGCAAACAGATCTCAGTGTGCCTCTTCAGCTGCCGAAACCTAACATGAAATCTGCACCTCAGCTTTGGCATTGGGCCTGTCATGCCTGTGTCATAAGGGGGGGTAGCCCATATGTGCTGGGGTGCCTCCGTGGCTGCCTTTGTTCAGCCAACACCAAGAATCTTCTTACCTTCAACACACACACACACACACACAACACACACGACATCATTTTGGTGGGGATCCATGTCCACCAACCACTTTGGGGGGGGTTCCCTTTTAAAATTCATAGCCATCTGAGAGAGCCTGGGACTCATCATCCACGTGGCCATGGGTCAAAATCCCATACCCCCAGTGAACATCCCAATCCCAGTAAATAGACTAAAATGGGTGGTGCACCTACCCAGAATGGGATCCCAAAACGGTTTTGACAACCCCAGCCACGTCGCCAAATCTCAGTCTTAGCACCCGGCTCGGCTGCGGCCGTGCCTCGAAGCGACGTGCCGTGCGACGGCGGCGACGGCGACGGCGACGGCCCGCCTGGCTCTTGGGCACTGCCGCCCCGAGCACTCGGCTCTGCTCCTGAAGCCCCGAATCGGGCCGTTGAAATGGAAGCCGCGAGTCGGTGATACAACGAAGAAGGGCTTCCCAAAGACTGATCCCCCTATAAATATGTATGTATGTGTATGTATATATATATATATTATATATATATATATATATTATTATTATTATTATTATTATTATTATTATTATTATTATTATTATTATTATTATTATTATTATTATTATTATTATTATTATTATTATTATTATTATTATTATTATTATTATTATTATTATTATTATTATTATTATTATTATTATTATTATTATTATTATTATTATTATTATTATTATTATTATATACATGTAAAGGGGGAAAATTCCAACTATCACAGAAGTGAGGGATAAACCATGAGTGATCCCGCAACCCTGTTTCCGTCCAATCCAAAATCAGTCGCTGCAACCAATCTTGTGAGGCGCCTCGTTGCTTGGCACGACTTCATCCGCGTTGGCCACTTGCATGCCTCAACTTCTCGCGTCTCTTCTCGACGGTCGAGCACGGCTTGGCTCAAAAGCCAAGAGCACGCGCCTGGGACCGGCAGGGGCCACAGCCCGGGCACAAAGCCCAGCGCCTGCCGGAAGCCCTCCAACCCGCAACACGTGGGAAGTGACTTGGAGCTTTGACCCTCGTTGCTCTCAGTCCCAGCGCCTGCAAAGCCTGGGGGTCCACTTTGGCCTAGCCAAAGAGGGGGCAAATGGGGAAAGGCCAACTGCGCCAGGTTCGCGCCTTCTTTGCCAGTCCACCAGCTACCAGTCCGCCAGCTTGCGCCTCGGGTGTCAAACATCTGCGGCTTTTTGCAGTTTGGCAGAAACTGAACTTCGGTCGCTGGAACTGGCATCCTCTTCTCGAAATGCCAAGGCGAGCTCCAGGTACTCGGCCATGCCTATGCCTCGAGTGGACTGATCAAAGCTTCAGCCCTTGCTACCGGCTAAGACTCGAAGCCTCCGAGCTGAGCAGCCATACCTGCCATGCCACAAACCAACCACAGTCACCATACAAGAAATCCCTGGCCTTGCACAGCGTGAAACTGACTGAAACTCTGTAAGGCAGCTGCCTCAATGCATGCATCCCCTTCACAGTATCTTGTTCGGCTCCAGTCCATGCTGCCAATGCAATTCTGCACTCGTATCCGCCACGATCCCTGGACACAAAGAGTTTGCTGGTGCTGCCGGCACTCTGTACGTAGGTTTGCGGCTGATCGTGCCAGCACTCATGTCCCAGCTTCACATATTTTGGAAAACGAGTTAGACCTGCTGACTACATCACTGAGTATAACGAAACACGTGCAGGCAATCTTTTTTTTTGCTGCTTATGTAGAAACATACTGCGCTCTGAAAGCCTGGTTCAACATCTGCCAATGCAACTCAATTCTGACCAGACATTTTGTATTAGAGGATTGAGCCGATGCGTGGCTCCCTTTGTTTGTGAAGCTGTATCGTGCTGCGCAGGTTCCCGTTCATTACCGTTCATTGGTTTGAACCAAGCTTCCTTGAGAGATTTCTAGTGACTGGCGGATAACTGTGAATGTTGCTGGGGTGCTCAGCATCTTGCGACAACATGCCTGGCCTGGGTCCTCCTGTCGCCGTGAATGTCTCTAATTCGATTGGCGGGTGACCCCAAGGCTGCGACGGATGACAGACTTTGCATCATCATCATCTGGTCTTCACTTGAATGCATGCCTGCACAAAGTTTCTCGTCGGCTTCTGCGCAAAAAAGGTTTGAATGCTGATGCTGAGCCACCCACTGCCTTCCAGCTCCAATCCCTTCGGGCTTCAGTTGAGTCAAGCTTGGCATCGTATGGTAGACCCAACCTATGTGAAGAAACAAACTTCTACCCAAAAGGCGGCCGCAGCATCAAATTATTGTTTGGATCGTCTATCCATGATCTACGCGGGATTTGGTGGATTCACTGCACTGCAACACGACACGCGAAAGGCGCCTTCCCCGCTGCCATGTTTTGGATTGCATCCAACTCCTGGACACGGCGCGGCTTTCTTGGGATGTTCTTGAGGCTTGAAGGTACCCTTTTCACATTGCTAAGAATCTCCATACGATCGGTGGACAAAGGGAATGAGCGAGTCCCCTGGTGTTGAAGATAATTTAGAGTCCCCAATGCCCCCAATCTCCAAATGGACCATAGACGAAACAGGATATTTGCCGGAAAGGGACTTCTTCCTCTTGGTGTCAAGCCAACCTGAGAAGGGGTACCCATTGCGAAATCTGAAAGATCGAGGCCTGGCGCGAGAAGCGCGGAAAACACGGGGCTGGCCCCGAGCTCAACGGAAAAAAGGGAATCATCTGTGCGGACAAAGGGCAAAAAAAGGTTGGAATCTGAGAGTCCACATGCAGTTGGCGTCCATGAAAGGCACGGTTGTTAGGCAGGAATACTTGGAAGCAAATGCTTCCATATCCTTTTCGCTGTCAGTGATCTTGTGTCTGTAACAACTGACAAGTCTTCTCCGCAATCAGACACACTATATGCGCCTATCCCAACATGGGGGGACCCCAGAAAGGGTGCCCATCCGGAGTCCAAAAGAACCCAACGCGCCTGGCTCCCGTGGGCGAACTTGCAGGCGCTCCCACGCCTGCAGGAGGAAATCCCTCATTGGAACAAAAGCGACGGCCAAAGACATGCAGATCGCGACGAAAGGAATCCCTGGACCGAAGTTGGAATCCGGCACGGTGTACAAATTTGGTTTGTCTCATGGAAGCGATAGAGAGAAGGCAAAGGGACAGGCCAATGAATGATGAGTGTCAACGTACGAGCAATGACGAGCTGGAAGCGAAGAAGCGTAAGTCACCCAATTGGCTGTGGGTCAAAATCCCGCAGTGAGCATCCCAATCCCCACCAAAATAGACTAACATGGGTACCCCAACATGGTACCATTGGTTTTGACACACTGCCAAATGGCTCTGGGTCAAAAATAGGTACCCAAAAGGGAATGCTGGTAAATGGAAACCTATGTGTCCATGTCCATAAACCCAGGGTTCTATTTTGGGTACATACTGTGGATGGACGAAATCCTGCACCACCCAAGAAACCCCAGAATGATTCGATTCCCCTGTAAATACCAACAAACGTTATGGTTTCAACCATGGTTTCAAAGCGGTGCAGGAGAAATGGATTTCGTCCATCAGCATGGTCCCGCAGAATCGGTGCCCAAAAAGGGACCTGACTTCGGCCCGCACATGCAGGACCCCAGCTCGAAGAAGCGGCACGGAGTCTTGAGCCTCGGCGAGGGGCCGGCGCCGCGCTCGGAGGCTTTTGGTGTGTTGAAGTTTGGGCTTGGATTTGTTTGGGCTTGGTTTGGAGGTGTCTTCCTTTGTTTCTTTCCTCTTCTTCCTTCTTCTGTTTTCTTCTTTTTCCGGCGGGGGGGGATCCATCCCCACACGTCCACAACTCCCCACAGCAGTCACCTCACCCCCTCGCAACCTCTCAGCCACGGGCTTCTGCTCCAGGGGGACGGCGGG
The DNA here is from genome assembly GCA_963377175.1 of Effrenium voratum. Classification (NCBI taxonomy): domain Eukaryota; class Dinophyceae; order Suessiales; family Symbiodiniaceae; genus Effrenium; species Effrenium voratum. The sequence continues at coordinate 348,057 of CAUJNA010003430.1, forward strand.
CTGCAGTCCCACCTGCGAGGCAACCGCGGCCCCTTTTGAGCTACACCCACACCCGAAGCGGCCGACCACATTGGAGGCCCATTTTGAGCCACCCTAATAAGCGGTTCCCCATTGGAGCCGGCACCCTGTGAAAAAAAACTCTCTTGGAGAAAGCCACCAAAAAACGAGCCGTGGCCCCAAGTGGATCATGGCCGTGGCAACCGAAGAACCGGAAATGTCCGTAAAATGGGCGGCCCGATCGGTGAGTGGAAACATGGAAATGCCAACACCTGCGGAGCCAGCCCCTCCGATCGTTTCATTTTGAGCCACAGCCAGTTGGCCATGGGCTTTTCAAAATCCACATCGGTGAACTCGCCCCCAGTGAACATCCGATTCAATCCCCACTAAAATAGAACATGGGTGGTGAATTCACCTATTAAGCAAAATGGGATCCCAAAACGGTTTTGACAACCACTGCCATTTTCCGCAGTCCGCTTCCCTCCAGAAGGGCGGCTTGGAGCCGAATCGGTGGTTTAGGCAAGAACCCGGGCTTCAAATCCAAATCCAAACAACCATTTAAGGCTCATCCGATACAGGGTCAACGACTGCCCCGGAAAAACAACACATGCTTTGACCGTGCACCAAAAGAATGATGACCCGCGCCAGGCAATCATGCCCGTCGGCATGTCGACTCGCGCCTCATGCAAGAAGGGGCACTGCTTGCCTTTGGTACACCGCGACCGCAGAAAGAACCTGCCAGCAACACCCCGGACGTTTGCTCGGCTCGTCGCCAGGGAGCCAGCCTGCACATGACGGTGCTGCTCACCTTAGTTCAATCTGACTGAAAGTGTCTTCTGATGATACCACCTCCCTTCTGAATGTCCATTGCTAGCCTCCAGACTCCAAACTGCTAAGCCCGGACTGCCTGTGTTCAAGTCAGCCGTGACTGATTGGCTGTTTTACTCAGAACAAAGCTTCCGTCCTATGTCACGCATCCAGCTTTCAGCTGGCAGCAGGTGTGCTGCCATTCGCTGAGACCAGGGCGGCCTGTGACACACTTTCGGCACCTCCAGTCTCTCGCGTCCTGCGCTCGAAAACTGCAGGATGTTTTCTCGGCCAAACGAACGCGCATCGGGAGCTTGAGAAGAATGCCGCATGCCACATGCCACCCCGAAGAATGCCAAGTCAGAAGCAGGTTCATCTGTTCCTTCCTTCTCTTTAACCTTATTGTCGTCTCTTATCTTCTGATGCCGCCATGACGGAGAGGTTCTGAGAGAGAAGGTAGGTTGCCAAGATAAAGCCGATCGCATGACACGGAAGAATGAAGGTGTGAAAGAACCCAAATATGCTTACATGCTGTCTATAGGATCATCCATCCATCGCATTTTGAGGATCCGAGAATTCGCGATCTCTTCCTCACCAGCATTCATTCGTTTCCAACACTTCCCTTTCTCGTTATTATTCACTTTTATCCTTCTTATAGGTTTTCTCCGGCGCCCGAAGGTAGCGAGGGAAGACGAGACAGATATCCGTACGTCCATCACCAATTTCCCACTGTTCAACCCCGAGACAGATAAATCTACCCAGAAATTCCCCCTAAAGGGGGTCATCTACTAAGCCAACCTACAGGAAACTCTGCAGGAAAACCCTGATTCTGGGTCTTTGGTGAAGTTCCTGTCAAACTTCCAGCTGGTTCTATGAGGTAGTGAACCGAAAGGGGGTTTTTCAGTCTACCTATTCCCTGGGCGCGCAACCTGGACTCTGGAAATTTGGTGAACTTGTCATGGTCGAAAATGTCCAGCTGCTTTCCCTAGGCCAAGCGGTCCGCGCCTCGAAGAGCTGGCCTCCTCCAGGGCCCTCTTCCTGTTCCGTGGGCAGCGAGAAGAACCCACCGAGGGGGCGAAAAAATCCGGTCCTTAAGGCATGGCTCCATCCGAAAAAACCGCCAACAAAGAGAAAGCCGGGCTTGTTTGGTCCTTTTTCGTGGCCCTCGCCCCAAAATTTGCCGGGCATTTGTCCCATCCGTTTTTGGGGCAGACCCCAACTTGGATCCACGACCACGGTCCATGTCGCCGGTCGCTCTGCCTGCTGGGCCATACGCTGGAGGCCTCCATCGCCTTTGCTTCCGCCCGCCGGGCGGCAATTCGTTCGCTGCCGACTTTTTGGGGAAGCAACCTTCAAGGGGAAAGATATTTGTATGAAAAACTCGATAGGGGGACACTGTCCGGATTTTTCAGGAGACAAATCTGCACTGGACTTGGGTTGATGTGGAAAAGCCCACGGCTTGTTCGGGGGAAACCCAAAGGCTTTAAAAGCCGACATCCATGTTGGTGGGCCTCAAGTCCAAAGACGCGGACGCGAATTGGTCTGTTGAGTTTTTTTCAGTACCCTTTCCACCTTGGGAAAAGCAAAAGCAACAGCAGCCGCGTTGGAGGTCCGCATCGCTGCGGAGATTCCAAGGCTGCGGCGAGAGCATCCGTTTGGAGATGATCTTTGTAGGCATGCAAGCACGAGAGTTGCCCTGATGTAATGATGGAAAGTAGGGGGAAGGGAGGGATGATGTCAGATTTTGATTGTGTAAAAAGATGTGCATAGTTTGTGTGGCTGAGCCAATCAGCTCGGAGTCTGGTGCACTCGCAAACAAGCATTTTGTGAGGACAACGGCAACTCATCTCTCGTGCACGGGGTCGCTGACTCATGCGGCCTTATTTTAGGCAAAGGGCAGCTCTCGCATGGCATATTTCAATCCTCCATCATCTTGGCCTGCGCCGCCGCAATCTTGGCAGCCACCTGGCTCGTCTTTGAGTTTTGGAGTGGTTTTAAGAGGAAACCAAAAGGAAACTTAAGCCATTTTTGTGGGTCCCCTATTTTAAGACACGCCCACCTTCTCCCTCCTCTTCTCCAAGGTAATCTTCTGGCTTCGCGCATGCTCAGTACCATCAGAAGCCTTCATGGTGTCGCCGTCCTTCTCGTAGGTGATGTCCTTCTTCTCTGCCATCTCACCAGTTGGATCTTCCCGGATCTTCTCATGAGCCTCTGTGTACATGTCCTCCATCTTCTCTGCGTCAATGCCAGCTGCGATGTACTTGGAGAAGTGAGCTTCGTACTTTGTAGGATCCTCTTCCTGCAACATCTCCATGTACTCTTTCACCTTGCTGGAAACTGCCAGCCAAAAGCATGCTCCATGAAAGAATGCAACCAACACCATGCAACCGGACAATGACCTTGCTGCAGTGAGGCGTGTCTTAGCAAGTAAGCTTGCCACGTGGCCGCCAAAGATCTTCTCTTTGTGAGCCTCTGCATCATACTCGGACTCTCCACCTTTCTCGTCCGCAGCTTTGAAGCCAGGGAAATTCTTGGCCTTGTGAGGCACGTGCAGCCCGCCATCGACTGCTCCCTTCAATGCACCCCACATTCTGTGTCCCACGCATGTGCGTCGGATTCCGACATCAAGGATGCACTTGAAGGGGCGCTGCTCACCGTCTTCATCTTCAACATGGTACTCCTCGCCATCAATCTCTTCTTTCCCCTTGAACTTCTCATCCAAACCAAACTTCTTCAGCACTCTGCGAGCAACAAGCAGTCCAGTGGCATAGGCAGCCGCATAGTTCTTGTACCCCGCAACAATGCCAAAGTGCTCCAACTCATGAGATGATGCGGCTGCAACCACAACATCTCCCCGCAGGGTTGCGTAAACGCACTGGCAAATGCAGCGCTTGTTGGTGAATCGAACCACTAGTCGGTATTTCCGGTTGTTGAACTTGTTCTTGTCCTGTCGCACCATCTTCCTGCGAGCATGGTAGTCTGTCTTGCCCTCACGGCGCCGGCGCCGCGCCACCTGGAAGCGCCTGAAGTACGCCGGATTCTTCAGCACCTTAACGAATGCCATGGCGAGCGTGGCCCTTCGGTCCAAAACGCTCCTGCAACGTCAAGCAACCAATAGACTTGTGCACTTTCAGCGATCTGCTTGATGCTCAAAACACGCCAGTCACCCTAATGCCTCACACAGTCTTGGCCATCGTCAGGCTCAAACATCGGACGCAAAGTTGTCTGCATGCAAGTGAACACTAGCACTGCACGCTTTTAGCACAACACGTCTTCCTTCTGCAACCGCAGGGCCGCACGGCGCTTACTCTTTGAACAAGTACGGGCAAGTATGCTCAGTCTTCCATCATCTTGGCCTGCGCCGCTGCAATCTTTGCAGCCACCTTCTCTCTCCTCTTCTCCAAGGTAATCTTCTGGCTTCGCGCATGCTCAGTACCATCAGAAGCCTTCATGGTGTCGCCGTCCTTCTCGTAGGTGATGTCCTTCTTCTCTGCCATCTCACCAGTTGGATCTTCCCGGATCTTCTCATGAGCCTCTGTGTACATGTCCTCCATCTTCTCTGCGTCAATGCCAGCTGCGATGTACTTGGAGAAGTGAGCTTCGTACTTTGTAGGATCCTCTTCCTGCAACATCTCCATGT
>CAUJNA010003430.1:360000-455000 GCA_963377175.1 Effrenium voratum
CCTGGCGATCATTTCGCAGCCCCTGTCGCTGGCCAGTGTGCCTGAGGAATCAGCCAGCAGAATAGAGCTCCAATGGCAGCAAGTTGCGAGCAAGAAGCCCAATGAGGATGTCGTAAAAGCCGGGCACATTGTTTGAGATGGACCTCACAACCAGGCGCTTCTTTGCATATGTGCGGCGATTGCCTGGCATCTTAAGGCGGTGTCCTGTTGGGCAGGGCTTCCGTGCGGCCTGCCGTGATCGCATCTTTGAAAAACTTGCCATCCCCTCGTGCTCGCTTCCACGCCAACAATCAGGAGCCTGTGGGCTCGGCACTCCAGACCAAACTCAAGCCCGCGGTCGACACCTCCACACGCCACCATGGGATGGCTGCAAGTGTTGCTCTTGCAGCACGCCTTGGCAAATCCTGGAAGCGCCTCTACCGCCTCCGGAGCGACAATCTCTCTCATGGTCTCACGCCGCAAATTCCACTCTCCGAAACCGGGAAGCAAGCGCACTATTGATCGGCCTCCCGCGAGGCGTGAAATTGCACACTCGTGTGGCAAAACCTGCCGCACATCCGCACCCGAAAACCGGACCTTTTTGGACCACCTCCGATCTCCGGGGCGCACGTAGGCGCGGCGGAGGCGCTGGGAGGTCCCCGGCCGAAGAGGGCGTGGTGGGCGAAACCTCGCGCGGCGCACGGCGACGTTTGCTCCGAGCGCGGTGAAGGTCCCAAGACGGTAACCTGCGTCGTACACACAGCCGCCGAGCACAACGGACTGCATCCGAAGCGGCTCCTACACATGGGGAGTGTGGTTTGGTTTGAGTCTCAGTGCTGTTTCCGGGTTGGAGGAAAACCAAAGCCAACCCATCCAGTTGGGGTCTCGACGCACACCCACATCTGTTCAGAAGCCAACCGGTGAACCTGCCAAACTCAGGGCGAGCCTTGAGGAGACGAGATAGGAGCGCACCCTGCGGCTCACCCAGCAAAGCAATGCATGTGGGTGTCTTGTTTAAGGAGACACCCAAACAAGCGGTTGTCCTTTGGGCTGTACCCTCAAAAAAGCCACACCCTTGAGGCAAACGCACGCGTGTGGCAAACGCACCTTTTGCACGTGCCCGGCAAAGATCCGTCGCAAGCATTTCACGGTGAAGATTCGCCAGCAGCGCATCGTCACATCCTCCATCGGGCTGATGGCTGGCCGTATGCCTTGCTCGTGGGCCGAAGGGGCGTCGCAATCGGCCGCCTTCCTGGGGCATCTCCGTCAGATCTCCGAGGGCCGCAAGGCTCTTCCCTGCCCCGTGCAGGACGGGAGCCGCATGTTCCTCAACATGCCGCAAGACATGCCGGCAAACGCGAATGGATGGTGGATGCAAGTGCTGAGTTCTTCACACTCGTACACCTGCCATGTCCATCGCATGGAAAGATCTGCGAAGGGGGGAATCTTGAGGACCCGGCACGAAGAACCCTGGAAATGCGAGCGCGGCAAAGCGGACAGCGGAAACCTCAATGCAACGATGCCCCTAGCATTACGCTGGAAACTGGCAATGGGTGTGTGCTTCATTGAGGGCACCCTTTTCGAGCTAATTTCAAGGGAAACATGAACCCAGTGCACGCCCATGTTGGTTGGTGGTGCAAGGAAGCATCGGGAAAATGAAAGCAAGCAAACGGCTTTAGACACTAAACGGAGTACAAGGCAGAAGGGAAACCCGCTGCAGACCAACATGGAACCGCGGAAACAGAAAAGAGCGCATCGACCCGAAACGGCAATTGCGCGCATCAGCTTGATTCAAACTGCCAGCAACCGGAGACCGTTTCTGGGAAGGCAAAATGATCTACCAGGTAAGGACAAGCATTGCCTCAACCAATTGGTCAACCAGCTGTTGTCGTCAAGTTTTCTAGCATCTTTTGTTTCCATGTCATGGAACACCAAACGAGCAACCAGAGTCTCATGAAAAACAACAAGCGCACGAAGCGGGGAGACAAGTGGGGAGATAATTGGGGAGATGATTGGGGAGACAAGCGGGGAGACAAGTGGGGAGACAAGCGGTGACAAGGTGCGGGTCGGCAAGCACAAGCAGGGAGACAAGTGGGAAGACAAGTGGGGAGACAAGTGGGGAGACAACTCGGGAGAGAAATGAGAAGACGTGGAGAGACACGTGCGGAGACAGTGGTTAGACAACCCGGGATACAAGTCGGGAGACAATCAGAAGACAAGTGGGGAGACACGTCGAGACAAGTGGGGAGATAAATCGGGAGACAAGTGTGCAGACAGGGTAAACCATCCTGCGACTGGGAACAATTCTTTGCATGAACAGAGAACCCCAACTACCTTTCGCTGCTTGCGGAAAAATATAGGGGTTTTTAAACCATCGTTCTTTCCAAAAACAGGCCGTTTTTGCCTGGGTTTCCGGAGGTTTTGTAGAAAGAAGGATCCCTGGAAAGAATGGGGAAGGTACCCTAGAAAAAAAGTAAGTAACCTTTTTGTGGGGTCCCCCCATTTTCAGTCAATCCCACCGAGCCCCAGACCACGCGACTGCACGTCCCGGGAACAATTGTAGCACATTGCCTGCCGCTCATATGAATTTGAATCTCAACGGAGGGCCCTTTGGTGGGGCATCAGAACCGGCGAGGCTCCCATTAAACACATTTGAGATGGTACCATGACATTCATAGCAATATGCTTGTCACATAGTCTCTCTAGACTCCCTCTGCCTTGTGCCCGCATGGAACCAGGGCAGAGTCTTTGCGCTCTGCTCTGCACACGCAGCACAAATCCTGAGGCTTAGGAAAGAGACACGAGCGACGATCAAAATCACAAACGGTTCCCCAAGAGGACATGGGACATTTAGCGGTAATCCTCCATGTCCCGAGCGCCCAGTGACAAATCAAGAAATATGGACCAAACAGCACATGATTTTGAGCAGCTACCCTGCCTGAAAATCGCAGCATCGTCTTTTTGAAGTAGGGATTTGGAACACCCCCCCCCCCCCCGAAATTGTGGGCTTCCTTGCGGTGTCCCTTTAAACCAAAGGTGAAACGGGTACCAACTCCAAACTGCACACACGCTTAGCTTCGCTTCCTTCTCCTCTTCGCTGTGGCTGGAGCTGTCCTGAGGCAATGATTATGCCGGAGGATTTGAGTTGACATACCTCCGAGAGGAACCTGAGCCACAATCAAAAAAACAAACACGGCACAAAAATGGTCGTAATCCCAGAACCATGCTTCAAGAACTAAGAAGGCTTAGTGATCCGCAGCGATTTACGGCAAGGGGATCGTCCCTATCCTAACCATCTACCCGAATCGGCTTTGAGCAAGTGGCTCACCTGAGAGGCTCCACTTCTTTCCCCATCGCACGCGGGAAATTGACGAAAATCAGCACTGCATGAGCAATCACTCGTGGCCATGGAGAAAAAATGGGCATCCTTTAGTTGGTGGAGTTAGAAGAACCCTTCCCAAAACGAGGGGAAAAAGTGGCGCCACTGGGCAAGTGGGATCATGAGCAACCATGGTCAAGTTGGGCGCAGAGCATGCCAAGCTGGGCGTCATTTTTGGAGGCCCTGCTTGGATGTTAAGAAACCCAACGGAAGGGCTTCCCTACATACCCACAGCCGTCTCTTGCTTTTACATGGAACACTTTGGTCAGCATAGCTTACACGGGTTGCTCGAAACACCTGACAGGGTCTGCAATTTTGAAGAAACGCCCATCCATATCCACCAACCATGGTTCCTCAAATGCCCAGCTTACCTGTGGCTGGTTTCCGGAGGGTCAGCCTTTGAAATCATTTGTGGGGGTCCACATTCCAATAAAAAAAAGCGTCATGCAACCAGAAGTGGTTGAGTGTCTCAAACTTGAGGGTTCCCCTTTGAAAACCAACCTCAAAAGGTACCGAGCCTCCCACCAGCGATTCCATGGGCTGGTGCACAGACCCCTGTAGAAAGACTACTTTTTTGTTGGTTAGTTGGCCTTTTTAAGCACAAACCCGTGTTCGTTGGGAGGGTACCCCATAACAACAGAACCATCCGGCTGTGGGTCAAAACCCCGGTAAGTGGAAACATGGACCAAAATCTGCGGTCCCCTGTTGGTTTAATTTTGAGCCACACCATCCCGTCCAACGCACCCTCTTCGGGTCATCTGTCCTCCTCCAGCTTCCGCAAATCACGAAGCGCGATGCCCAGCAACAGACTCGCTGCAGCCAGGCCTTGCGAGTCGAACAGGCCGTGTGTGTGTGTGTGTGTGTGTGTGTGTGTGTGTGTGTGTGTGTGTGTGTGTGTGTGTGTGTGTGTGTGTGTGTGTGTGTGTGTGTGTGTGTGTGTGTGTGTGTGTGTGTGTGTGTGTGTGTGTGTGTGTGTGTGTGTGTGTGTGTGTGTGTGTGTGTGTGTGTGTGTGTGTGTGTGTGTGTGTGTGTGTGTGTGTGTGTGTGTGTGTGTGTGTGTGTGTGTGTGTGTGTGTGTGTGTGTGTGTGTGTGTGTGTGTGTGTGTGTGTGTGTGTGTGTGTGTGTGTGTGTGTGTGTGTGTGTGTGTGTGTGTGTGTGTGTGTGTGTGTGTGTGTGTGTGTGTGTGTGTGTGTGTGTGTGTGTGTGTGTGTGTGTGTGTGTGTGTGTGTGTGTGTGTGTGTGTGTGTGTGTGTGTGTGTGTGTGTGTGTGTGTGTGTGTGTGTGTGTGTGTGTGTGTGTGTGTGTGTGTGTGTGTGTGTGTGTGTGTGTGTGTGTGTGTGTGTGTGTGTGTGTGTGTGTGTGTGTGTGTGTGTGTGTGTGTGTGTGTGTGTGTGTGTGTGTGTGTGTGTGTGTGTGTGTGTGTGTGTGTGTGTGTGTGTGTGTGTGTGTGTGTGTGTGTGTGTGTGTGTGTGTGTGTGTGTGTGTGTGTGTGTGTGTGTGTGTGTGTGTGTGTGTGTGTGTGTGTGTGTGTGTCCCGTTTCGCCTTGAGGTCAAGGCAAGCCATTTTGGGGTTGGGGAGGTCCAAACCCGTCTTTTATATGTTTGTGTTTCTTTGTTTCCTGCTGTTTGTTCGACGCATCAAGCATATCAGTGGCACTCAAGAATGCAAGCTCCTGAGTTTCTATGATGGTTTCCACTGCCACCAAAGCAGTACCTTCAGCAACCACCACATACATACCATATAAAGGGCATACCGCGCCCCAAGGGTAGTGGTTTGGAGGAAGTGGAAACCGAGATTTGAGGCCGCTTCAAAGGAGCACAAAGTAGGGCAACACCAAAGCAAGCAGCGACCTGGAGCTGACCGGTCGATGACCACCCCAGGCTGCGCAAGTGGTCAATATCCCAGTTCAAAATTATTCCAAGCGCTTTCTCCCTGTAAGCACTGAGAACACTGGGAAGATTAACCAATTACAATGTGTGGATGACCCTGAATGGGCTCCAACAAAGGGGTTTAGGATCCTACGCACATGACTGTCCTTTGGCGCAGGCTGGAACTTGAAAAGGGCCCGGTGATAGGTGGGAAGCCATCCAAGTTGCATCGCGCGATAAGAGCCGGGCAGCCAACTTGGCGGCGCATGCTCACGGCCAGTCCCACCTGTTTTGCAATCCCAAGTCGAGCTTGGCCGAATCACACGCACTGGCCGGAGTGTCCTGCAAGGATCTCCATCAAGAAGTTGACGCCTGGGCGAGCTACGCAAGGTGCGCTCGTCCGTCATCCCATGTTTGATAGCACGCAAGCCGCTATGTTAATATCAGAGCGAACTGCGCAGCACATGTAAGATGTGAGTGGGTCCTGAAGCGATGTAGTACTCTCTAAGATGTAACACACGCAGCGATAAGCTGCGAGAGCAGGTGTAATTTTACACACCTCCTTGGCTTGCGTTGGTGCGCGCGTCACACAGCTGGTAGCTCCCGAAAACGTACACCCATCCTTGTGGGTCGCATGGGTGGAAGCCGCACGTGTTATCCAACTGCGCTTCTCATGTTCGGGAAGGGCGGCCTCGGAACTGCGAACCCCCGGCAATGTGTTGCGGTGTGCTCCTAAGAGCCGCGCGCCGCGGCCACGTCCGTCCGACCTGTGGGCGTCGGTCTTCTTGATGTACTCCAGGAAAACGGTTGCTTTCTTTCCGTCCTCCTGCCACGGCGCCAGTCGCTGCGTTCTTAGCGGCGTAGGCGCCCTGCACGGTGGCAGCATTGCTCTGCTGTTTCGTTGGCGCAGGTATTGCTGACGCCGGTATCTTGCATGACCCTGCGCGTGTGCAGTCAAGAGGTTGCTGGGTGTACTTGCGCAGATTCTCCTTGCTGGGACAATGGGATTCTCCTGTTGTGGCTTCTGCGCAAAGCCAAAACCCATATTGTAGAAGCTTGGCTCGAGCTTTGGAACTGATCCAACTGTCGGGATCACATGCTGCGCTGCGTCTCCAAATTTTTGACAGGCGCGGGCGTGTCTGTCGATGAGGCGCGCTGCGCGCAGGCGATCCAGGGCCTGAGCGGGCGTTCCAGGCCAATCTCTCTGTTGTGGTTCTGCCTAGTCTGCGCTCTGAGCGTTCTGACCCGAAGCAATGTTCTGCACGCTCGCTCAACTCCTTGCGATTGTGAACTGCACGCTCCTGGATTCCTTGCTGCTGCGTGGCCATTTTTGTTGGCCACTGCTGTGATAAACGGCGTCCTGGTCTGACTGTAGGATGGTGTGTGTGTGTGTGTGCGCGACGGCGTAGTCAAAGAGTGGTCGCTGGTTGGTCAGTTGCGTGGCGATGATCATTCCAGACTGGCACTTGCTACCAGCTGCTGAAGCTGTCTAATCCTGATGACCCCAGTTGTTGTCATAATGCGTGCGTCGCTGTGTCAGTCACCTATCTGGCCGTCGGCGTCGAAGTTGCAGATGTAGATCGCGACTCCGCGTTGCTTGCAATGTGTCCAGGCTCCTTTGCCTCCTCGTCAGTTGTTGTAGTAGCCTTTCCTTCGTCTTGTCCTGTGTTGCTGCCAACAGAACAGGTTGCCTTTGTTCAGGTTGCCTTCTCCGGTTGGTTGGGTGCGGTGCGCTGGTTTCCTCTTCCTCCTTTGTAGTTGCCCGGGTGGTAAGGGTCCTTGGCTGTTGCTGCTGCCGCCTGCTGCGAGCGTAAGTTGGTGAATAATGATGATGCAACCAACCACCAGGGATCTGCTCTGCGGGTAGAGTGCGCTGTTTCCTGCTTGCAGCCGTTTTGATGTAGTTTAGAAGACTTGTGTTGTCGTCGTGTTTGTGTTTGGCAAGTTTCAACCCCCATGTCGCTGAGCTTTCCTTAATCTTGCGTTCAGCAAACTGAGGCGTGGGTAATCGTGTAAGGCGCCCAACGCTTCTTGCAGCACAACCGCCATGTAAACCTGTCGGCTTGCGTGTTTTGTTTGCAAACTGATGGCGCTGGTCCATCGCATGCGCTCACCAAGAGGTCGTGTAAGCTGCTGCTCAGTTGCACCCATTGCTCTGCCTGCGTGGGCGCTGGTTGCTCTGACTGTCTCAGCCTGTTGTGCGCTGGATCTTGTGGTCCAAGGTATGCCGTCACCTTGCACTTTCACACTTGGAATTCGGGTCGAACCGTGGTGGCGCGATCTGTGCTTGCGTGCTCGGTCGAACTGCTGCTCGTGCTACTGTCGTTGCTGTTGTTCCACCATTCCTCTGCTCCGCTACCATGTTCTTTTGTACTCGGGCAAAGCCCGGGCCATTTTGTTTAACAAACTATGTGTATGTGTATATACATATACATATACATATATATATATATATACTATAATATGTATATGTAAATACAGGGGAACAAGCACCTGTCAGGTACGGCTGGGAAGGGATTACTAATACTTTGACGATGCACGCGTCTGGACACGGGGAAAAATGCTGACCGTTGTTTAATGCAAATGATGACTTTGGGTGACCAGGCTTTCATTGAAGAAGTCTTTGATGTCAGTCACTTCAGTGATGAGGACTTCGGTGACATCGTAAGATTCACCGGTGGCCATGTGAGTGTAATGTTCGAGGGAATTTGCTGAGAAATGCAATGTATCATTGCGCATGTGTTCGAAAGATACTTGCTTCGTGGGAAGTGTCCTCACAAGGTTGTGTCTCTCATGTTCCATAATATTGGTCGACGGCAAACGTGCGGGTTTGTCTCTGAATATAATATATATATATATATATATGTATATATATATATTATGTACATATGCTGTATACGTATTATAGTATATGCATACCTCATTCACTAGTCATTGCTCGAAGCTGGTTGCAATATCCATCAAGCCTGGTAGCAAGGAAATCTTACGTGAAGAAATCGGAGGGCGGCCGCACGCATTTCCGGTCGGGAATACTGAGCTTCATCTACTCCAGTGGCTCAAGCGGATGTGTGGGTGTGTGGCGTTTTGTGGGGGATCCTTTTTGGGTTGGGTGAAAGATAAAGCAACAGGAAAGCCGCCAGGTTTTGGATCCCCTATCTTAACACATGCGCAAGTGGGGCAAGCGTTCCCACAGCTAAGGCCAGCACAAGCTGCTGCTGAGATGGAAGTGGCAAGCAACGTGTGCACCACGATCTCAACCTTCAAACTTGTCCGCCGCTAAAATATTGGTCTGATTTGTTGGTCCTTTTGATTGTTTGTTTCTAAGGGAAAACTGAAAAAGAAAACCCCCGTTGTGAAGGGCCGGAGAATTAGACACATTGACACCCACGTGCACAGTCACACCTGCACAGTCCAACTCAAGGGATTCTGTCCTTCGCAAAACAAAAGCAACCAAAACAAAAGACAAAACAAAAAAACGTCGAGCCGAGCTTTTTGCTTGCTGTGGCCTGGCTCAGCACTAAGGTCCCGTGGTATCCCAGCGCAGCAAGCCTCAGCTCGGGTCAAAAGGCAGACCCCGAGCGCGAGTCACAATCAACACCTGGAGTGGTCGAAGGGCCCCGGTTGGTCGTGGCCCATGCCGCCATGCGGCAGAAGCAGGCTTGAGCTCACGCACAGCACCACTGGGCTTCGGCGAAGGTCGAAGGCAAGGAACGACCTTTGATGCAAACCAAACGGCCAAACTGGAGGAATGAAAATCACCAACTCCGCCGAAAAATGAGCGCCAGGCAATGCCGCGACGATTTGCCTGACCGGCACTGTGGCCACGCCGCCGGCAATTTCCCGCGCTGGGCCGTCAGCCAGCCGACTTGCTGCCACGGAACTCTATTCCCGTAGTCCACAAAATCCTCTCTCTGCACACTAGGACCTGAAGAAAATGCTCGAACCGGGCATTTCAGGCAAGGTTGCAGCAGGCCTGCTCACCAGCAAAGCAGACTTCGCTCGTCTGCCTGCGTGCAAGCACACATAGCAAAGAAGGGCATCTGCAGTGGAGATGCTGAGGTCGAGACGCGGTGCCATTCAGCACACTGGCAATCTCCGGTCGGATTCGATGCAAACCTTGCACTTTCGCGTGCTGGAAGACCATTTTGCCTTTTTTGAGTCTGCGCCATCCAACCAACAATCCGAATTCAGGGCAAAAAAATCCTGCCGCCCAGGCACAGCTGAATCTCCTGTGCAACTTGAATGCACTCGTTCAAACACGCTTGGCAATGCTCCTCCTCTTTGCGCGCATCGCGGCATCGGCATCTAGTCCGCTTTGCTGTGGTACATGTGGGTACGGGTCAAAATTCAACCACCAGGGGACAGGTTTTAGTCCTTGGTTCCTTTTACCAGGGTTCCATTTTGGGTACTTATTTTTGACCCACAGCCATGTCTTCTTCTGAAAGTTTGGGGCAAGATAGTCATAGCTCACTTCGCCTAGTGCAAATGGCTGTCTTAGTGACAAATACAAGCTCGAGCCATCGCGCATCACCCCCCAATCTGATCTGCAAAATTTACGATCATTCCAAAAGCTGAATTCAGGGATCCCCAAGTAAAGGACCTTGATCATGGCTGTCGCTCGCTATACCCCCAGGTGAGCTCGCTATTGTTTATTGTTTAGTTGAGGAAAAAAGAGAAGAAAAAAAAACACGGCAGATATCATGTCAAGTCTCAGGCCTCCCAGCCGAGGCGGTTCCAGCGGCAAAGCTTGTCGGAACAGCTGTAGCACACAGTTTGGCTATCTGGCCTCAGGCGGCTGGGTGTGTCTCCAACAGGGGTGGAAGCCTCAAACACAGCAACTAAATGTGTCTCCAAAAGGGTGGAAGCCTCAAACTTTTGAAATGGGCGCTGTCCCTTGGTCTTCCTTTAAACTCACCCAAAAGAAAGAATATCCTCAAAGACACATCCAGCTGCTGACTCTCTCAAATCACTGCATGTCGGAGACAGTCCGCCTCGTGTCGCTCCGGCCCGACTTGTACCGTAAGACTCCATCCCGGTGGAAGTCGATACCATCTGCCTGGCGCCAACTCCATGCAGCATCTAAACGCTTCACTCGTTGGCGCCTTAGGATCTGTAGGCATGCCACGAGATGGTTTGGCACCTGTCCTCAGCAAAGTCGCAGACTTCGCCACATGCCAGACTTCACAAGCCGCACCAGCTCAGTCCTGTTGCGGTCTTGCAATTGCACCGGCTCGGTCTCCTGCAAAACATGTCAAGCTTCAGGCCAGGCACCATCCAGCGCAGACTCGGTGTGAAACATATCCATGGCCGTGGAAATCTATCATACACAACCCCTCCATTGCCAAACGGCAGCACCTGATGCCCCCCCCATTTTGCATGGATAAGAGAGATCCTGCAAAAACATATCTCAAATCTTTACCGACCCCTGCCTCCGTCAGCTTCCTCGCCAGCGTTCCCTCCTTGCTGCTCTGCAGCGGCACCAGCGTCTGGGCTCAGAGGCGAGGGCGCGAGCGCCAAAAACCCGCGGGCTGAGCATTCCGCGCACTCCCCACACGGCAGGGTGCTCACCTAGGCCGCGGCCATCGGAGCGCCCCAAAACAGCCGGTGATTTGGATGTGGCCAAAAAATACTCCATCCAGACCAAAGAAAGGCTCAAAGCCAAGGGGTACTTATATACTCCAGACCAAAGCTTCAAATCCAAACCAACCCAATCCAATGGCTACAGTTCTCGAGGTTTCGGCCCGCCGCTGCCAGGTCTCCGAGGCGCCGACATAGAAATGCAGATCCGCGGCCAAGCCGAACTGCAACTCCTGCAATTCGAGGCGCGCGCTCGATCCGCGCGCTCGATCCGCCGGCGATCAAGGCCTTCCCGTTTCCGAGTTGGAGCCTTTTCACCCTTGAAAGGGAAGCCAGAAGGAAAAAGGATATCACCCCCATTGTGGGGGGTCAACTGCGGTTTTTGGGGCGTCCAACTCCCCATTTTGACACATACCCCATCTGTCCTCGCCCTGAAGCCGCTCCAGGATCGGCTTCCTAGCCTTCCGGGAGGGTACCCCCCTTGGGCCTCGGTTATTAAATGGACACCAACAGGAAAACCACATTTTTGCGGGGGTCAAAGTCCCGATTTTGATGCAGAGTGCGCAAACCTCCAGCGCCTGATGACCCTCCTGCTGGCTTCCTACCTTGGTCCACGCAACGGACTTTGGCAAAGCACTTCAAAAACCCCCCGGAATCGCCTGCCAAGCCATCTCTGCCAGAAGGAAGCGATGGAATGCTCGCCGGCAAAGGACCTTGAGTCAGCTTACCAGGACTGTGATTGAACTGTCCTAAAAAAGCAAGAACCATCCCAAACATAGCACCTGTGAGGTGCCTGGAAGATCAATTTCCTCAAATAAACCCGTGTGTCAGGTGCTAGGGCAACGTGCGAGGGTATTCTTTCTCCAAGAGCCCCGCTTCAGCGTGACAGTCATGCATCACCTGCTTTCGGTTTCGTTCGCGCTGCTTCCCGTGTCTCTTTGACGATCGCCTGCCCGCCACCGGCCACCATTGCAGCAAGACCCACACAGCGGGTGCCAGTTGCGAGCGCCTCGGCATTGAAACAAAAACTCAAGGCTCCGGACAGCTGTGCCGACACGTGATTTCTCCTTTGGCCGCAGGTACGAGGGATGGACTTCACCAATGTCGACATCTATTTCGATTCAACACTGCGCCGAATTTCGCGCAAAGTGATGCAAGGCCCCCGCAAGGATGACAAATGGGTATTCTTGGAATGCTCCTTTCTATCAGTCTCACTGCCCGAAATCCCGGTGGCTGCTTGACTGAAGGAGAATGCCCTCGAGTCTTTGCTCTTGGCTGGCAACTGGCACAGCTCAATCTGAATATGAAGACATGTTGTTCCATAGCCGGGGGGTCTGGACTAGTCTGCTGCAAAGTGCTCTTAGTGCGCTGTTTCCCAAGGTGTTGCCCTTCGAATGAACAACCGAAGCCGTTTCTTGAACAATAACCCGACATGTTGAACTGCCAACCCGAAACCCTAAAGTAAGGTTGCCCAAGAATCCCTCTGCTCGCTCAACGCTCACACTGCTCCAAGAACTTTAGGCTAGCCATGACCGAGCCTCGGGCTATCACCTCCAACTCTCCCTTCCTCTCCGCAACAATGCCCGCCAGCACTGTCCAAGCCTTGCCTCTCGAGTCGCTGGCTTGTGGACGCGAGACGCGAGTCGAGTCGACTCAGTGCCTTGAGGCTTCGCCCGCCCTGGTAGCCCATCATAACGATCAATCACAGCCTGCCACGGCATTTTTCGATAACACGCTGCGCTTTGAGCGCTGGCCTGTGCAACACGGTCATGCAAAGCTGCGGTCCTCACTTGATTCACCTTTCTCACCCATACTCGCAGCTCGAATGTTTCGCATGCTTCAGTCCTGGACACCTGCATGTCATGCTGGATGGGTCATCGGCTCATCCTCTTGACTTGCCGCTCTGGAGATGGGAGGCTTCTCTGAGCCGTATCTGCGCCAACAGCACAGTTTCTATGATGAAACGCAAGAATTCACGACGAACAGGCCAATGCGCAGCGAAAGAGTGCCCATCATCTCATTCGAGCGCCTTTTTCGAGAGCTGCACGACGCGCAGCTCAAACAATGATGTCTACATGCGATGAAGGCATCGATAGTTTCAGAAAGCCTTGGACGTGGCTGGACTGACATCCACCGATCGACTCTGCAAGAGATCTCATCAGTCTGCAGCTGAGGCGCGACTGTCCCCTGCTTCAACCTGTCCCACGCTTGCTCCCACGCAAGGCAAACAGTGCCAGCACCGGCCTCCAAAGCAAACTCCTGCCACGCCAAAATGTTCAACTTGAGCAGCAAGAGACAGATTCGCGACACCCGCGAGCCTCCCCTGCTCGAACTTCTGAACTGGGAAGCGGCTCAGACCACAAGTCTTGGACGTGCACTGTACTGTTCCTGTCAAGTTCCAGCTGCAATGCAACGTGGCATGAGTTAGGTATGAATATGCAAAGAGTACTCATTGCACCCCAGAACATGCTCCTCGGAAAAGGCAGCTTCTCCCAGCAATCAGCCGAACAAACCACCTGGAGCTGCATCTGCGTGTGCGTGGGTCTCTGCTCAAGACAAAGGCCAGCACCGACTGGCGGAAAAGCCATGCTTGGCTGACGAAGAGGATCGCCCATCCTGGCGACTCAGAAGCGGAAGGCGCACATTCCGCCGGTCCAGCGCACCATCCACCAATTGCCGGCCCCAAACGTAGGCGTCGCCTCCGGCAAACAGTCAGACGGCTCGCATCCAGCTCCGGTGCGTGCCTCGACTACATAGAAGACCACCTTGCTTGGCCAGCGGATCTTGGCTAACCTTGCAGGGTTCGTGCTGGCAGACGCAGACATGCCTTCTCGCGCCTTAAGAACCTCCGTGTTGGTATAGGTCTCCTCAGCGTATGGGGGTTGATGTATTCCTGGCCCCCAATGGTGCCATCAACCCCCATAAGTACCCTGTTTGGGATTGTTGTGAAGGGAAACCAAAAAAAATCCGAAATGCATTTCAGTTTAGCCGTGTTAGTAGAGCGCGATTTGCTGACTTTGGTGAATTATTTCAATCAGTCAAGATTCATCGTTAGAAGACTACCCCCCAATATGTTTATCCTGCCCTGAAAAAACACACCCAAAGGCTTGTGTCGAAATCCCCTTGCTGTCCCATCGCATGCTGGCTCAGATTCCAGATCAAAGGTGGAGAGCTGACGTACGTCAGCACCAAGAAGCATAGGAGCCATCAGAATGGCCCACATGTTGAACCTCGCCATGCCGACTGGTTGCGTTTGCTTTATGCCAAGTTTGATTCCAGCCAGGCACTTGGGACTCCTGAAAAATGCCGAAAAATGCATCCAACGGGTCTTCCTTTGACTTCCCCTTCAACCCCAAACAACATCCAAGGGCGCCCGGAAAAAACCACGAGCCGCGCTCTGCCGGCATGACACTGTGTCCGGCTTCCCTTCCGCGAAAGCCGCCGCGCGGCTCCCGGCGAAGACCCAAGCCTCGGACATCTTTGGGAGATGGGGCCCGCCAAAAAATGGCCGACGTTCGTACCAAGGACCCAACAAAAAAATGATACCCCATGCAAACTGAAGCCATGCTGAGGGTTGCGCAGCATGTCAGGATCATTGAACCCACCTGCCGTATGTTCACGCGGCCAAACAAGCTCTTTCAGGTTGATTCCAAAGGCCAAGCAGGCACAAATTGTCGCTTGTGGTGAAGGGGGGCTCATTTGCCGCATGCGCCCCGTGCCTGGTCCGGCCTGCTCTGCCAAGCCAGCATCCACATGCAAGGAAAACCTCAGCGTGAGACCTCCAACCCCAGCAAAATCCAGAAGTGGTTATGGGTCAACGTTAAAAAAACACCATGGAAAGGCAAGTTTTAGCCATTTTGTCATTTACCAAGGCATTCGATTCTGGAAGTTCCCGGGAGCACCCCAGCATGCTAACCCCAAAACTGAGGGTCGTAACCGCTTGACCGCTTGTGCCCAAACCGCAGCTGAGATGATCATATATTGGCCTGAAGACTTTGGTATGTAGGAACAAATGGGTATGGGTCAAAATTAAAGCACCAGGGCACCTCAGGTTGTAGTCCATTCCATTTGCCAGGGTAACCCAGTTTGGGGTTTCCCTATTTTTGACCCACAGCCAAATGGAATCGCTCTCACTCCGAAAACTGCCTGGGCGCTTGAAGGTCAAGGACCCCGTCACGTCGCTGGTAACTCGCCAGGAGTTGGCCAACGACTTTCCACCGCGAGGATCCCGGGCGTAGTACCTCACACACGGGGCGATGAAGTTGGATTCGGACACCCCTCAAATAGTGGGCAAGAAAGTGGGGGGGAAAAACCGGAGCGCGAGTCTGTAAACCAAGGCCTTGCGGGTTCTCCTTTCGGTGTTCCTTTGATATTTCGACGACCACCTCAAAATGCTTGGCGGACACCATTTGCAGATCCACTCAAGGGTCCCCGAAAACTCATACCCGCCAAACGGGAGCCTTCCGGATGCCCGGAAAAAAAAAAAAAAAAAAAAAAAAAGCAACGACCAGACACCGATGACCTGGTGAGGCCTTCAGCCCTGAGGCTCCAACGAGAGGTTGGCAAATGGCAGCTGGTCGCCTCCGCCACATACCTCGACTGACAAAATTCGGCCGAAACCACACAAACAGGTGCTACCCGCATTAAAAAGAAGACATGAATGGATGCGCAAAGAATTGTGGCTTCACAACTTCACAAGGTCTGTCAAGCATGGTCACCGCCCAAAACAGATCTGCCACAATGTCAGGCCACTTTGCTGTCTGCAGTCAAAAGACCGAAAAAAAGATGGGTCTTCCAGTCTTGTTCAAGGCGTCGCGGAAGAGCGCGAATTGCTCAAAGAGCGTGTCTTTGTCGTTTGCGCCGGATGAACTGAAGCAATTGTCCTGGAAAACAAGCTGCGCTGAGCGCTCTGACATCCCTGCGAAAATGGCTCACAACACGCACTCGCCCTGGAGAGAAGATGAGTTCAAATGGGACGCTTCTCAAGATGGTGAATCCCCTTTTGGTGGAAGGAACGTATTCTTGGTGTCCAAATTAGCGCCTTGACGGTTTTGCTTCCTTTTTTGGGGAACCAACACGAAACCAACCGTAGGGCTCGACGATTTTGCAAAGCACCCAAACGTGGCTACGTGAGCGGAAGGAGCCATTCTTAGAATTGCAGCGGCGCACTACAAATCGAGCCTCCTTCACGTAGTCCACCCCTGAGCCGGCCACAAACATCCTCGATCCCATTCGGTGCAAATCTGAGCCAAGGCTCCCCAGTCGGCGAAGGTTTTAGCATCCAGGTATTCGTTGCCTGCAAAATCCCAGAGCTCGAAATCCCCCAGTGAACATCCGATTCAATCCAACCACTAAAATAGGTTCTAAAATGGGTGGTGCACCGAAAACCCCAAAATGGTACCATTGGTTTTGACCCACAGCCATCCAAGAACTCCTTTGTTGCATTGCCATTGCCATTGCAGTGCAGTGGAGCACGGCATTGCATCGCACGGCATCACATTGCATCGCATTTCGCATTGTATGGCATTACACTACATAGCATTTCATTGCATTACATTGCATTGCATGACATTGCGGTGCGTTGCGCTGCGTTGCGTTGCATTGCTGTTGCGTTGCACACACATCAGTATTTTTTTGTCAGCATCTCATCGCGGAACGAGATGAGACCTCGTTCCTCGCGCCCCTTCGGCCTTCGCTGCCTTCTCGCCCCGCGCAGGTCCTTTTCCCTCGATCCGTGTAGATGCCAAATTTGAAGCCTGGACACTGATCACCGCGAGTTCGGCGATTCGGGGTTGAAAAGGCGGTCCAAAAAATGAGAAATGAGAAGTCGGGGGTCAAAAGAGGGCCACCCCAAAACAACCGAGGATTTCCTGTTTGCCTTCAAACCAAGGTGACAAGGGAAACCTCAAATACAGCGGCACGTGATATGTCAAGACTGCTGCGCCTTTGTCGTGCAAGCGCTGCGCGAGCTTCGGCCTGAGCTCCATGTGGGGCGAGCAAACTGCGTCAAGCAGAAATTGATCCCAAATGGCAGAAATTTCTAGAGTATAACAAGTCAAGCTCCCTTGCTAAGTTCTGCGGGTGTTTGCACATGTCCTGCGTATCACATCTCAGTTTGCATTGGTTGATCCAAGTCACATCCCTGACGGGAAGCGCTTGGGATCCGCCCTCAAACGGCCAGTTGTGGGATCTCTCCCATTTGGGTCTTGCCAGCAATCGTCCAGGTTCACATACCTGGGCCGAGGCCGTCCCTCTCAGAGGTCAAAAAAACAACCATTTTTGCGACTGTGGTATGGGTCAAAATGAAAAACCGCCTGGAATTGGACCGCAGGTGTTAGTGCATGTTTCAAATTACCAGGGTTCCCATGTTGGGTGCCTATGATTGACCCACAGCCATGTTTCTGCAAAGTTGCGTGTACCCTTTCTGCATCAATCCTTTGCTTTGCAAGGCATCTGCAGCACTCAAGACGGCCTCCTCAGACATTCCCGAGCATGACAAATCCTCGGAGATTCGGATCGTGGCAGGCGTCTGAGGTCTGACGCGGCGCGCGCTTTTCTGCAACCGAGAAGCATTCCAAGTGTTGTACCCCAATGGAGGAAGAAGCCTGTGCTGCACTCTCATGCACCCGTGCAAGCGCTCAAGAAGCTCGCATGCAGAAGTGAGCCACAGTCAATATTCGTTGTCCCCAGCTGACATGGGAATTCAGTGAGCAATTAACCTCCATTTCTTAATGCTTAGTGAGTTTGCCCCATGCCATTCCCTCTACTACTGACGCGTTTAATATTGACTGTCGCTTGTGTTCAGCGCAGTAAATCGCCAAGCTTCCCAACTCCATTATCAAGCGCATTGGCTGACCCAAGCAGTGCTGCCAATGCAATGCGCCGCGTCATGGCGCAAGAAAATGCCAAGCTCAGCTATATGATTCGGCGCACCAGAGCAGCAAATCGCAATATCGCAGTACTCAAGATCAATCAGGGCATGGTTCAGGCGCAAAGCCATAAGGCAGGCAAATTGAAACGTGTGGCGCACATGAAGCTGCCTTTTTTGTTGCGCTGTCATCTCTCCAGCCCCTTCCTCGTCCTTTCCCTTTGCCTTTTGCTCCTTTCCCTTCGGAATCAGGCCTGCTCAGCACATGCGAGCAAGTGGCGCGTTGCACATAGCCCAGAGTGCACCTCTCATCTCCCTTCTCCAGCAGCCAGCTCGGCTCACTGTTGAACTCCATTGACCCGCCTGGCAAGAGACTACACTCACATTTGAAGTACCTTTTGTTAGGGAAACGCAGAAACAGGTTTTCCTTTTGGTTTCCCTTTTAAATGCACAAAACAAAAGCATGAATCATTGAAGAAAAAACTCTTTTTCTGAGCCAAAATGAACCTGGCCTGGCACGGAGGATGGCTTCATGATCTCTTTCACACTCATGCCCAGGCGCGCAGCCTTGCGGGCCATGCGCTCCTCGTACTTCCTGACGCGCCATCGGCAAAGCTCTTTTTGCTCCTTTTCTGTACCGCGTGTGTGGACCACGGCTGCTGCAACGGCAGTACGGCTTAACCCCACCCCCCACTGCGTCACCGAAAACCTTTGGCAGAGCCAGATCCTTACACTTCTCATCTGAGAGCTGCCAAGCTGGCGAATGGCGGCTGCAAATGTTCCAACATCAAAATGCCAACTCTGCAACGTCGCACACATGCGTCTGCGACGCACGTCGCGCGAGCACCAGCAGCGTAGTAAGCATGATTGACATCACCACCTGCGCGATCAACCATTCCACCCAACTCTAAATTGGCAACACCCATTCTGAGCTTTGGGGAGACAGCTGGCCGACGGCGCGCAGCACCATTGCGCAAACGCATCTGGGCTCGAACATCTGGGCACAGCAAAACACGCGCAGCTCTGCGAGGGGCACGCTGCTATCATTATTCATGCATCCCAAGGACCGACCATAGCTATGGCGGCGGCCGTTGCCGAGCTTTGCGGAGCTCAGCTTGATACACGCCGTGGAGTCTGCTCTAAGGGGCAAGACATTCGTATTTGCGAAAGTCCATCTCCCTGGCAAGCCTGTCAGCATATCCAACCGACCCCCTCGACTTGCTGATTGCAACCAGACTGAGGTTTTGCGGGTCATTCCGATCCAGTTGTGGATCTTTGGGATGCCAGCACCCGATCAACCATTCCGCTCAGCTCTCTAAAGGGCTGATTCGGGCCTAGGCCCAAAGCGCGGAGACAGAAGCACACGTTGACTCCCATGACGCATGACGGCACTCAGACCCAAGCCGCCTTTGGTTGCCCGACAGCCCGAACTGAACCCCCGAGCCTGCGCCGCGTTCCACGCCAGAGTCGCCCCTCCAGCGCTGCTTTTCCGCCCACACCTTGCACGACAATATCCGAGAAAGGCATCCGAGTCAAGGCGGCGGGCTGGCCCTTCCTCTACCGGAATGAATGGCTGAGTCCCGTAAGTCAGCGTAGCCCGCTGATGCGCAAGAGATCTGCACGGCAACGAGTTGCCCGACTACAGGACACATCCAACAAGAAGTCAGACGGGCACTTTGCAAGCAGCACCCGTCTATCACAGTCTCGACGCGAAGGGCCATGACAGCCACTTGTGCCAGCGCAACACCACAAAACGAATCAATCTCAGGGGCACGACCAGGCAGCGCGAAACGGAACTCTTGGTTCAAGCCCCGCGCTCATACAGCTCGTCTTAACCAGCACGCAGGCAAACCAGAGCCCAAACGCAAAGAAAACAAGGAAACGCATCAAAACCAGCTGCCACGCCGCTGCATTCCGTGATGCACTGCTCGATCCAGGCGTGCGTCAATCTGGCAGCGCCGGCAAGTCCGGTAGGAGGGCAAGCACACACCACCAAACAACTGCGACTGAGACTGCTCCAGACGCACTGTAAGCGCAACTGCTGAGCCGACTGCGCTGTATCTGCGGCACACATTTGAGGTCCACAAGGTTCACTGGAGGAGAACAAGACTTCTGATCTCCCCGGCGCAGGTGTGGACATGTCACCGCCGCAAAACACAACGCTGACCAGGTCTGCTGGCACGCGCGATGGACGACGATTGGCCACAAAAGGCTGCTTCCACTCAATCGTGGCCACTCTGCGCCATCCAACTCCTCTGCTCACGGCCCTGAGGCCTGCGCTGCAACCTAGGTGAAAAAGGCTGCTGCTGTGCGCGCGGCCTCATCTCATGCACCCTGCTTACCTCATCCTGGAGAACTGTCCTAGGGCTATCCACCTCCTGCACCACCATAACCACCGCTCGAGATCGGCCGGCACAGCCCTGCCGGCTTGGCAGGCTCTCTAGCCCAGGCTCGGGTCAAAGCTCCTTATGTGGCCTATGGTCACTTTTCCTCAATAGGACTCACTATGATGTGATTTAAGGATCCTCACTACATGGATGACCGTCCCTGCTAACTGGGATTCATGTCCACCAACAACTTTTGACTGTTCATGTCCCTGTCTCTGTCCCGAACGCCAGCTGGTCCATGCACAAATCAGGAAATGTTGACCAAACCGCACTTGACTTGAGTTTGAGCAGCTGCACGACGTGAGAATCAAAACATGTTGTTTTGCTACAGCGGACCCTCAAAATGTTGGCTTTCCTTTTGGCTCCCCTTCAAACCCAACACACAGAGTTTGTGGCCCAATAGCGAGGTACCCTTTTGAACTTTTGACCCCAAGGTTTGTAGAAAGAACCCCCATCTGGGGGTTCTTTTCTGAGCCACATGACGCATCGCAAGTCGAGCCTCCGGCACTCTAACTCATAGGCTTGTTGAGCTCGCGCCTCTCGATCCCTGCGATTCGCCGATTCGCGACTGGCAAACATCGGAATACAACCCATCTAAACCAGATTGGACCCTTACCAAACCTAATTACAACCCATCTAAACCAGATTGGACCCATCAATTTCCTGAACCCAAGCCAAAGTGGAAACCTATGAGAACGGCATCTGCAAGTAAGAGGTGCTGCCAAGCAAACCTAAGGGAAACCCAAACCTAAAAGGGAAACCTGTGAGAATCGCTAGAGACTGCCTGGAAGCAATACCCTCGACAGGTCCGGCGTCCGGCGCGCCTCTGCTCCTGCTCCTTGCTGACCTGAAAGCTCTCCGGGCGGTCCCTGAAGCCTTCAGCCTGGCTCCGGGCTTCGTCTCTCTGCGACTGGCGACTGGCGACATGGCGTCATGGGCTTTTCAAAACCCAAAGCGGTGAATTCGCCCCCAAACATCCGATTCAATCCAACCACGAAAATAGGTAACCCAAAAATGGGTGGTCAATTCACCTATCCCAAAATGGTACCGTTGGTTTTGAAGCATGGCCACATGGGTGTGGGTCAAAATGAAACCACCAGGTGACCGCAGGTGTTAGGTCCTTGGTTATTTTTACCAGCGTTCCATTTTAGGTGCCCATTTTTGACGCACAGCCACATGCCCAGTTGAAGAAACCCGGCCTTGGACAACATCTTCTTCACCTCCTGATGGAAAATTTGTTGGAACCCCGTTGCGGGTACGGCCGAAAGGTATTTCGGGAAGAAGATGAAACGGGAGATCCCCGCTATCTCTCAGAAAGGTATTTCCTGAAGGTAATAACATTCGTTGAAAGCCCTTTGTGAGAGATAGCGGGAACATGGGCAGTCCCCCATGTTTCACGGCCAATTTGCTTGGCTTGAGCACAAGCCCAAACAGCTCCCAAGGTTTCAGCTGCCTCCAGCGAGGAGGCCGCCTTGAAATCCTCGCCAGCTGGTCTGCTGCTCTGAAAAAACCGAAACCACGCCAGCCTCCAACATCTGGAAGGCAGTGAGCTCCGCTTTGGCCATCCGCCGGCAGTGAAAGATGAGAGTGGACCTGAAACCGAAAAGATCCGGAAAAAAAATTGCCATGGGCTGCATAACCTATGGCGATCCCATTTTGGGGTGGATGAACATCCATTTGCCGCCTATGTTGATGTTCACCAGGGGTACAGGGTTTTGCAAATGCGAGAAAGAAGACCAATCCAAGAACCCTGCAAGGACGGCGCTGGCGGGTACTTTGAGACAGTTGCCAGGTACTGCCGTGCTTTGACCAGGCCGTCCTCGCTGGCACCCGGAAGCGCCACGGCTCTACGTGCAAGTGTCCTTCGGCAGCGCGATTGCCGGCACAGCTTCCTCAGAGGTATGCAACACCCCGTGACTGGAAACCATCTTTTCTCAAGCCCCCGACACCGGACGCAATGCGCTCTTGCAGCTTCTTCCGCTCCTGCCACGAACTTGCGACTCGCGCAACAGCTCGACAACTGTTCCATGCCCCACCTGGCGCAAAGCTTTCCGCGCTTCCACCTCAGGTTGAAACAGTTTAGCTCGCTCGACTCACCTCGCAAATCGGCAGTTCTCCCGTGCCTTCTGCCTCTCCTGCAAAGAGAGGATGGTGCCAGAAGCCTTTCGAACCAAAACGTAGATCTCCAGCTGCAGAACGCAAGGGGTGGCAGGCCTGCTTGTCCATCAGGTGCTTCACTTGGCGAAGCTTCTTCTCAACCTACCGATGCCATCTGAGTATGAACTTTAAATAAGTGACCCTTTGGTGGATCATTCACATGGGGATCCATGTCCACCAATCGCTTGAGGTGGTTCACTATTAAAATTCATTGCCATCTGAGTCTTCACCAGGTACTCCAAGGGTCTACCCACGGGCGGATATAGCACCTGTTGGTTTAACCTTCACTCACCCGAGTCTGCCCGGAGCCATACCCTACTTCCCGCTTCGCCTTCCGCAGCTCTTTCGGCGAATCTTCGCTGCCTGTCACTCGGCGCGCAGCTTGTGGCGGGCGTCCTTTTTTGAGGGTACCCCAACCAACAGGAAAACCACTGAATTAGGGGGTCCCTGAAAAGAAGGATCTGTTTGTAACCTTTCAATCCTTGCAAGCCTTGCGGGCTCATGAGACATGCGCGTTATCCGAAAGGTTAAACGCCTGAGGGAAGGAACTAATGTTGACCCGGATGAATGGGAGTGCTCCTCCAAAAGCGATAAAACGAATCCCCACTAAACCCAGGCACACTAAATGCCTTCTCCTTTCAGCGCGTCTGCGAAGAGGCAGGGATCATCCAGCATTCCTTCGGCAGACATCACCTGAGTCACTTGCTCAAAACCCGGTCTAAAAATTGTCTACCCAGTGGTAAAATGGTAACATGGTGCCGGTGGTAAAAATGGTCGTAATCCCAGAACCATGCTTCAAGAATTAAGAAGCCGGATTCCCGCAACGATTCCAAGATTTCTGGCTGGGACTGCCCTTCACTAACCTAACCATCTACCCGAATCGGTTTTCATTAAAACGTCCTGCCGAGATTCCGAGCAAATCGATTGGCGGCGACTCCATCGGCTGGGGGCCTGACCCCGTCGGCCCCGGTGGATCGAAGGTTCGCCACCACATCTCCCTTACGAGACGAGGTGTGACAACAGGGATCCGGATGCATGAAAAAAACACCACATTGCAACCTTTATTTCGGCGTTGAAAAAGCAACATGTTTCAAATGGTTGCAACATGTATCTTTTAAGGAGCCCTAACATGGGCTTTTCAGAGCCATGCTGCCAGGGAGCCCACGACTTGACGTTGCCATTCGCAAGCACCGGGACCTTCACCACTTTCTTAATGATTGCAACCTTAGCCAGGGCAATCAAAAACCGATCGCAAATGCAACGGTAATCCCAGAAAAATATTGAAGAAGGCCGCAGCGATGGTTGGGACTGTGCCTCGCTAACCTTCATTTACCCGGGTTTTGATTGTGACTCGCCTTGGCTGCATTGATGGCCATGCCGCTGTCACTTCCAGGCGGATCAGCAACTGATGCTGATACAAGCACCATGCCACTCAAGTTGCCAATCTGCAGTAATTATTCATGCTTTGGGTTACAGCTGACAAGGGGGTTCGATGCAATGGCCTCAACCGGGCAGGCCATGACTACAGAACCTTTTGCCAAGCGTGGCACACGTTGGGAGCTCTCGAAATGATGGGTCACCTTCCAGTTGGGATCCAAAATGAAAATAAACAGGAAACCATGGGTGTCCTTTTTGGAAAACAGATGGCCCTGGTAGATGATTGAACCACAAGGTAAACCAGGGCCCTCTATTTTTCAAGCAAACCAACGGAAAGGGACACCTAGATGCAGGAAACCAATCCTTGGCTGTCTTCAGATCCCCTGCTAACAGCTTCACTTTTCGTGGGTCAAATAGAAACCCAACCACTAAACCAACCAGCAAGATCCAAAAGGCTCAAAAAAACAAATGGCCGGGAGCCGCGACATCCATCGATTCCTTTGAGAAGCCAACGAGTGGCCTGGTCCAGGTGGGCGGGTCCGTCTCTCCGATGTGTCGGGCTGCCGCGGTAGCGGGCGTGCACCGCGATGAGGCTGGCGCCGGAGGCCTCGAGCGTTACTCGTCTCAAGAGGGTAGTCAGAATTAAACCAGGAATTGGACCACAAGTCTTAGTCATAAACTCTCCATTTAGGGTGCCATTCTGGGTACCTATTTTTGACCCACAGCCAAGAGTTTTTGTGGGCTTTCCTCTTGATTTGGTCATGGGTCAAAATCCAAATCGTACCCCCAGTGAACACCCCAAATAGGTTCTAAAATGGGTGGTGTATTTACCCCAAAATGGTACCATTGGTTTTGACCCACAGCCATTCCCCAAGGGTAGCTTCAAGACACCCACTTGAACCTGTCAAAGGCTTCCACTTGATGTCCCATTCAAAAGAAAACAAAAACAACAGGGGTAACAAAATACACACCTCCTTTGCACCGTGCAACGCTTCGCCTCCAGCTGCCTGACCAGCTGCAGTGTCTCCTCCAGGCTGTCGAGCAGCCGGATCTTGCAAAACACCGGCACGGGAAGCCCCTGGCTTCAGAAGAGAGCTGCAGCCCAGCGAATCCAATCACTTGCCGAGACCCAAGAACATCACTAGATGTCCCACAAAAAAGTGCAACTTTCTTGTGGGCTCCAGTGACACTGCCATTTTTGGGAGGTCCAAAACAGGCAAAAAGTCGAGCCCCTGAAACAGACCGAAAAAAAGCTTTGCCTCGCCTCGGACAGGCGCTTCACGATGCTGCACACCAGCTGTCGGTCCTCCGGATCCAGGAGATAGGACCCGAAGTGCTCTGCATGGGCCTCGGATCGCTCGCTGAAGCGGAAGCGCTCTGGGCATAGGTGTCCTTTTAGGGGACATAGGTGGGTTCCCTGGTGGATGAAAACAAAACACCAAATGAACCAGGAATCGCAAGCTATGTTTCTACCAAAACAACCAAAAAGGACATCTATGGCTTTGGGTGTTTGGGGCGCGAGTCCAAGCCACGGGGGATAAACGGACTCCCAGACTTTCGTGAATGTGTCATCCTTACAAGGGAATTGGGATTGTGGAACATGCAATTGTCACGCCGGGAATCAATTTGGGGGGTTTCACCAATGAACCTAGGGCCTTGCTCAAAGGAAACCAGTTGGCTGGTTCGTTTCGGGCTGAGTCCTCCATTCCCCGCTGAGAACCACCAAGTATGCGGGCCTACCCAAAACTAGGAAATCGGAGACCAAGAACTGTCACGATGGCACTTCGCCTGGATGGTTGCAAACCATGGCGCACGTTGTTCAAATGTGCTGATGACAGTACACAATTGTGACTTGGGCAAGACCTCCACTCCAGCCAAATGGCTATCTGCATTCTTTCTTTTGGGGTTTGCAGACTGCGTTCTGCTTCAAGGTACCGTTGGAAAACTCCTTCTCTGTGAATTAGGACACTTTGCTGGGAACGTCGCTACATCAGCCCCATATCTGGCATGCTTTGGCTGTCTTAGTGAATCTTCCATTCGCTCTCCTCCAGGCATTTTGCCTAAGCGGACGCACTGGATAAGTGTTCTGCAAGGGATTGACACGGATTGACCTTGTGCACTGTGCTTAGACCTGTAAGGTCTGTTTGCAAAGCTCCAAGCTGAGACCAAGTATTTGGGACAAATCCTTGGATGTGCAGCATGGGCTTGCGTTTCTTGGCGAGGCCAGGCTCCGCAGTACCATCAAAAATTATCACTATTCACCATCCCCACCAAAATGATCACCATCACCAGCATCCTGAGCAGAAGCATTAGCATCATGATCCTCTTCATGCCGATGACCTGGTTATCATCATCAGCATCATCATCATCATCATCAGCATCATCCTCAGTTCTCAAGAACAATCCTGCTGCACGCGGCTGACTGCTGTCCCACCCCCCAAATGGACTTAAACCCCGGACCCCTTTTTGGGAAGCCATGAGCAAGCCCTGGGTTTAGAGTTGACATGTCATGTCCATTCAGGGTACAGGTACAGTTGTTTGGCACAATTTCAACCACCGGGTTTAATTATCTTCCCCTTCTGGACATAAAAGGAATTCCAGACCTCGTTAATATGTCATCCTTACCCACAAGAAAACTCGGATTCTCAGACTCTTTTAGAACATCCCCTCAACTTACCAAGGGAAAGCGGCATCCATTTTGGACTTCCAAGGAAACCACCCGTCGAATCCTCAAGTTCCCGGCCACTCGCTGTGGACAGCCCAGGTTCAAGTCCACCGCATCCACACCTCAACCGACAATGCTCAGAAACACACACACACACACACACACACACACACACACACCAGCTCAGTTGGTTGTCCCTCTGGTGTCCACAAAACCAACCCAAACAGGGTCCTGAGCCCCAAAGAAAGCCACTTCAGAACATCGGAAGTTTGGGGACAGCTACGTAAGTTGCAAAAACACACCTGCGAGAAGGCAACACGTATCTGATTTCGGATTCAGTAACGGAGAGCATTCCCCGCTGTGAGCGGCATGCGCAGCGGAGTTCGCTCACGCCGAACTTCAGGCAGGCACTGTGCACAATGTGCTTGGCGGCTGCTAGGATCACCTGGACATTGATTTGTCAAGGCTCAGGCAAGAAACCCATTTGAGTCACTTGCTCAAAACCCGGTATTAAAATACCACGTAAAGAATTAAGAAGGCGGCCGCAACTATTTCTGGCTGGGACTGTTCCTTACTAACCTTCATCTACCCGGGTTTTGATTGTGGTTCATTTGGGAAGACACGCCCACATTGCAGCCTCTGGGTCGTTGCCGCAAAAGTGAGCAACTAGAGGTCTGTCCTGAAATCGTTGGCTCGAACAAGTCAGGCCCTATCTGCACTCCTGTCCTGTTGGCAGGTTTGAAACCCATTTGCTGGATCAGCACGGTATGCTTCATCATTCGCGAAGGGGCCAGAGTAGATCCTGGCGAATTGAGAATGAGAAGCAGGCCACGCTCAAAACATCAGATGCAGTCATGGGAGTGTAGCACAGCTGGGTACCAAATCGGCGCGCCATCATCCTGCAAGCTTCGCCCGCGACATGTCAAAACTGGGTACCCCCAAAATGATGGTTGTCCTTGTGGTTTCCCTTCTTGTGGTTTGAAACCAAACCCTAAATCGGCTACCAACTCCAAAAGCGCGAGGCTCCTGAACGGCAGCTCGGAGCCCCCGACCATCGGAGCCATCACATATCGATGGGGAGGCAGGCGAGGAGAACGATCTGCAGACGCAAACAAAGCTCTGAGAAACGCCGGGGGCCGGGGGTCGTTTCGCGCCTTCGGACAAAGGCCTGGGCACGCCGCCTCCACGAAAGGCAAGCGCAAGGAGTCATTTGGACTGGATGGTACGCGGCCTTCAAGCTTTGCCTTCTTCACGTCTTGCTCTTGCTGCTTCTTTCGCTTTGCAGGCCGCACCTCGTCTTTTGGGGCCTTGCCTCACCCTTTGGCATCAGCGACCCAGAAAGTGTCCCACTCAAACGTCAGCGCCTCCTCTGTGGATAGAACCTCAGGGAGCAAAGAGCCCTCTTTCACCGGCCGCAGTGCGGGTCTCAGGCAGACTTTGTTCCGTCGTCCCATCTCACCTGTGTTGCCCGCCATGTTCAGCAGACATGTGCTTGACTGAGCACCTGCCTTCAGCTTGTCATCACGGTACTTCAGAAACTCGCAGCGGTACCAAGCCTCTGACGTCAGTGCTGTCAGCAACGCGCCGCGTTTTGCTGTGCCTCATCAGAGCGCCAGTACCCCAGCAGCTTTGCTCCGGGGGCCAGAGAGTCCATAAGCCATACGAAGGAACAGGAGACATTGCAATTGGGAGATTTGGAAAATGTGCGGCGTTTCTGTAATTCTGCATGTGTTCGGAAGCTATGAGCTATGAATGTTCATTCAAATCTATGTGTTCGCCTCTGCTCACTAGTTGAAGAGGAAAACTCCTGGCAATCGCTTGGCTTCCACTGATCCTTGAAGCGACAAGGCATCTGCCCGCTTGCGGCGCGCAGTCTCTGTTTTAAGCCTCTCATGCCCGGCTCAGCAGGAAGCTGACGATGTTCAATGACCCGAGTGCAACAGCCGACTTCATCACAGCCGCGCTGATCTCCTCCGAAGGCAAGGGCCGGTAAAGGGCCCGATGAGCAAATATGTATACATGAGGCAGAGCAAAACATGGCACGCATTGGAATCGCGGGATGTTTTGATGCTATTCCAGCTGGTCTTGGTGGCGTGTTGCTTGGTTCTGGTCTTTCGGCAACAAAAGCTCATGTGTCAAGCCAATCAGCAACGTCAATCTCCAGCTGATCGTACGATGGCTGCCCTTGAAAATCCTGCTTGGCACTTGGAGCTGGTAAAGGATACGCGCTCGAGGCCTTGACGGGCTCCGCATGGGCCTCACGGGGCTCACGGGGCTCCGCCCTGCTCAGAGATGGAAGACTTGGAGTCGCCCTGCTGGAAGTTGGGCGATCGGCCCTAGTCGCCCTGCTTGGAGTCGACGTCCGCTCTGCCCTGCTTGGAGTCGACGTCCGCTCTGCCCTGCTTGGAGTCGACGTCCGCTCTGCCCTGCTCGGAGTGGACGTCCGCTCCGGTTTGGCCTCGGGTCTCGGCTTCGGGTTGGAGTCTCTGCCATCTCTCGGAAGTTTCGGATCTCGGGACCTGGACGCCGCGCTGGAGGCGCTGCTTGGTCGCGACGCCCGCGGCGTCGACCTCCGTGCAGCTTCAGACTCCGCCCCCAGAGGCCTCACGTGAGGCCTGTCCACCTCACTGGTCCGTGCCAGCGGAGCATTGCAGCGCTTTGCATGCTTCTCCAGCGCCTCCGCAGAAAATCTGCGCTTGCAACGGTTGCACTCGTGAAGATCAGTGAAAGCACCAGTGCCATCCCCGTTGTGGTGCTTCATGACCAAAGGAGGGAGCTTGGTACTGCCCAAGCCTCCTTCGCGTCTGCCCAAAAGCTCCCTCACATCTGGGATGTGGTGTTCTCCCGGCGTCCCCCCGAGCA
The DNA here is from genome assembly GCA_963377175.1 of Effrenium voratum. NCBI lineage: Eukaryota > Dinophyceae > Suessiales > Symbiodiniaceae > Effrenium > Effrenium voratum. The sequence goes on from CAUJNA010003430.1 coordinate 389,122, forward strand.
ACTTTCTTGCAGCATCAAACTTGGCGGTTCTGGGCTTTGACTCTGGGCAGCGTGTTTCATGCTTGGCAATCCGGTCAAAGCGGAACTTCCGGTGACAATAGCAGCATTCCTCCAGAACGGCTGATGTTGTCGAAGCTGCCGTGTCAGGTTGGGCGACTTGTTTCCCGTCCAGAATATCGAGAAAGACCTTAGCCACATGCAAACCTGTTTGTCGAATGGAAGAATCTCTTGGCGGGGCACCTGCAAAGTGCTCTCTGCCAGCTGGCATGGAAGCATCAAATGCGGCTCTGGATCCGTTCCTGGGGAAAAAAGAAGAAACCGCTGCTGCCAGTCTTCATCACTCCCGGTTTTTTGCGTCGCCTGTCTTGCTGGTGTGCATCACCGACTCAAAGCCAACAGCCTAGAAGGCGGGCGGCACCGATTCTCTTTGGAGGAAACTCGCATGGGGAAACCAAGAGGAAACCTGCCACCTGAGACCTTTCTTTGGATATGATCCAAATTCAACCACCAGGGGACCGCAGGTTTTAGTCCCGGGTTCCATTTACCAGGGCTCCATTTTGGGGTTACCCTATTTTGACCACCACCGCCATATCGCTTGAGCACAAAACCTTCCGCTCTGGTTCAAACCATTCAGGCCTCCAGCATCCGGATAGACGACTGCCAGCGACCGATGGCCTCAGCTCCGTTCTCGGATGGGAAACGTAAGGAGTAGACACGGCTGTTTGGGGAAGTCGTGAAGTCGCATGCCTTTTGCTTTCTGTCACAATTCTTATCCAAAGTGTCGGAGCCTGGTGGATGGCATCAAATGACACGTTTGCTGCCGACATCAGAAACAGCAAACTGCAATCCATGCCAGCCTCGGCCACCGCCGGATTTGACAATCGAAGTCTTCGGTACTTCTTCTCCTGCGCAAGTCGGTCTGTCGGTTCTGCCAAACACGCATAGACATTGACGTTGTTGTGGATGCTGCTTAGGTTCCGAAGGCAAATAGCCACAAACCGTCCACAATGCGCGAGGTGCGTTCATCTGCCAGGCATGTGTTCTATTTGAGCCGCAGTGAGAGAGTGCGCTCTCCGCAATGTCCCACACTCCATACCGGTTGCCCCAACCCCCTCGCTTCAGTGACTTCCGAGTCAGAAACCTTGCATGTGTGCCGCCCCTGTGACTCCGTTCGGGCATGGACACAGCAGGAAGCACATATGGAGAGCATATGGAACGGATAAGTCTGGCCGCCCGGCACGTGTCGCAGTTCGCACCTTGTGGGGCGTGGCTTGGGATTCATGGATCAGCGAAGTGGGCGGGCAAAAGGCGGGTGTGAGCTTTACTTTGCGTGAGTTCGGGGCCGGTTTTGCAGCCTGCAAGTCGCGCAAACGTGAACAGATCAGCACGAAACTGGTTTGGTTGATTCTGTAAGTTGCTTGGCGTTTGCTAGGATGAGGCCATTGGAGAGGAGATTCAGGAGCTCTCTGAAGACCCTCTCAGCAAATACAGGTCAATGACTTCCAACTTACTTCCAACACATAGTCTATTGAAGCCGATCCAACTGGTCCAGTTCATTGAGTTGTCCATTCGGGAAGGACCGACTCGTACGAATTTGCCGGCGCGAATTCGGCCGCGGCAGGTCTGAGCTGCGCTTGCAAAAGAACTCGTGGTGTCTGTGAGAACCGCGAGGCTTCTCAGCGGCTATCCGAGACCGAACGCCTTTTCGAAACCGGGAGCCTAGCGGCAACCGTCGCCATGTGGCGAAAAAGTGACACGAAACGCAAAATCGGCCACCACAAGCCCTTCAAGCCCTACCCAGGCCTCCAGAAAGCAAGCGTTGCGTGCTACGTCTCGCAGCCGGTCAATACTGAGCGCCAGCAAGCAGCCTCAGTCGAACGGCGGAACCTCGGCGGAACCCCATGCCCCCGAGAATCTTGCCGGATGAACAAACCCCCAGTAAACTGATGGCGGTTGCCCAGTCCAAAAGGGGTATTGTTTTGAGGGAGCCCGGATATGAATCTCCCAGGTCAATTTGCGTAGGGGCAGGACTAGACTCGGCTTCATCGGCGGCAACCTCGCGTTCCAGCGCTCACTGACGGAGTTGTGAGCAAATCGAATTCCGCTGTTTTCACGGGCTCGTGGTGCTACTGATTACAAGTAGCGCTTGGCAAACACATGACGGCCCGACTCTCAAAAAGCGATTCGTGCACCTTCAGGATCTCCTGCTTCAGATCTGCAAAGGCTTGCGCCAGAGATACCTTCGCGCTTTCGAGCACTTCCCGCGACCGACTGCATTCCTGGCCCCCGGCAGGAAGGCCGCCGTCCTCGGACCAAAGACGAACTGAGGACACATGAGGGTGTCGTACCCTTTCTTTAAGACGACCTTTGGTTGTTTTGGACGGAACCCTTCACGATGGCTTAAATGGCGCACCGGTTGGATCTACCAATGGTTCGACACGGTTGTGACATGCCCATGTTGGACAAAACACGAATCTTGGGCTGCAGCCTCCCCAGCACTTGCGTCAACGGAAGTCATGGCATCAGGTCGCGAGACATGACCATCCGTACTCAATCGCTGACGGCAAGCCTCCTGGAATGGTAATGCAAATCGGAGGCACAGTGGGCATCGGAAGGCCATCCGTCCTCATGAGATAGCACTTCCGTCAGCCCCAAACCTGCATCAGTTTTGTCGCGTCTGCGCGCGTGGCTTTCTCCAAATGCCTTGTTGTCCACAAATGGAGCAAAGAAAAAATCCGCGCGGGTCGAGGCCTTAGCCGAAGCACAAAGACTGAGCGGCAGAGGGGACACAGCTGAGGATAACACTCCCGATTTCACCAGCCTCGCAGCACGGGCTCGGTGGAACGTCCCAAGCCAATGTGACAAATGCCTCGATCTTCGCCAGCGTGACACGCAGCACCTTTCCCTTCTCCTGTGCCAGATCCAGCTGGCCACCATCTTGACACAACCCGCTCAACTCCAAAGCAAAACAATTTTTCGGTGCACATCCGGATCGCAGGCCTGCCAGGTCTTGCGTAACCCTTCGGACCCTTCGGATGCTGCCTGCCGCTGGCCAACCGAAAAAAAAAAAAAAAAAAAAAAAAAAAAAAAAAAAAAAAAAAAAAAAAAAAAAAAAAAAAAAAAAAAAAAAAAAAAAAAAAAAAAAAAAAAACGAGCCGCAGAACTTCTCGGCGCCTCGGCTCCCCGGGCTCTACACCGGGCCGCGTGCTCCTTCAGGTCCTCCTTCCGGACCTCGCTGGACTCGAGCTGCGGATTTTGCTTCGATCCGGGGATCCGGGGATGGGATCCGGGATGGGATCCAGGCGAGCCGGCCGCAGGAAGAGCAAGTATCCAGCTGCGCCAGCGTCTGTCCTTGCATGAGCCCCCCAGAAGCAACATACACGCTGAGGCGCTGGGATCCGGACTTGCACAAGCCTCGACGCAAACCACTGCACAGATCTTTTGGCAAGCAACTTGAGACTGAGCTCCCAGCCTTTATGTGATACTTTGCCGAATTCGCCAAGAAGCTTTGGCCTCGGAAGCAGCTATTTGCCTGCTCGGATCCTTGCTTCGCGAATCGGTGCTGGTTGGTTTCCAATCTCGGGGAGCTGCTGCATATCGGGCAGCACTGCCCTGGCGCAAAGTCTACTCACTTCGAGAAGGAAACCTCCCACAAATGGGTGTGGCTGTGGCTCAAAATTGAAGAGCCAGGGTTACGCGGGATATAGTCTTTGGTTCCATTTGCCAAGGGTGCCATTTTGGTACATGTTTTTGAGCCACAGCCAAATCTGGTTGCTGCCTTTGGCGAAGAACGCCATGCCATCACACGCGCAATGCACTGCAAGCCGCCCCGGTGAAAGCTACCGCTCGGTCTGTGCGAAAAGCTTGGAGCAATGGTCGAGTTGCCGTCAAAGTTTCTTGAGCCGCTGCGCGTCAACGTCTTGCATCAAGTAATTTTGGCTCCCACATCACGGAAAAAAAAAGGCCAAAGGCCGATCATTCAGGAACATGTGCTTCTCATGCACAACGTCAGTGCAGGTGCTGCTTTTCCTTGAGTGCTGCCTTCTTGGCAACCCCTGCCAGAAAGCCTTGGGCCCTCTTCAACGCCATTTCGGCTCAGATCACAAGCACATTGACTTGCGAGTCACTTTTCTCTGAAAGGATAATTCAGAGGCAGCAACCAAAATCCGGAAAGTCTAGAAGAACAGCAGCCAGAAGGCGGAGCCACCTCTGACAGTGGCTCCATTTCAAGCTCTTGTCGTTCCATCTCTTTGTGGCTGCATGCAGACTCCACCACGTGATATGTCACCGCGTGAATCACTTCCGCAGCCAAGAGGATCCACGTGCCATTTTCCAAGGAGACAACCACTCCATACTTTGCATACATTGACATGCAAACGGTGACTAAATAAACTCCAACCATTGCTACATCCAGCATCGAGAGCTTCCGCAGCACTCGCGCTGTGTCTATCAAATACTGTCCGGAATTCATGGAGGTGTACCCCCCGTCCAAAAGAAATTGGAATGCAACCACAACCAGGCAAATCATGTCAAACATGGTGCTACCAACGACACAAACCACCAGCAAAGCCAGCGAGATGAAGGTGTTGGCCTCCCATTTGGAGATTCTGGCGATGTAGTCTCTGATGCACGTCACCTCTGCCCGGTGGATTCCCGTCTTGGTTGGTTGAGTTTAAAGGGCAGAACCCTTCGCCCAAAGAAAAAAAGGAAAAGGGCGACACTAGGCAACTGGGTCACAATGCTCGTCTCAGAAAACAGCAGGTCCTTCAGGTCCAGAATGTCGATCGCAGGCTTCGCGGACTCCGGAAGCGGTCCGTAGGGCGGAAAAAGCTGCTTCGGCTCAATGTGAAAGGACATGCAAGGGGAGCAAAGCCCATGGAGGAAAAGAGGCACGAAGGCCACTGCTAACCTGGATGCGATGCAATGCCAAAATTGTGGCGCAAAAAATGGGACCCAAACTAGCACCTGTGTAACTGGTGAAGTTTGAGCGACACCCATATGCGAAAATCAAGTGCCAAAACAAACATGCGCAAGCAACTAGAAACGTACTACGTTGCTAAGGCTGTCGGAGAGCAAGCCTGCTACCAAAGCGACGCCTTTCTCACCAAAGTAGCGAAGCACAATCGGTGCTTGGGGGCGATCTTCAACCTGCTTCACCTCGTCAAAAAACTGGACATACATGGCTATGGGTCAAAACCCCCGTACCCCCAGTGAACATCCCAGTCCCCAAAATGGGTGGTGCACCTACCCCAAAAATGGTACCATCGGTGTTGACCCACGGCCACATCATCAAGCCACCGGATAACAGTCAAGGAGCTGGATATACTTCATATGTCCAAGCTGAGTAACAATGAACGGGCAAAACATGTGCTTTGTCATGAACGTTTTTGAGTGGTGCCCATGACAAGCGTGGCTGACAAGCTCGGCGGATTTCAAGGCCTGAGGCAGCGGAATACCCAAAGACGAGACGGTGGCCGTCACCACGAAAGTGCTGAAGCAGGAAAAACCGATTTCCAGCCTGGGCCGGCAATTCAAGGCGGTCCGAAACATAAAATTGGAATGTCCAGACATGGCTTCAAGAAATAATACGCATGCATGGGGGTGTTCGCCTCCAAGTGATACATCCCACTAAAACCAGAAACACCCCCCTATTGATAAACTGGGGTTGACTAATATGGGGGGCACAAATCAACATGTAGCCCTCCCCAGCCTTGCTCTCGCTAGAATAAGTGGATCATGTTGGATCGTGCGCACAAGGTTCACCAAGAGCACATAGGCAAACATATCTGGAGATGCCCATTTGGAGCGATGCTGAACCCACATAATAACATATCGGAACACTTCGGCGCATCTTGCGGAGGTAAAGCGGAACATCTCACCAAGGACAAGCATGATAAGCTCAAGCGCAGGTATCACCATGGAGAACAGGATGACCAGAAAGGCCCCAATTCTGGACCCGGTGGTCCAGAGAAGGTGAGCCAAGCTCCAAGCCGTTTCCGTGCAAACCGGATGGCCTTCTTCTGGCTCGACCGTCTTCCTGTGACCAATCACATTGATGATGATGCTGAAGCTGAACACAGGGTTTGTTAATCCTGGAATCAAAAGCAAATAGCTGGTGAGCAACAAAAGCAGTGACCAAAACCTCGGTCTTCCATCCATCACTTTCCCGCGGCACCGGGCATCCAGAAGCAAGCCCAACGCAACTGAGGCGGCCACTGAAAATATCACCAGAAAGACCAGCCAATTGATCTGCGTAGGTGAATCACCCCCAAGTTCTGGTGGGACATCGTAGTCCGGCCTGTTTAGGCCAGAATAGACTTCGTGGATTCCCGCAGACACCGTGTCTTCAATCTCCTTGATTTTTGATGTCAGCGACATGGCTCGGCACCGTATGTTAAAAGTTGTGGGCCATCTGAACCCGAGCCAAAACGTTTGCAAACGCAAGAGAAGGAGCGGAAATGATGAACGTTTCCATGGGCCGAAAACTTGTAATGATGAATGTTTCCCCAAAGGGAAAAACGGGTGCACATGTGTCTGATTGTGTTCCCGGGATAGACTAGCGATAGGCCATGCGCCACTCACAAACGGGCCTGGTAGTCCCCGAAAGGGACAATGCACAAAAGTCGGGGCCCAAATGTGTCTGGGAAAGGGGAATCCCAGGAGTACCGCGTTGGTGGAAATCTGAGAGCGCTCGGGCCAAAAGAGAAGCATCATCGGAAAACTGAGATTTTTTCAGGCGGCGCTTTTGCCCAAGGCACGCCGGAAACTTGCGCCTCTCCTGAGTGCTGCGAGTTTTGAAGGCGAGCCGACGAGGAGAGGCGCGCATATGTGTGGAGCGCAAGAGTACTTGAATGGTGAGGCGATAAGGATCGGCCTACCCAACAGACCTGCAGAACTCGAGTCGCAGATTTCCGCATGTTCTCAAGTTCAAAGACATGCCATTTGGTTCCCCCTCAAGAAATCAAGAACCCCCTCCCCCACTTAAGCCATTTCCAAGTTGACGCTTGCGACCTCTCTATTTGGCTGCGCTCCTAGCCTGGCGCTTTGGCCGGCTGCCATTCCAATGTATATAGTTGCTCGAACTTCTAGCAAGCAGGCTGGCATCGCTCAAGCGCGTGGAGAATATACCTTGCATTTGCATTTTGCTGGTTTCTGACGAATCAGAAGCTGTTCCGCTTTTTGCAATCAAAAGCTTCGGTCAGAAAGCTGAGGCACATGACGTCGTCAGGTCCTCAATTTGCCCAGTTCAGAGAGGGGTACAGTGCGTTTTGTTTGCAAGGCTCTGTCAAGTTTTATAGCAGTCAAACGCCCAAAGGATTAAGAATTGGCATGTGAAGCGTCGGTGCAGTTCTTCTGCCAGCTTACATTCCATATGCTGGGCACCAAAGGCACGACAGCAGCTCAAGGGCTACTAACAATAGCCGAACGCTGCACTGTTTGCTGAACGTGCGCAGCGCAGCTGTACTCATGCGCTCAAGTGTTCGGTGCTAAAGCAGGAGACCTGCGGCCGCACAAGCCATTGAACCGTAGTCTGCAAGCGCAGTGCCAGTAGCCAATCCTGTACTTCTGACAGCCATTCAATAGAGCGACCAAACTGAAAATGACAAATTGTCGTAATATGGGGCTGCAAACCGGGCTTCCGCAAGCTTCGGCAACAAAACTTGCGAGGCTCCAGACGTTCCACGAGCTTCCGCATTGTTAGCCCGCTGGCTCAATCTGTTCGGTTGTAAATCAAAAAAGCTGAGGCTGAGGCGCACTCGACTCAGGCCACGCGAGAACTTTGCACGGAAAGACTTCAAGCTCCACAGAGGCCCGGAGTGCAGCCTGAGGGTTGCGCGAAGCACGGCAGGAAGTGGTCCCAAAAGCTCAAAAGCGCTCTGAGATTGAGGGCGATTCATCGCTAGCATATTGCTTGCTCAGGCCAGAAACACGTTCAGTGATTCAGGGCGGGGGGGCCATGATGATACATGCAACGCGCAAAGAAGCGTGCCAGAAATATGAGGCATTCGCGCTGCACACTGCAAGCTTGGAGCGGCTGTTCTTAATTCCTGCAACTCTTTGGGTGCAAAACAGCAGCACATGTCCTGACTTGGGAGCTGGGCTTTGGGGCTCTCAGCCCCAATATCAGTTGCTCGTCCCGAGCAGTGCAAACCTCCAGTTCAACTTGCCTTACTACAGACTTAGCTTGCAAGAAGAAATCCGCTGGTCTGACGTTGTACGGAAAAAGCAAAGCGATTGCGAATGCCACTCAGATCGTTCCAAATAGCAACTAGGTTGCGACTAGGTTGCCACGAGAACCCTAAGCCTGAGCAGGATTCGGGCAGCCCACACTGGACTCACTGGACTGTACCAAATACTCGCGCAAAGAGTGGCCGGGAAACAACCGAGAGTCAGGCAGCATCCACGAAGTAGGGTTGCATGTGGAAGAAGGGGGTACGGATTTGAAGTCTCACCTCACAGCCAAAGCCTGCTTTTATGCACTAGATTTCGCGAACTGCCGCAAGGCACCGGAGCAGATGTGCTCCAAAAGCAACCAAACAAAGCATGCGGTCGAGCTTGCTGAATGTGCTCGGCTGTGCTCATGCGTTCAAGTGTTCGGCGGCAAGGCAGGAGACATGTGGCCGCACAAGCTATTGGACCGCGGTCTTTACGTAGGACACAATAACAGCGCCATACGGCAAATCCGCTGGCCACATTTCTCGCACTCCGATCTGCAAGGGCCGGCCACAGGCGACCGTCCAAGCCAAAGGGGACGCACGAAGAGGCTCGGAGGGAGCAATGAAGTCCCTGATGCCAGGTGTGGAAATTTGTTTGGGATGTTACTTACTGAACAAACCCCTACTCTTGTAGCTCCAGCGTGCGCGCTGTGTGCTGCGATTGCACTTCCACCGGGACTTGCGCCTCATGCGTCTCAAAACGGTGCAATGTGCCAGTGGCCTTGACAAGGAAAGCTGCTGGCCAGGACGCTGAAGTCTGCATTTCCAGAAGCACTCAACTCATTACCAAACATGGCACAGGCAACTTGAGGAAAGGAACATGCAAGAAACCAATCCTGGCCAGCATGTGCATGGGCGCTGGACTGGCCATGAAGCAGCAACTAGGGTGCCAACGCAACTGGGTTGCCATTGCTTCTTCCGAGGCCCTTTTTGGGGAACCCCAAGCCTGAGCAGGATCTGGGCACACTCTGGACCCACTGCACTGCACCCTGCCAAATACTCGCGCAAAGGGTGGCCGGGAAACAACGGAAAGTCAGGCAGCATCCACGAAGTAGGGGTTCATGTGGAAAAAGGGCAGGGCACCGGAGCAGACAGGTGAGCTAAGACAAGCAAAATATGCACTCGTGTTTCGCCTGAACTAGAGTGTGTTGTATTTGCAAGGCTCTGCCAAGTAGAAAACAAGGATGGATTGGCATGTGAAGCATCGGTGAAGTCTTCTGCCAGCTGTCATTCCATATGCTGGGCACCAAAGGCACGACAGCAGCTCAAGGGCTACTAACAATAGCCAAAAGCTGCACTGCTTGCTGAACGTGCGCAGCTGTGCTCATGCGCTCAAGTGTTCGGCACCAAGGCAGGAGAAGCGTGGCTGCACAAGCTATTGGAACGCGGTCTGCAAGCGCGGTGTCAGTGGCCAATTCTTTGCTTCTGACAGCCATTGAACAAAGCAGTGACTAAATTGTCACTGCAAGCCGCGGGGCTTCCGCAACCTTCCGCGACTTTCGCGGCGACACACCTTGCGATTTGCTCCGCGGAACCTTCCGGAAACTTCTGCGCTCTGAGCCATTCCTTCTGCAGAAGCCCTTCTGGCGCTAGTCTTGGGTTTCTTCATGGGTGCTCGCGGGAAATTATGAGGTGCGACGATTGCACTTCCGCCGGCACTTGCGCCTCAGCACGCGTCTCAAAACGGTGGCCTTGACAAGGAAAGCTGCTTGCCAGGACGCTGAAGTCTACACTACCAGAAGCACTCAACTCATTCGAGTTGTTGTTTGTGCCGACTTGCCAAACATAGCACAGGCAACTTGAGGAATACGGAATAAATCAATCCTGGCCAGCATGCGCATGGGCACGGGACTGGCCATGTTGAAGCAGCAACCAGGTGGCCAATGCTTCTTCCGGGGCCCTTCTTGGGGAACCCCAAGCCTGAGAAGGATCCGGGCAGCCCACACTGGACCCTGCCAAATACTTTCAAAAATGGCCGGAAAACAACCGAAAATGTGGAAGAAGGTGATACGGATTTGAAGGCTTGCCTCACAGCCAATGCCTGTTTTTTGTGCACTAGAATTCGCGAACTGCCGCAAGAGTGGGCGCTGGAGCAGACACGCGAGCTCCACAGGCAAGCAAAACATGCACTCGTGCTTCGCCTGAAATACGGTGTGTTTTATCTGCAAGGCTTTGCCAAGCAGCAACAGCCCAAAAGAAAACAAGGATGGATTGGCATGTGAAGTGTCGAATTCTTCTGCCAGCTGTCATTCCATATTCATATGCTGAGCGCCAAAGGAAACACAACAGCAGCTCAAGAGCTACTCACAACAGCCGAAAGCTGCACTGCTTGCTGAACGTGCGCAGCTGTGCTCATGCGCTCAAGTTAGAATCTTGGTCACTGCTTCCAGCCTAAAGGGACATGCAGGGAAAAAAGCGACCGACCGGAGCAAACTCGATACGCGTTTATTTACTTGAGCGTTGCTTAGAAGTGCAGGCTCTGAGATGCAGGTGGAGTGACGATGCGCGTCCACTCCATCTTCCTGCATCTCATGCGGAGCCTGTCGGAATACCCCCCTTAGGTCAACATTGCGTGTTCGACCATCACACAGGGTGTTTTACCCCTGGGGTGTGAGACAAAAAGAGTTATGTTGCACATATATGCACTGCGTGCATGGGTGTGCATGGGAGGATGCGTCCTCCTGCGGGCCCGTCCGGGCCGGACAGAATGCCGATGGCATTCGTTAATGTGCGATTGCGTGCACAGCGTGGGCCTTGCTGCGTATGCTCGAAATGGTCCTGCGGGAGAAGCGAGATGCAGTACGCCAACGAAATGTTGGAAGCTGACAAGCTTCCATTCGTGCGGGTGCATGCGTCCCTCAATCAGGCCTTGTGGAGGCTGGATGCCACCTGGGCCGTGAAAGGGTGGGAGGGTGGGTTCAAAAAAGAACGAAAGAGGGGTCAAACCCTCCAGGCATGTCCCTTACCAAAAGGCTTGAAGCAGAAATGGCCACGCGGCCGAAGATTCAACCAAGATTAAAACACAGGGGAAAAGACAAACCCCTAGCATTAGAATCTTGGTCACTGCTTCAAGCCTAAAGGGACATGCAGGGAAAAAAGCGACCGACCGGAGCAAACTCGATACGCGCTTTTTTACTTGAGCGTTGCTTAGAAGTGCAGGCTCTGAGATGCAGGTGGAGTGACGATGCGCGTCCACTCCATCTTCCTGCATCTCATGCGGAGCCTGTCGGAATACCCCCACTTTAGAGTTCTAAGCAAACGGTCAAATCACCTTACCCCCTCTTTAGTGCGTTTGCGACGCAGCCACGTGCTCGGGTCTCCACGGTGCGTCCGCAGGGTGAAGCGTGAGAGCTGATGCGTGAGGCCAGACGGCCTGACTCTGGCTTCTGGTCGAGCCTGGAATGCGGAGGTATTGCCTCTGCTAAGCTGGTCTGCCCAGATGTTGTGCTCCCCTGGGATGTGTGACGCGATCACGGACCATTTGTGCTTATGGGCCCAGGCAGCAACAAGTTGCACAAAGACTTGTAAGGGCCAAGAAGTGGTGAATAATTTATTAACACCGGCTTCGGAGGCTGTGTTGTCTGTCCCTGTGGGCATGCAAATGCCATGCACGCCTTGTCCCTCGCAGGACCATGCGATACGCATGAGTGCTAGTTGGGCCAAGGTTTCGAAGCATGCGATGTAACGCTGGGCTTCTTTGGTCAGGCATGGCCATTGTTCCTGGACTTCTTGGAATTGCCATGTCTCTGCGAACCACGCAACGGAGTTGCTAGAGATGAACCAACCTCCTATGCCCACTATACTGCCCTCGGCGCATGCATCCGCGGCTGCCTTGCAAGCCAGCATTGGTTTGCTTCTCAGCGGGCACGCGAGGTCTAGATGGAAGCATTGCAGCAACCATTCTACGTTGTGTTTGCTCATCCTGGACAGGCGAGTGTGCTCTGCGGAGGCGTCCGCTATGCGCACCCAAGCGGATTTGTGACTAGGCACAACGCAAGGCAGGTCGGCTGGCGTGCGAATGCATGCCCCTTGGAACTCTAGAACTTTAGAGCCTGGCGGCATAAAAATGCCATGCACTGCTGACCTGAGTAGGCTTTGTCTAATGCTGAAAGGAACGATGGCCACAAACGCGCATGGACAGAGAGCATGCAACCCGGCGGCGAGCGCAGGTCTGTGCACAATGGCGCTAGCCAGGATCTGAGTTCGGGGCTCAGGCTGGTAGCCCAAATGAGAAGGCCTAGAACCTGCTCTAGAAGTTTTCGCTTGACCTTGCCTGCTTTGAGCAGCTCGTGCAGCTGTCCTTTCAATTTGATGGTTTTTTCCGGCGTGAGTTCGAGGGTCTCGTGCAGGAAATTAATGCGCCACCCACACCATGTGAGGTGGTCCTGAAATTGAACTTTCTTCCAGGAGATCGGGGCCGATATGGCTGCAAAAAACATGACCATGAGGGCCAGCTGCGCGTCTGCGTCACTGCGATGCAGTGCGGCTAAAAGGTCATCTACGAACAACCATGCGCGATGCGGGCGCAGTCCCAAAATGCCGTGCAGTAGTCTCAGGAGGAATGCTCCGGCGCGCTGCCACCAGTATGCGGAGAAGCGTGCTCCGAAGTGGCACACTCTATAATGGTACAGGACATCGGCAACCCGAAACAGAAGCAGGCCATGTTCACTGGGGTGCACTTGGATCTGCTTCTGCGCTGCTTTGAAATCAAAGCTTGCCCCCACAAAGGACGAGTGCGTGTCCTCGGGGAGGAAGGCTAAGCGCACGTCTGAGGCCATTGGCAGGCTGATGCGTTCGGGAATTGCGCACTTGGGGTTCACCCCACACACTGTGCTGTCTAAGACTAGTCGTGGGTCTTTGCCTTCAGCGTGCACGACGTTGAGCTTCCCGACTGCTATGCCTTTATGCCAATGCTGTCTGGCTTGTTCGATGGACATGCTGGTACGAATGACCCATCCGTTTGCAATTTCTTTTTCTAGCAAGGCGGACACTGTTTCTGGTTCCGCTTCAGCGGCTTTCCAGTTGCCGATGCACTCTGAGAGCTCACTAGGCAGGTCTGCTTGGGGTTTTGGCGGCCACTGCATGCTGCGCGGCAACTCCGACACAGCCCCTGTTGGCACGCCTTCTGCCAGCAGCGGCACTAGTTTGAGGTCGGGGTCATTGGATGCCGTCGCCAGGGCATGCAAAAGTGATAGGCGGTACGGCTGTCCTTCATCGGGTGCTAGCTCGGATGGGCACGGCATGCTCATGGCGCGAAATGCTATTCGTGCTGCCTCCTCGGATTGCTGTTCCGAGAGAGGAGGGGATGCGTTGCCTGAGCCCACATGGGCCAGAACTTTTGGGATGAGTTTTTGTTCGTCCAGCCAATGTAGCCAGGCCCGTGCGACTATTGTGAGCGGGTGGTTTGGTTGAGGGATTGAGTGGTCTGCAGTTGAATGCATGCCAGCTCCGTCGCACACCCGCAGGCGCACGGGGTGCAGTGAAAGCGGGGAGGGCTTGCTTAAGCGGCGGACCTCGGGCTGCGTGCTCACTTTGAATGCGCAATGTTTGATCAAACTTGCTGCGAGACTTGCTGGGTACTCGGCTGTAAGCTGCCCTGAACTCCAGCTATGCTGGCGTGCTTCTGTTGATGCGTGCATCTGCTTGCCATGTGCTGGATGCATGCATTATTGCTGGCGAAGCACCATGATTTGGAGAGCAGCATACCATGTCGGCACGCATCCACCCATGCGAGGTGTCCGTGAAAGTTTTGTAAGCACTGGAAATTTTCCGGCTCTAACCACGCCATGCTGGATGGTGGCTGCTCGAAGATTGCTACGCCACTTTGGGAGGCTACTGCTTTGAATAGCTCACGTCCTCTTCTGTGGATTTCGCGGCTGTCGCGAACCCGAGAGAGTTCTGCTGGTGACAAATTGGGCACTCCTAGCATGCATGAAGGCGTGCGCAGCGCCTTGGGGCCGCCCGGCCTAAGCTTGAGCCGGGAGTATTCCTTGCACGGCGGTGCCAGGGTTAACAAACTAACGCTGCCCGACCAGCATATGCGTAGAAGCAGTTCAAACCATGCGTCATCCAGAATGTTGTGCTGAGGATTGGCGTCCAGGTCAAAAGCTTCGAAGCGCGCCAGGCCTCGTTGGTCTGCTGCGGCGGAAATTGGCGCATGCACTCCTGCGAAAACGTCCAGCAATAGTCCTCCCCTGGGTGTATGCGATGCTCTGGCGTCTGCAGGTGTGTGTTGGCATGCGGGATTGGGCGCAGTGGATGCGGCCGGCGGTACTGCACCGTCCGGGGAAGTTGCCGGGACTTCCTTCGGACTGTTTCATGTGTGGTTTGATGCGTGCTGGGATGCTGGATGCGTCTGCTGGCACCCTTTTATCGCGCACACATGTGCAAACTGGCAGTTGTCTGATTTGCACGTCCCTGTTTGGAACCTGCGGCAAATAGGCTTTCCATTGCGCGAGGTGGTCCAGGCGTTTTTGGACTTTCCTTTTCCCTTGCCTTTGCCTTTTTTGTGCGGCGGCTCGGATTTTTGCGGCCGGCTGGCGGGCCGTTTGGGTTGCTTGGGACTCAGTTGGGCCCGTTTAGCGGGAGGCAGTGCAGGCATGGCTTTGGAGATTTTAGGTCGCAGCATTAGGAGCGAATGGATCTCCATGCGGCCATGCGTGAGTTCATGGAAGGCGTCGTCCATGGACCATTTGCGATGCAGAAGGTCCACGATTGTGCCCCAAATCTGGCGATCTGCATGCAAGAGTTCTGAAATCGTGACTGTGCGCAGGGACAGTGTGGGGTCTGGCTGCGTGAGGCACATGCTGGCAATTTGCTGATCCAATGCCTTGGCGTTCAGCAGGTGCACGGCTTGGCACAGGGCCAATGCATTGCGGAACACTTGTTGAGTGCGATGCAGCCAGCTAGCCGTGAGTGCTCTGCCCTCCACGCTGACTTCTGGGGTTTCGTCAAAGAATGCATGCGTCAGTAGCTGTGCTTCGGTGCGTGCTACTTTATGTGAACGTGCTTCCATGGCCTCTTGGTACTGGCGTGCACTGAGTCTCAACTGCCACGGGATCCATTTGAAGTGCTTGGATTTGGTCATGTCATAGACCATGCTTAAAAGGCGGATGCTAGGCATGCTGTCTGGACCTAACAGCTCGCCTGGATAGTTCTGTTGGAACTTGTCTACTAAGTCCTGCACGACTTCTGGGCTTAGTTTGGGGGGCAGATGTTCTGCCCATGCGATTGCGGGTGATGCCTGCGGACCGGGCAAAACCTGTCCTGCATGCGACCCGGATGCGGTTGGCGTCAGGGCCAAGGATTCTTGCGAAGCGGAGGCCTTGGCCATGACAAAAGCTCTCCTAATGCGTGCTGCAGGTATCGAGCGCTCTGGATCTGTGGGGTCCATGGAGGTCCACGTTTCAGCAGGCACGCTGTCCAACAGCTTGCTGAGATCGGATGCATCGGCGTAAGCGTAAGCGAAATCTGCAATGTCTTCAAATCCCAGGCCAAGGATATGCTCAACCAGCATGTCTGGCACCCGAGCGCTTGACAGCAAATTGCGCATGGCTCCTCTGCGTCCGCCATGCTGGGCCGAAGAGGAGGATTGGTTTGAGATACTGTCAGTCAGCCAGAAAATAGCTGGTGGCAGCATGCAACAAGAAAAAATGTGTCCAGCGTGCAAAACGCCTGATGCGGAAACGCCTGCACTGAGCTGGGGTGCGGGCCTGCTGGTCTCGACAATGATCGCGTTGTGGACGTCCCGGCCTGGGGGCGGGTCTGCACACTCGCCAACACTCATGGCGGTCGCCTGCATGTGAAACTTTTTTGTGCTATGGCATAAGCGAGAATGCGTGCTGGCACGCGTTATGCTTGCATAAGTGCTCTTGGCCTAAGTAATCAATGCGATGCACTGGTACTTGGATCCCCAGGCCGCACGCTGTACAGAAAGCGGATTGCAGGTGCTCCGGGGAGCTGTATACTGCATGCACTGCTGCCCCGGTAGTGAGTTGAACCAGGCAGAGTGCCGACGATGATCGCGGAGGATGTGCCTCATCTGGGCACTCTTCTCCTGATTCGTGTGCGCTGGAGCTGTCTGATGACTGAATGTCCTGCACTGCCCATGCTTCTGGGTCTGCCATGCATGGTTGAGTTTGCTGTTCTCTGATGTAGGTGAACATGCGGAGCGGTGCGGGAAGGTCCAGCAAATTTATGCTCTCTGGGATGGGCTGTGCATCAACGCGGAAAAGCGGCTCGAAGACTGGATGCTGACCTCCCCTGGATTGCGGGCGAGTGGGTCGCCAGCCTCGGATGAGTGCGGCTGCGATTTGTGCTTGCACCCAGAGGCTTTCGATTGTGTCGCCACGGCTGTACAGTTGCACCGAATTGATGCAGTGATGCCCTTGCTGGCGTCTGGACTCCTCTGGCAAGCGGAGTTGGGCAGAAGCACTCAAGAGTGCCACTTTTAGGCTGTGCAGCGTATATGCCTGCGCCTCGTCCGAGTTGAGGCATGCTGAAGCGCGAGGCTCCCAAGGGACTTGCACTGCCCAGCGCAGCAACGACAAGGCCTGCGTGTGTGGAAGCGGGCCCGAGAACTTAGGGTGCGTTTTTTCGTCAATGCATGCGAACACGGGCATGATGAAATCTGGCTCCGGCAAGCTGAAGGGCTCTGAAATACTTTGAGTGACCGCTTCGCTAAGGCTCTCGAGCCATTTTATTACCCAAGAGGATTGTGCACTGCGTCCTGTGAGGCCGAACAGAGTGCATGCCCAAGGCTGTCCTAGTTTTGTAGTCTTTGTCGCCCAGCATGATCCTCGCAGAGCATGCCGCGTAAGACTGATCTCTTTAATTTTGATGCGCTGCATGTCCCCAAACCGCATGCTTGTGTGGGCCGCCAAGAGAAATGCGCCCAGCGTGATGCGCAGGTTATGCGTGCAGTCGGCTGCACAAACTTTACGCTCCCAGGATGCTAGAATTGCCAGGGGCAGAGGCAGAGCCTCCTTTCTTTCTTTCCTGAGGCTGCTGAGGGGATGCGAAGGCTTTTGCAAGCGGGTTGGAGAGAAGAGAAGCTAATGATTCAATTTGACCTATGCGGGCAAGCCAAGAAAGTGCTTTGAGCATGGGTCGAGGTGCTATGCGTACGCTGCTGCGGTCTTCCAGCTTGGAGTTTTCGCAGGCATGCAAAAGGTCCACTAGGTGCACGAGAAGCAAGTCTCCCACGCCGAACAAGTGCTTCGATGAATGCCAAAAAGGCGCGGATGCACCTGAAGTACTGGGCAATGGTGGACGGTGTGTATGCACGGAGCGACGCCTCGAAGGCCGCGTATGGGTCCTGAGATGCAGCTGCGGCCACAAAGGTGATTGAGCAGGATCCAACTTGTGCTAGCAGTTCCTGCCAGTCTTGAATGCACTTCTCGCGCTGAGTGGCTTGGCTCTGTGCATGCGGACCGAGTTTGGCCTGTCGGAAACGAGGGGCCACGGCCCGTCCTGGCTGGGCCCTTGACCTGAGGTCTAAGGGACCGGAGCTGAGAGGTTCCGCAGTTGGTTCGTGCCGGAGTGCTGAATGCGGTTTGGGTGCCTGGCAAATGCTGCGGGGCTGCGGCCTGCAAGGCGGTTGTGGCAACGGGTGGCAATGCTCTGCAAACCATGGGAAAAGAGGTGACGGCTGCGTCACTGGCAGGCCTCCACGGGAGAGGAATGGTGCAGGCTGAGCTCTGGGCTGGTTAAATGGGGGCGGGGGCCGAAGCGGATGCGTCAACATGCGCACGCCTACCGGAGCACCGGTTGCTAGCGTTGGTGCATGTTCAGCGGAACGCGGCTGGGCGGCAAGCGGGTGTGATGCGCTGCTTGCTGTTGCATGCGGACTGGAACGCAAGTCCTGGATGCTATGACGGGGCCTCAGTTTTGGCGCCGGCTTCGGCTTTGCGGTTGGCTGCATCCGAGTTGTGGGACTCCTGCGTTTCACTGTCGGCATCCTGATCGAGCGGCCGTTTCACTGACCATGCCGACCCCCAGTGGTCACGAACGCGCCATGGCATGGGCGTGATCGAGGGGAAACTGTGTCTGTGGCAAAGATTGAACCTGCGCAACGGGGCATTGGCAGACATGCCGTGGCATGGAATGCAAACGCGTCACGTGAATGCCTGCTGCGTGTAGGCGCGTAACGCGGCCTCGAGGAGGCCTGGATGTGGACCCAGAAGTCGGTCTGTTCGTACCTGGAGAGTCGGATGCATGCGACCCTGGTTTAGAGAGGCTTGCTGGAAACATGACTCCATTTGCACGGTGAATGTTCTTTTTTCCCGGCTTGCTGTTGAAATGCACGGCAAATGCCTGTACGTGCCCCGGCAGGGAGTGCGGTAGCTTGCATGCGTGCCATGCCGTTGGGCTGATGCAAAATGCGAATGAGATCGCGGGCGTCCGCGACACACCCGCTGCAGCGATGCCTGTCATGCGTATCCGTGGCGGTGTCGACCACGTATTGACCGCACACTGCATCGTAAGGGCATGCGGAATTTGCACATGGCAGGCAGCAGCTGATGCGGTTGTTGTCATCGAGGTACAACATGCGTAGTCCGCGGCCCTGCATCTCCATGCGACGCATGGTGCCGGGCAGACGCACCGAGGGGATGCGTATGCATGCTTCCAGCTGCTGAACAAATGCGGCCCGCTGTTGCCTTTTCGGCATCTCGGGCAGTGGCGTTGGACGGGAACCTGCACCCGGGTTTCCGGGGTGATGCATGCTGTGTGCCGCAATGCGTTGGTTGGCGGCATACGCTGGGTCGATGCTGTAGGAATGCGTGGCGGGATGCCAGCGGGTAGCCTCGTCGGGCACCTCGCGGAGGTGCCAGTAGTTTGCCCAATAGGACCCGTCGTGCGACCACGGGAACCCATGCAGAGGCGGCTGATGGCGAGGGTCGCCTTCCTGTGGGGGCCAATTATGCGGCGCGTCGAGCGGTCGGCATGCAGGTTGGCCCCCGTGGGCGGTGCTTTGTACATGCATGGTGCGGGTCCAGGCTCTGGTTCTGCAGCGGGCTTTGGTTCTGGATCTATGCGGTTGCGGCGCAAAGCGTCTGGCGTGCCCTCTATGCGGTCATGCCAGGCTGCTCCTCTCTGGCGAGTTGCTCTTCTCGCTCTTCTTCCGTGAGCTGAGCCCACGGTGCCCTGACCTGCGGGGGCTCGGGCATGCTGACTTCTTCTGGAGCCGGCTCCAGCGGCCCGGACTCTTTCACCTCCGGCGCATGCGCCGGGATGCAGTCTTCGGGGAGCTCCGGGGGGTCTGGGCGGAGCAAGCTTGCTGGCTTTGCCTTGCACCTGGGCTCCGTTGTTGCGGATGCATGCTCGGGGGTCGGTGCAACATGCGGGTCCGAAAAGTCGAGGAGGTCGGTGTTGGATGGACCCGGTGCGTTGGATGCGTCCTCTGGATGCACCGGCCCTGCCTCGGACTGCGCCTGCGCAAGCATGCGGATGATGTCCTGCAAGAATGCGGGATTGTTCTGGTTCTCCGCCACCATGCGCTGCAAGTCCATGGCGAGGGATGCTGGACAAAGCAGGCACTGTTGCTGTATGGCAGAAAAAAGGCTGAAACGGACAAGAAATGGGTAGTGCGATCGTGACAGCTGGGCATGCTGCAACATATGCAATGCTATCAGCGTATCCACGCCTTGGGTGCGTGTTTTCAGGGCACGCAGTGTGAGAGTTGGAAAAACAGTCTGCACAAGTCTGCGGCGCATGCTTTTAATCCTGATTCCCCGTGCAATCGGCACGCTGCACACGTGGGTTGCTTTGCATGCTTTATCGTAAAAATTATCGGCCTGGAACCTGATGCAGTATGGTGCATGGCGTTGCGATGCGGGCTGAGGCAGGCCTGGTGGAAAAGCTGAAGCTGAGCTGGGCTCGGGGCTGGGCATGCACTGAGTCCACTCGTCGGCCAGCTCTGCCAACTCGTGGTGCCTGTCTGACCACTGCAAGAAATGCGCACTGCGGGGCATTGGAAGCATGTGGACATAGGAGTTGATGCTATCCAGCAAAGCGATGCTGCAGCGGATGGTGAGAGCTATGTCCTCCATCATCAGGCATGCCTCCCACTCGCGGAGCAATTCCAAGCATGGTTGCATGTTTGTATGCGTGCTGTGCCCAGAGCGAAATTTGACATTCGACAACAGTGCGGAGAAAGGCTGGATAATGGCCAGGTACTTGCCGGCCATGCGATAGCCCGCCGAAATGCCTTTGCGGTTCTGAAACATGCGGTCCATGTCCAAATGGGGGTCGATGCGAAGGTAGTCGACGAAGAAAGTCGACAGGGAGTGCAAGCGTGCTACGCAAAGAGTCATGCCGTGCACTCCCAAAATGCAAAGGATGTCAAGCAGGAAGTTGCAAAGATGCCCCATGCGATTGATGCATTTGAGTCGAATGCGATGCTCTGGGTGGCGCATCCACCTGTCAAGCAGCTGCGCAAAGCCTTCTTGCAGGCTGCGGGAAGGCGAAGCGTCCGCGCGGTGGCACTGGGGCCATTGGCGCGGGGTGAGGTCCTCGATATCCTCGATGGAATCAAGGCATGCGTCAGCTTCTGCAACCAGAGCCATGCTAGTGAGCGGAAATGGAGGGTGGCCAGGATTAGAACCTTGAGTCTATCTGCGGAGACCGCATGTTTGACATGCATTGGCTGCAACCCTGGCAATCCACTAAAACTGGCGCTGATGCAGGCGGTTATCTTAGTATCGCTTGTGTATAGATATGATCACTTGGTCGGTGTTATTACACAGCGAGTGGTAGTAGCGTTTTAATGTATCCAGGCATGGTCATCCTGCGTGCAAGGTCGCGGCATGCTGATGCGCTCGCAGCAGCGATGCTGTTAAAAAATCTTCTGTCTGAAAGACAGAGGGCAAGGTTTGCAAAAAAGCCGCAAATGCAAACAGGGTCATCATGACCATGCAGAAGGCGACAGTGCGTATGTAGAAGCGTATGCTGAGCAAGACGAACATGAAGTCTTCGAGGACTATTTCCAAGTCCAGGTAGCTCCTTGCAATGGTCTCATGCATTGCGTCCAGTATCTCATGCTGTTCCATGCCGCAGGCGTGTGCGGATCGGGAATTTCCACTGCAGGCTGGTCGGCTGCGGGATGTGCATACACTGCGTGCATGCGTTTTGCATGCGCGACCGCGAAGGCGGCACATTATGCGGACAGAGTCTGGGATGCTGGCCCCTGTGAGAGTCGCGACTCTGAGGGCGATACCTGCAAGTGGACAAGTGCTGCTGGCAGGCGAATGCGCCGGGTATCGGCGGGCGTACCTGCGAGATGTCAACGTTGGCGAGGTCTCCGCGGCGGAGCCTTGCCTGGGCGTTGAGCAAAGCCAGCAAAAAATTGTTGTTGACTCTGCGGGCAAGCAACATAATGCTAAGCCTGCGGGCGGAGCTTGCAGGCAAGGTCTCGGAACCCTGAACGTCGTGCAGTGGTGACTGGTACATGCGTGTACAGGCACTCACTGCTCAATGCAGCTGCTATAAGCTAACTGCTCTCGGAGCCTGCGGGCTGAGGGAAAGCCGGATGATTGATCCTGCGTACACCTTGGTTGCATCAGCGGTGCAACCAGACCTGAAGGCGGCGGCGCCTAAGGTTTAAGGTCGGTGCCGGCCGGTCTTGCGAACATCGTGGTGCAGGAGAGTGGCCTTGTTCCGAGGCTGCAAATGCGTTGCAGCTCGTCTGCAGGAGACAGGCATGCGAAGAAACGACATGTCGGGGCACATGCGGTGCGGCCGACTGCTGGAAAGCCTCTGCGGGGCATCCCAGTCCTGCGCAGCGAGACATGCTTCTGCAAGGACACGCGGCCTTGCGCATGCGCCTGGACTGCAAACGCGATGCAGCCCGGCCCGGATGAGGTTGGCATGCAGCTGCGCCTCAAACTGAGGCGTCGCTCGGGGCACAAGCGGTGCGGCCGAGGATTGAGTTGCCGCGCAAGCCTCTGCGGGGCAAGCGGCTGGGATGAGGTTGGCACGCATGTGCGCCTCATGCATGTGTCTAGCAAAAGGCAAGCGGCCTTGCTGGAACAATGCAAAGAATGGGCAAGGGAGCAACAGCGGTGCGTCCCGTGCATCTGAGGCCGGCGCCTGAGAGGTGACCGCGGGCTTGAGTGTAAGCGTGGTCCACTGTAGGCAGGCCGGCGGGAAACCCTAACCTGTGAGTCATGCATGCATGTGTTGCTCGTGAGAGGTGGCAAGGCACGATGCAGTCACAAAAGGCACTATCAATGGCAGGCACGCAGCTGGTGAAAATTGGGCGATTGGCCGCCTGACTGCTTGGGTGGTTAATTTCAGGCATGCGCTGCGATGAATCAAGTGCGTCACAGGCTACGCATGCTGAGCATGCGGCAACATTTGTACTCCGAGTGAGACGTCCATGCTGCTTGCAAATCGCACTGGCAGGGACCCGGGACCCGTGAGGCAAGCATGCATGCTGCTGCTTTTGAAAGGTGGGAACGGCACATGTACAAAAGGCACCAACAAGTGCAGGCACGCAGTTGGAAACAGCTGGGCGGAAGGCCGCCTGGCTGCTTGGGTGGTTAATTTCAGGCATGCATTGCGGTGAGTCAAGTGCTGACACAAGCTAAGCATGCGCATTTGTTCTGCGAGTGAGAAAAACCATGCTGCTCTCACCCCGCACGTCTGGGGCGGTTCAAATGCCGTGCTTCGTTTTCGGAAGTCTCAACGGAAGCCGAGTCTGAGTCGGATGCTGGGACCACTCCGAGGCCCTGCGTGAACCAGCGCAGATCTGAGTGGTTCCACCACTCTGTGGCCTGGAATGCGGTGCGGTCGCTGGGGGTAAGGCAGTCCCATATGCCGACTGCGATGCCGGGCGTCAAAAAAGAAGTGCTCCCGAAGGTACGCGGTGAGGCAGGTGCGTTGGGTGCCGGGGCGTCGTCGGGCACTGAGGTGTGCGCGATCCATGCCACGGCGCGTAGTGCATGCGTGGCTCTTGCATCCAGGAAATGCCAAATCAAGGAGGATGCGAAATGCATGCACAGCTCAAAAGCGGTAAAGGCCATGGCGGCGCGGCAGTTCAAAAAAGAACGAAAGAGGGGGTCAAACCCTCCAGGCATGTCCCTTACCAAAAGGCTTGAAGCAGAAATGGCCACGCGGCCGAAGATTCAACCAAGATTAAAACACAGGGGAAAAGACAAACCCCTAGCGTGTTCGGCGCCAAGGCAGGAGACGTGTGGCTGCACAAGCTATTGGACTGCGGTCTGCAAGCACAGTGTCAGTGGCCAATTATACATTTCCGACAGCCATTTAGGGCGGTGACCAAAATTGAAAGGACAAACTGTCACAATATGGGGCTGCAAGCCGTGGGGCTTCCGCAACTTCCCACGTGGCGGGCGGAGTTGCGATATGCTCCTCTGAAGCTTCCACGAGGTTCTGCGCCTTGAGCCATTCCGATCAGGGAATGACCCCTACCAAAGTCGAGCCACCAGGGCCATTAGCCCACAGGCCCCCTTGACCATCGTCACCCCACTCACCCGCCAAGGGGTAAAAGCAGCTGGGTGTAGAGGCCCAGGCGCTAAGCCCACAGCAACCCCAGCATTTCACGCTGTCGCTCTAAGGGCAAGCGGGCGGGAGCTTTTTTCTAATGGGGCATCAAGACGCACAGTTCCATCAACCTTGCAATACAACCCCGTGCAAAGCTTCCAAATATATTTTTTTGACAACGGTCAATGGAAAAGGCAGGTGAGGGGACCGTTTATTGCTCGCTTCACATAGCTACACAGCCCTAATAGACTGTGGTTGCAGCACGCTGATACCTGCTTCCGCAGAAGCCCTTTTGGCGCACACACCCATTTTTGAAGACGCCAGGCGTGTTGTGTTATTTTTCGTTGCAAGCAGGGGGAGGGGGGGTTGCGATCCCCCTTTTCAGGCCCTTGCCATGCTTGTTGATTCTGGGGGCCATGCTTGCTTAAAGCTGGCTATGCCAATTAGGAGTTTTTTTTCAGACCCTGAAACGCGCAATATGACTTGCAATTTGCTGGGCCCGTTCAGCAAGGTTCAAAACAAGCACAAACGTGGCCATGTTTCTTTGCTGAACCTGAACATCCTTTGCTGAGCTCACTAATGGGTTCAAACAGCAATCTTGCTCAAACGCAACAGTTCTCCATCCCTGAGACACTCAAAACAGCAGGCTTCGAAGGCAACTTCCTGTTTTCACGTCTCTTCTGGGAAACGTCGGGTCGTTCCAAATGGTTGGCAGAGATGATGCAGCTTGCGCGGACTCACATGGTCTGAGCATAAGTCAGCGTTGACAAACAAACATATGCGCTACCATTTGATCGTTGATTGCACATTTGCTGATCCACATGTCTCTCCACATGAGGCGCCAACTGTCAAGTGAAAGGTTGCTGTGGTTTTGTCCCTTCCCAGACCGGTGATTGTCTTACGAGAAGCCATTGGTCAGCATGGCACTGGGCAAACCCCACAACCCAAATGACTCATGATGGTGCCTTAGCATCTCACAAGAATTACCGCGGACCGATTTTGCAGTCACCAGACTCTGAACGCAAGGATCGGAAGTAGGTGGGCGCGGGTTCCGGTCCGGCGGACCGAACCTCGCAGCCATGGAACAGTGAGCTTGGGGCAAGGATCCGCAGGGCGAGGCGATCTACGTCTTCTGCCTCAGGATCTCATGGGCGCGCGGATTCCCAGCCGCCAGCAAGAGTTCCGGTCGGCAACTCCTTTCAGGGATTCTGCTCGCAGGGGCTACGGTTGGAAGGTCCCTACATCGAAAGAGAGCTTCGGGCAGGCGACAGAGTTCAGCCCTTCATATGTCGTGTTCGTATCGCGGACCGTTTTTGGTGACCTGCAACAGCAGCAGGCTCGGCGCAGCCGTGAGCAAGCTGCAACAGCCGGTCCTTGAGGATGTCGGCCTCAACGATTTGTTCTTGCCGGGTCGTATGTTGTTTGTTCCATTGGCCGAAAGTCCACAGTTGTAGTTCTTCCAAAGTGTTCTGGACTGTGAGTCTTTGGGCAGTAACCCTGCGTGGCTCCAAGCACGGTCGCCTAATGTTGCAGCGTCACGCAGGAAACAAAATGTGGGTCGAGCCCCAAGAAGGCTGGAGCTCTGAAAGGCAAAGCCTCCCGAAAAGACCAGTTGCAAGGAAGGCGTCAGCTGAAAGATTGCAAGACAATTCAACACGTACCATGCGAGACGGCCCCCATTTGAGCAAATGTATTATCGCAGCGCTTTGGATACGGTCAGTCCCGCTGTAAGACAGCGATTGTTCACTCACGTCGCCTGTTTGGTTAAGGCATGTTGCACTGCTCCTAGCTTGAACCCAAACATGAAACCCCAAAAGAACAAAGCTCGTCCGAAGCGGCCGCAGTTCTTTTTACCGGGTGAAAGTAGCACTGTTTCCAGGGCACTGGTGCGCCTGGAACAGGAGGCGCATTGACCCCCCCTTCAGTGTTTCAGGCAACCCCGGTATAAGCGAGCCCGCTGGGCCTCAGGCCTCATCACCCCAGGGAAAAGAAACCCTAAGCGGAGGAACTCCCGAATCCGACCTTTCACGCCAAACACGCAGCGGGCCGAATCGCCGATTACCCAGTGCTAGGCGGGTTTTGCCATAGTTCGGCACAACACGCAGTGGGCTGAATCACATCTTGCACAAAGAACGCCTTGCACAGGCAAAGCCTCTGCAAAGACCAGTTGCAAGGGAATTTTTCGGCTGAACGACACTTCAACGCGTGCCATGTGTGACACGAGCTGCGTGTCGGCACAAAAATTCAACGCCGGCCTGCATCGTTGGCGGATTGAATTCAGAAGGCCTCTCTTGGCGGACAGGCGCTCAGTCAGAAAAAACAATAGGTTGACTGGCAAGGAGCACTGAATTCACTTGAGCAAATGCGACATCGCAGTTCTTTGGACGCGGTCAGTCACCCTGTAAGACAGCGATTATTCACGCACGTAGGCGATAGACCTGACCGCACCACCAAAGTTGGGTGGGATCAAATCCTGCCAGGTATCACCGGGACCGTCAAACGAGAGGAGGGGCAAGCTTTGTGTGCGAGGTGGTATTTGAGGACGGATTGGCCGATCTGGGCCTTGTGCAGATTGTTGTGGGTGAAGCCAAACCCCAGATATGATATGACCCTCATACAAGTTCAGCTGGCTTTTTTTGTTTTACCACGCGGCCGCTGCGATCACGCCGGTCCGCTGTTGCGCTACAAAAACCAACGATTCTCCGACACAAAGGGACGGAACCTCAACCAACTTGACCAAACCGTGAGAATTTTGAAAGTTTTTCCACACACATCTGAGCCACGCTTCAAGCCTATTTGGCAACCTGCTCGCTTTTGACTTGAGTTTGTGGCAAATAGACTCTCAGTGTCCATAGCCTCCGTTGGAGCTGCCCTCCAGCCGCCCTCGTGCACGTCGGGAAGTCGGGAAGTCGGAAGCGGCCGGGTGACGGCCTGCGTCGTACACCTGGGCCTGCATTGTCCTTCAAGGCACTCGGGTGAAGCCAAGCTTGGAGCCTTCTTTGCCAAACTCGGGCGAGGGTCATGAAAAGAGCTCGGGGCCGGAACGGCGTTCTCGAGCCTGCACTCAACATGAGCCATATCCACATCCACCCTGCGGCCCAAACTATCTATTGGCAGTTGGCCGCAGGGACGCAGCGGGAAGCAGCACTCTTGCAACGCCGGCTACGCCCTGGCGCTGTCTCGTGGGCGGTCGGCAGACTTTGCTGGATTCCCTTCAAACCAATCCTCAAAAAAGGACATTCCCCTTGAGCGTGTGTGACCGGCGCAATACACTCTTCTCTAGTTTCAAGTCAAGGCGCGCCGCGCGTGACTAGTAAACAGCCTGCGCTGCAAAAGTTGTGTGCGCGGGGGGCGCTGTGCGATTGGCCTTTGCTGGTGTGCGTCGTGACCTGCGGAGGTTTCCTCCTGCTCGCTACATAGGGGTTGTCACCCCACCAGTGCCTGAACCCCTGCCAGGTTGGCACTTCCTATCAGTTTGCTGACACTTCAACCAAAGCCTGCTGAAACCCCCGCCTCGAAGCGATCTGTCTTTCGAAGGCCGCTCCACTGCTGAATCAAGAGCGCTTCAGATTTTCGGGGCTGTCCTGAATGCCCTTCTAGGCCTATTGCGAACGCGCAAAAAGTGCTCCAAAAAAAACAACGCCCGCCGAATTGAACACGCATCCTCAACGCGTTTCGCCCTGCGCAGACTTGGACTGACTTTGCGCCAAGTGGCAGTTTTGGCCGGTCCCTTCTGTGTGGCCCTCCATTGTGGTTCATGAAATTTGCTCTAAGGACTGTCGCAGCTACAAGTCTTTAATTGATTGAATTATCGCCAACAAGCTTGACAGGCAACTGTCAACGGCCTTACCTGCCCCCAAGCAAGATGCACAGTGTCTGGGAGGGGCCGAGCTGACGGCCGTCAAATCCAGCATGAATACATCTCTTGCCTACCTAGGGTCGAGCCATGGACTGGGGCCTAAGGCGCCCACGCTGCAGCCCGCCGTGGTTCGCCACGGCGATCGCTGCTCACCAAATGCAGTTCACAGATGCGCCGACTCTGCCACGCAATTTGTGCGACCCACAGAGACAAAAAGTTGTCAAAATCCAACCTTCTGTGCTGAACGCGCCGTGGACCGAATCACACACATTGCGCAAAGAACGCCATGCACCAGGCAAAGCCTCTGAAAGACCAGATACAAATAAGTGTGAGGCTTCGGCTGAAAGACACTTCAACGCGCCCCATGTGTGACGGCCTTTGCAAACTGCGTGTCGGCACAAAAAAAGCAACGCCAGTCTGAGTGCGGGGAGACAGGAAGTCACACCTGCTCCCGAGAAGATATTTGCAGCTCCATAGCCATACCGGGCGCATCGCTGCGCAGCCTCTCCAACGCTACGGTTGAAGCACAAGGATTAATCTTATTAAGCGGGTCTTACTGTGCGTGCTCACCAGGCAAAGTTTTTTAAAGGACCAGTTGCAAGGAAGGGTTCGGCTGTGTCAAGAGACGGCAAGGTGACGTCCCGTGGGACGCTGTGCACCGAACCCTCAAGCTTTAATACCAACCACGTAGAAAGGTGTATACGGACGATGCCGTTATAGCCGAACCCGTGTAAACGTTGTAAGGAAGAAGGAATGATAGTTACAACAGTGGTCCTGACAAATGCAGCGCAAGCAGTTGTTTTCGCTCTTAATGCCGATCACGTAGGTCTGCAGTCACACATCAGATCTTGAACCTCAATTGTGTCTTGAGCCAAAATGGCGATCAATGGAACTTGGGAAGCAACACCAACAAGGACCTCAGAACAGCTACCCAATTTCGGCACGGGGCCTAGAGGGTTTTAACATCCCCCATTTGGGTCGCATTGTTCATCGTTGCCAGAGGACTACAACAAGAAGTGTGTCCGGGCACGAGAAGCCCAGAAGAACTTGGACGAGGAGTTCCGTCGACGCACTCACAGACTGTCCATTGGGGACCGGTATGCGTAGTGAAGATGTTGATTGCGGCACGATGTGGGTTAGTCCCCATCTGTTGCTTGCGTCTCATCAACACCATTGAGACGGAACGACTCTACATTATGATATGATTTCATATATCCAAGTTGAATGGATGTGTACATGGTTACATATTCCGATGACTATGACGCTCTGGATATTCATGGATGGGACTATTACCTTATAGATGATATCTTTTCATTATTTATGCATTGTCCATGGTATCTGGAATGGCTATGATTTGCATTGATTACTCACCGATGTTTCTTTGCCGGAGATATGCAGACCGATCACAAGCGGGCGCGTCTGGTGGACTTTTGTGGCCAACCCATTTATGGATGACAGCTGCGCGATGCGCAAATGCGGCAGCTGGAATGTTCACTGGCGGTCAAGTGAAGTGGCCACAGTGTATTATATACACCTGCATATGGATGTGTGCTTCGATTGGAGGATGAATGTTTCACTTTTCGTACAATCGAACCCGGCATGTTTCACAGCGAATGAACGGTGTAGTGATAGCAAGTAAAAGAATGCACGACACGATTTCGTAGTTGAAGCCGTGGCCAGTGGAACTTCGGGTCGACGGCCGAGATGATGGCGCTCACGTTGACCGTGTAACCATGTTTGCCAAGGTTCAGGCCATCCCTCACGAATGATATATACTTACAGTTGAAAGCAAGTGCAAAACATCTGAAAATAATATCACCCACCGGGTGCACTCGGTCCTTGACCAGGAGCTTCATTTCTTCCTTGGTGACATCGAGGATTCTCGCTGCAATCCACAGCTTGTAGAATGTGTAAAGTCCCTCGCATTTGCACACCATCATACGAATATATTCGTCACGCTCCTCAACCGATCGGAAGGCTCTTGTCCGAACATTCTCCGATTGAGAAATCTTCGTTATTGTTGATGGCAAAAGTATACCTTCCTGATCGTGCTCAGTGATGTTGGGGTACCTCCATTGTGGTCAGCCCTCTCTCCCCTCGAGCTTGGCATTCATCGTTCTCTCCTCACCACCCTCGAACATCCCCCACATCTTGGACATCTGGAGTGCGATAAATCCTGCCATGTACTGAGCCTCACGCGGCTCGTCAAGGCAGATCGCCATCCGTTGGGAACTTATAATGTCCCGTGACGCCAGATCGGTGTCGCGGTAATGCCAACCGCTGTCTTCTTCTTCTGACGCATAGCCGGATGTATATCCTTGCGTGTCCATGTCGTCATCTTCTCCCGGAACTTCCTCCGCTTCGTCTTCATCCTCCTGTGCTGCCGCATCGTGGTTAGCTTCTTCCTGTGCACGCCTGGCATCTCCAGAGACGTTGGGGTTTTGGTTGTCCTCCTCGTCATCGGATTTGATGTGAATGTAATATCTTCCGATGGAGATCAGTTGTGCCTCGCACTCCAGGCATAAGCAGAAGCAGGTGGGGATCGCGGTCGCACATGATGGACATATCCGGCACCTCAGTCCTTCCCATGTCTCATCATTCAGGATGACGACTTTGCTGATTTCGTCCCGGACCTCGTTGACCTGTGCGTTGAACTCTTCCATCTTGTTGTTTCGATAGAGTTCGCAGGCACGATTAACCATGTCAACGATGTAGTGCAGATTATCGGCACCTGTCTCAGTCTCCGGCATCCTCTCGCTGATCTTTGCGACGTTCTGGAGGAACATCGCAGCCGACTCTTGGGAAGAGTTGACAAAGCCAGGGCAGATCTCGTTCTCCACACACTTCGAGTACGCCCTCTTGATGTCAGCGTACTCCAGGCGCTTCCCTCCGTTGCTTTTGCCAATCCAAATGGACTTGACCTCATAGAACGGGATCACGTCAAAGACCATGAAAGTCCCATTAGCCGCGACTCCAGCCCCATACCGCGCGAGGGTTGCACTGGGAATATAGATGATCGCAATCGGATCCCCTCTCCTCACGTTCCGTAGCGTTGTCTTCGTCGCCACGTTCATCTCATCCCATGGAGCAAACGCCCCGAAGTGCAGTGCTAGCCTGTTGCCGCCATCGATTCCGCCGGGGACTAACCCACAGCGTACGATGCTTGGCAGGTTTTCCACATACGTCACATGGAATGCTCCTCCGAGAGAATCACCCATTCTTGCGGAATACCTATTCGCCAGTGCGGATGAGCTCATGAATCCAAAATCACTGTGACCGGTTGTGACTCGGATGCACCAAGGTCTGTACCATCCATCGCATCTGTTGAACATCCTGTCGATGTCGTCCCGATCCACGCCAGCTTCGGTCATTTCCTCCCTGGCTGCCCTCGTGTCGTTCGGGTTCATGATGCTCGGAAACCTTGCTGCCAAAACCTGGAATCTCGATTTTCTGCTTCCGGATTCCTGCCACTTGATCACCTCCATGATGCCCATGTATCGTTTCGCTCTCGTGGTGTATGGTGGGAATATGTCGTTGTTCCGGTCGTCAATGACAGCATCAATGTCGACCCATCCACCCTCGTCGCACCTGAAAGCACTTCCTCGGCAATTGCCGATCTTGTGTCGAAGGACTCTGCATAGGTCGTGAGATAGCTGGTTTGCTTGGTCCCTTGTAGTAAATACCGAGCGATCATCACCAATCCTGCATAGTGGAGCACCGTCGAAAGGAGCAATGCAGAAGTTGACACTCTTGCCAAGTTGCATCACGTCCACTTGCTCAAGGATTGCACCTTTGGGAAAGTATTTGGGGTCAACGATGGACGCATACGCCCATGGCAAGTGCACATCACTCACATCGCCATACTTCGGGATGTAGCACGGGATGGTGTCGCATCCCATCTCAAGCGTCTTCTTGAATGTCCTGCTGTCCCCGCACGGGTTGTATGTGAGGTCGACGCCACCACATTGTAGCTCTCCTCCCTCAGCCGTGTCAGCCATCTCCACCAAATTAATAGTGTAGCTGTACATCTCAATTGTTTCTTTCCCTGCTTGTCCCCTTTCTTTCTTTCCTTGGACGTTGATGAGGACGGTTCCTCCGTATCCCCCATGTCTTCATCAGATGAAACAGGGTCACTGCTGAGTAGCTCACGGAGCACCTTCATCGCCTTCTCATTTCCAGCAGCCTCCTCAATGTCCTTGCAGTCGCCGTCGTGGGCCAGGTTCGCGCACTTCTTACAGATCCCCATATCTCCCATGCACTTCTCCATTGACTCCAGGAATCCTAGTGCCGCTCTCCGCCCGTCGATCACTCGCTGCTTCTTGTCTTCCTTCTCAGTATTGGTTTGAGAACTTCGACTCGGGTCTGGTGCTTGACCAAGACCCTCATCTTCGCCCTCCGTGGCCTTTCTCTTGGAACCTTGTGCAGAGGGCTCGGTGATCAGGGATCGTGGATGTCTGGGCTTGACCTTGTTCATGATGTCAAGCACCTCCTTCGTGGGCACGCCGAGCTGTGCGGACGGTTTGTTCCGCTTTCTGTTCTGGCCCGTCGTGTGGGTCACGTTCCCAGCGAGGTGTCGCACTATTGACTGCTCGAACTCCCTCTTGATCTTCCATGCATCCTTCCACAGTGGCAGTTCGTGCTGGAAGTACGACATCACCTCAAAGAATCCCAACACCATCTCGACGACGTCTCCCAAGGATTCCTCGTTCGTGGTTTGTCCCAGGAGTTCATACATCGTTCCTTGGTCGAGCACACTCTTGATCCAGGACGAATATGCCACATTGCCAAGATCCTTGCCTATCAAGAAGATGGACATCCTCTCCTCGACTCCCTCGGAATTCTTGCACACGATCACATCCCGGGATGCGCACAATTGCTTCCCGTGACCGTTGTTGTAGAACTGCGCTGCTTGATCCACAGTCATGCTCACGAATCCCACGTGAGAAAGCTCCTTCTTCAGCCTTGAATACGCGAGCTCCCGTATGATCGTGATCATGGCCTGGATATTGTTGACGTCCACCATGAGGTTTTGAAGGTCGGGGATTGCCACCACGCATTCCGCGAAGAGGCGCGTGTACATTTTCTTCCCCTCGATAGACATTGCAATACCGTTCGTGTCCGCGTTCCAGTTCGCGCAACAGTTCACGCAAGAAGAGGGATTGTACTTCGAATTCGGTCCGAGCACCTTCGACTTGCTCATCTGCATCTCTTTAGCGCAAAGTTCGCAGATAAACTTGCTGAGCTCCGTGACCGTATACCATCGAAGACGTTGATCACCGACATCGGCTTTCCCAAAAGCATCCTGCTCGCCGTGTCCTTCATCTTGCTGCTCTTGTTTCCTCTTCGACTGTGCAGTGAAGGTCGGCTTGTACTCGAATTTCACCTTCGATTCCTCCATGTTCTTCGGGATGTTGAATCGAAGGTCGGGCTCGTTTATGCACGTCCCCTCAGCTCACACACAAACGCGGCATCGGGCTCGTTTCAATGCAGTTCGCTCCCCTCCTGTGAGCATGGACCACCACAGGCGATCGTTCTCGGTCACCAGCGCGCCTGCCGCCTTGCAGATCTCGCTAACCTTGTTGGCGATCGTCCCCAAGTCCCCTCTTCCACCATGGAAAGCAACATCGCGATTCACGCACACCACGACCAGGCCCTTGCATGTGTTGACGAGGTCAGATATCGCCTTCTGCAGGGAGTCGATGATGGGGTTGGCGGTCACCTGCCATCCGCATCCTCTCATGCACACCCAATCATATAGCGACATCCAGATGTGCACCGACATTGGTGAGTCATCCATGTCTCGCCTCCGCCGTTCAGCGATGAGCTTATCCAGCTTCTGCAATCGGGAGATGATATTCAACGTGTCGTTGGGTGAGGAGACTTGCTCACTCGACCCATAGTATGATCTCTCCTCGATGTTTGTCCATCCCTGTTCGTTGACCATCATCTGGAAGGTCTTCGTGCTCCCTTTCGAGTTGACGGCCCTCAGGGGCCAATCCAGGACCAAGAAGCTCTTCTTGTGGATCATCATGTCGCGAATCGTCGCCTCGCCAATGGGGCTCCTCTTCTGCCTATTGATAATCCGGTTCAACTGTCCAGGTGCGTTGTCCGGGTTCTTCTCCGCCTGAATCAACGCGTTGATGGCTTTGGCGCCCGGAAGGCGTCCAGTAATCAAGCATCCTGTTTGGGCACACAAGAAAGCATACAGCTGTAGCCATGCCGCATTTCCCTTCCCAACATAGGAAAGAATGATCTTCTCCGCGCTGGTCTTCTCCTCGAAGTGCAATAGCGAAGAGGTCAGGCATCTCAGCATACACTCCCAATATGTTGCGTTCTTGCCTTCTGCAAGACACGGCCCAAATACAGTTTGTATGATTGGGTACCCCGTATTGTTGTCTATGTTGAATTTCACATTGACAGTCGCTCCGCCCAAAGTGGTACCCCCTTCGAATGAAGTGTAGGTATCGTGTCCAGCAGTTGGGTTGATAATTACCCATCTGTCGTCGTCACCGCCAGAGTTCATTCGGAAAATGGAGTCGATGATCTCGTTGTCGATCTTGACAGCATCGCTGGCTTGCGACCCCCCACTTGGAGCTCCCGGCTGGGGGACTGACCCACCAGCGGTTTGACTCCTTTGCCCGGAGCTTGATGCCGACTTCTGCTGTCGCTCCGTCTTCCGTGGCGGCTCCGTCTTCGATGAGCCCATCACCCACCATGTCGGCTCTTCCCCAACCACGAAATCCTCGGGGTACTTCTCCAGTTCCCTCTCGATTTCATGAATCGTGCAGTATTTATTCTGGAAGAATTCGATCATGACGTCCTTCTCGGCCTTCTTCTCGATCTCCTTCATCCAGCTTACCCACTTGCGCCGATCTTGGTTCTCAGCGGCCCTGTCAGCCGCGTGCGGTGCCAAACTGATGGAGTTGATGTTCATCGCAGGCAGCTTCGACTCATAGATCATATCGATGCACCATAGGAAATCCCTGGCGTACTCAATCTCCCGGTAGAGATCGTTCAGCTCCCTTTTGTCTGGACGGAAATAAGCTGTATACGACTGATCTTTGGAGTCCTTCTCACCGAGCAATGGCTGCAATCTCCTCATGATGAAAGAGACGCACATGAGCGAATTGACCGCTCCGATGCACGCGTCAGAGATGTCACTGGGGGTTGACCCACAGATCATCCAGCGCAATAGGTTGTTCTGGCTGGCATTCTCATCCCTCCTCAGTGCATATGCGAGGTTCTTCATCGATGCCTGCAGCTCATTCTGGTAGATCAACCCAAGGTCCCAATTCTTCTGGTAGTCGTCCTTGGAACCACGACCGTAGGAGTCGATCTTGGGAGCCTTGATCACGCTCAACGTGAACACTTTCCCCCAGTTTCGATCTCTGTATCTTGCGATTCTCCGGTCGTGCCTCTCAAACTCTGCAGTTGTCTGGAACTCCTCAGAGCTCCTCCACCTTCTCGATGACGATGCCCTAGATGACTCGTCGCTGATGAATTCTTTGTACACCTCCCCAACCGGGGTGTTCTGGTGGAATGCTGCTTTGAACGACCGTTCATCGTTGTCCTCGGCCACGCCTAGTGCGAGATCCCAGATGTTCGCGATTGATCTCAACATATCCGCCCCTTCCATGCAGTACTTGGTTACGTTGAGCAACTCGGGGTTCTTCGCCAGCATCGTTGCCTCACCGCAAAGTTGGTTCAGCGCCGACACGATCTTCTTTCCCTTGCTGCAGAATTCCCTCCATCCAAGCATGCATTCGTCGGCAGAAAGCTGTCCGAAAACTTTGCTGATGAACTCTAAGGCAACCCTCATAGACTGCCCTTCACCTTTCATCATCCCGCGGCCCTTGGCAGAATAGTACGCTGAGTATGCATAAATAGCGGGGACGCCGATGTCCTCGATCCACTTCACGCACATACCCAGGTCGCTGCTCACCTCCATCCTCTTGGGTATCCTCTTGCCTTCCTCGATGGCGTTCTTCACCAAATTTCCCAAGAAGATTGCTGCTTGCCTAGATTTCCCAACAGGCACGCAGAAGAACTCATTCGTATTGACGACATTCGGATTGGCAGTCATCTTGATGATATTCTCCAGAACCAGGAAAACCCAAAATAAGCAGCTGCAAATGAAGCCACGGAATTGTCCCAATGCGATCCCAGCTTCAGATTGAGGTGACGAACTCGTCCAGCTCCTCCTTGAAGCCTGGGGTTCGGGACTGACCCAGCTCCCCGTATGCACCAGAGGTTCGGGACTGGCCCAGCACCTCGGTTGTGCAGTTGGGGTGGTGCAGATTTCGCTCGCAGTAGCTTGGTGCTTCCGCGATCTCCTTCGCGTAATGCAAGCAAGAGCGAGTTTCAACGGTGCCGGTTTGAGGCACCTTGCTCGAGCACGAAAACGGCGAAGGATCACACCCACAATTATAGACGTGTACAACTGGGTTTCTTTGGTTTCACGACCAGCACAAGGTCCATGCTCATGGTTTCCATTGCATTTCTTAGACAACGAGCCACCAAGTTCAAAGTTCCATGAGACAACTCTCCATGGTTTCTTGATTGGCATGGGTTTCTTTGCATATCTTTGTTTCAAGCCATAGCGACACCCATCAAACTCGTGACTAGTCCCATCATGCACGACCTCATGCAGTCTCTCATCTTTCCAATAATCACAACTTCCAGGCAACTCAAACAAAATCGCAGCTCGTTTTGTCATGGCATGCCGTTTAATTTCAACGAACCGTTCAAATAATCTCCAAAATTCTCTTTGTTTGGCCTCGATTTTCTCTGCGGTGTCAATGCCGCGAGTCTTGTTGAGGCGTGCCCATGATGATCCCCCCGTGCAAGGCCCGGCGAAGAACAACAAATCGGAAGGTTTGGTAAGCACATGTCTGGCGATTCTCCCCCCGTACTCGCTCAGTAAGTCATCAACCAGAGTTATGGTGACAACCTGCGGCCCGTCATGGCGGGCAAGAGCAGTGAACCAGTTACGTGGTTCGGAACATGCCATCAGCACGATGGGCCGAGCCAAGTCAACACTGTAAAGAGTGACGACTGTGCGAGTTCTCATACCAGGAAGCGAGACATGAACAGGAGCGCGAAGCACACCACCGTCATGTTTGACCATCGCGAGTTCAATACCCGGCGCTAACTGTGGCTTGTGCTTCACCGCAATGCGATACGGAACAAAACAACGACCAGGGACAAGCTGCTCGTGATTGATATGCAGACAACGCATGAGCAATTTCAATCGGAGCAACGTTTCCAAAGCAAGGTCGTTAACACACTTCAACTCTATGCGCTCGTTCGACAGTTCTTCAACAAATGCGGCCAGCACGGACTGCATGTCAACATCCCCGGACCCGACGTGAATTGGTCGTGGTCGTGGAGACCGTTCCCGCGCCGGTGCAGCGACCGGTACGGGATGAAACTGCCAAACTGCGCGTTCAACCCAACCATCAATTCGCACACATTGTAGCCCCGGGTCAACTCTATCCTCAACTTTGAGCCATGACCCATTCTTCAGAAACCAAGTGGAACGAAGCCACTTGCTCCCAAACGGTGTCATAACCGCGAGTGGAGGTTTCACACGCATCAATCTGGGTCCCTTGGCAACAACAACCGGATCATGTCCTTCATGCTCATGCAATCCCTCTTTAGATGTTAATCCAGACCACCATAGGTCCGGGGGCATGATCGGTATGTGTGTGTACGGAAATGTTGGAACTCCGTCAACTGTCCCCGAAGCAGTCTGCATGGTCCCCTTTATGGGATCACACGTGGGTGTGAGCGCCTTGAGGGTATCCGGGTCAGACAGCAAGCTCGGGTCAAGTAGACCAATCTGCAAACATGCATGTTTCCATTTGCGCCCATCATTGAACGCCTTGGTGTAAATATCGGCCGCCATCCTGTCGGTGACCTCATACGCCAAGTACATGTAATCACGTGTGAACATCTCATGCATCCACGAAATGCTAACACCATGGCTTCTCTCAAGGTGGCGCATCGTGGGGTTCCTCCCCGATCGCACGACACCGATCATAGCCTTATTATCGTCATAGAACACAAAGTTCGGTGACTTCTTGAGAATCCGCTCTACCAGCTTGAGAGCGGGCATACCCATCGATCTCATGGCAACATCGGCCGCAACAATCTCGGCCTCGGGAGTGGAGTGACTCACACAACCCTGTCTTTTAGAGCTGCCAGACAACGGAAACCGGGTATTAGGCCCTTGTATATTCAAGTGTCCACCGGAGGTGGAACGCAGCGAGTCAATGCATCCCGCAAAGTCAGCGTCCGCATACAAGGCCAAGTGCACATCGTCCATAGGGTCTCCAACCCAACCGACCATGCGCCAATGTTTGGTATGATGCACATAGCACATCAAGTGATGCAAACCCCGATCATCGGAGTCAGTCCACCTATGCACGTTCCGTGCTAGGCGATTCACTTGCCGCAACAAATCGAAGCGAGCAATCCGCGCACCGTACAGCAACTTCATCAGTACGCTAGCGGCATGCGGAGCAAGGTGTCCACGCACGGGCTCCTTCATGGCCAACTCAGGAGTCCCTCCCCGTTGGTCCGGCACTGTGGCAGAACCGTCGGTGGGCACAAGATTGTTACACCAATTGCACACGACTGACGGCCCCTCTCTGGCAGGCTTCCGTGAGACGTGATTCTTTGTTTCTTCATGCAACTCAGGGGTGACAACCTTATTCAACTTCACGTCGCCCGCCACTTCAAGATAGCGGTCGACACAGGAACGTAGGAACTGTTCCATGTCATAGGTCACCGTTGTTACTCGGTGTCCGTTCCCGAGAGTGACGTTTCCCTTGCTTTGATTACAACCAAGGTACATGTCAAGTCCAGTCTCGGGCTCAATCTTCAAACGTGTACGCAACATGCTCCACCCTTGGGCAAGGTTCTTCTGCGGCCCTGCCATTTTGAAGTCGTCGACATACACAACCAGAACAAGCTGGAGCTTTTCATGAATGTACACTGAAGGCCATTCTTCGCCGATGGGCTCAAAACCAACGGCACGCACCGACTCATCGCAGTGCTGCTCCCAAAATGTTCCCGCATCTGGGTGTCCGTACAGCGCCTTCCTCAACGGGACGACTGGTCTTCTGTACTTATCCCATTTGCATTCACTTGGCACGGCCTCCGGTGGCAATTCAATCCAACACGGCGTGCCTCTCAAGGTGGCCTGTATGTACGCCTGAACAGCGTCGGCCATCTGCACATCCCAGCCATCATGACAACCCAGAAAATCCGCCCAACGCGAGGCTTCAAATGAAGCAGGGGAGTTCCCCAAATCTTGAAACATCGCAGCCTCAAAGCTTTGGTTCTTCACTTGGTTCCCCAGCAACACGCCTCTACCCTTGAACTTCCTCTTAGGATCACCAACAGGCAACTGTGAGTGCTTTTCAACGCAAATGCCATGTGCGCGAGCCATGTGTATTTCTTCCCCTTTCGCTTTTGCTTCCTGGCTACAGCGTCATATTCACGCACCGCGCCAAGATCGAAGACCCCCTGGTCGATTAATCCCGACCACTCTTTCTTCATTGATGCCAATGCATCAGGGTTGGTCAACATCTCTTTCCGGCCTACCGGCCTGGATACTAAAGCGTCGAAGAATCGTACAACTTTCACAGCTTTCTCTCTGTGCTGTATTCGCTCAGAAGTCACGCACGGCATCGATGGGTACTTCTTGGCTTCACCGTCTTCGCCTATCGCAGGCATCGCGAGTGGCACTTTTCCAGAAACTACCTCAGCAGACTCCTCCCATTCATACCAGGTAAGATCCGTCGATTCGTCGACCGATGGATCCGTCCCCGATGCCGTCTCAGCTTCGTCATTATGACTCTCCATGACTGATGCAACCGCCTTCGTCCAGTTTGGAGTCGACTTTGATCGCTCCTCAGACTTGAACTTCCAGGCATAAATTACCACCAGACACTCAAATTCTTTCTCAAGCTGAACGTTTCGTCTCATGACGTCTTGGGACTGTTTGGAATCCATGAGAACAACCACCCCGTCGACAGGATTAACAACAATCCTGACCCATTCAAGCTCAGCCAAGTGCTTCCCATCCATTGGGTTCTTGATCTTTGATATGTTCTTCCGCAATCCCCAATTGTACTGCCATTCTACTCCACCCCAGCGGTTCCGAAGCATCGCTCGAATTCTCTTACCACCGGGCATCTGTAATGTCCGTGCCTCTGCCGGCGCGGAAATATCAGACTCTTTACTCTTGGGATCTTCCTCTTTCTTCTTGCCACCGCCCTTCACCTCGGCCTTCTCTTCCTTGGTGTAATATTTACTCATCATCTTCCATTCTTCAGGAGTGAACTCTGGAGGTCTCGATGTCTTCATTAGCCTGAATCCGTCCTTCCCGACAGGATACGGTCTCCCGGCCTTGTCGATCTTAACCTCCTTGCCATCGTCGTTGACGTACGTGATACCATCCCCAGGTAGCCCAACTGACACGTGTGGAAGGTCGGACTTCGCAACCTTCTCATCGCCCTTAGGGTGTCCATCTCCCTTCCCTTTTGAAGAGCTCGGTCTAGCATCTTCTTCTCCTGCATGATCCCCCCGATCTCCGGCGATTACCTCCGGGCCATCGTCGAGCAGTAGACCAGCGATCTGATCGACTTCATCGTCAAGCAGTCGCTTCTCGTCACTCTGCAGCAATTCAGGCTCGTAGTCCTCATCCTCGATCAGGCGGTCACGTGCATCCAGACCGATTGCATCGATAGACATCTCTATTCCTTCCAAAGTCTCGTTGGCAACCTTGTACTTCTGTTGTATTGGGAATGTCAGAGGAGATTTCAGGATCATCCTCTCCGTCTGATGTGGCATTCTCAACCGAGGTGGAACCTTTGCCTTCTTGATGTTCAGCTCTGCACCCGCAAATGCAGTAAGTGCCCAAGCACGATACTTGTTTGCCCAATGCATACCGGTGCTCAACACATATCCAGCAAATATACCAGTTTCCCCTCTCGGCTCGAACTTCTCCCTCTTTCCCCCTCGTGCTTCGCTCGGCTTGAAGTCCACTAGCGCACCAAAAGGTATCTTCTCGCCCTTGAACTCCTCGCCATGCAGCCTCATCCATGCACTCGATCCGTTCACCTCTTCGATGTTCATGAGATGGCACAGAGTGGTGATGGCCTGCACCCAATAACACGTGGGTAGACCGGCATGTACTAGACAAGCCGAAGTCTGGTCAATGATGAATTGATTTGTTCTTTCAGCAAGGGAATTGTTCTGCGGCCGTCCAGGCAGCGATAGGTCGTGGTTCAGCTTCAGCTCCACGCACGCATTGATCAGTTCCGGGCCGTCATCCGAATATACCTGCTTGATTTTCCTCCTCCCGCAGAAGTGCTTGATAGCCCTGACGACTGAGTCAGTGTCTCTTCTCGCGGTGGGATAAGCCATGATAATTCCGGTATATATGTCCCGGATGATGAGCGCATACCTGCCTTCCACTTCATGATCTCCTGATGCCGTCACAAAGTCGAACGTCACCAGGTCACCGAACGTCTTCACTTCTCTTTTGAATGCTCCCGTTCGCGATCTGAAGTGTCTCATCTTTGCCTTGACGCATGATTCGCAGAAGGGATTCGGTATCTGTGTGTAAGCAAATGAGCTATGGAGTTGGCGTCCTTCTTGAGGACTCCCACTTTCCTCTTTATTGATGATCCTTCGTACACGTCTACTTCGATTCCGGCATCTGGATCATCTTCATCAACCTCTTCCTCGTGAGCTTCGGCATCACCATGTCGATGCGGGACTGACCCAACATCTACAGGTATTTCCTCAGCCACGGGAGGCGGACGTACCGGACCGGCTCCTCCGGGTGGCCCGAAGTCGAATGCCCCGTCGTGGTGTTCGCCCTCGGCCTCTGCGGACTCACCGACAGCGGCGGGTGTGACGTCGTTCTCATCGTCACCTCCCTGATCTGCCTCGTCGTTCGTTACCATCGCCAATACTTCCGAAAAGTGCTCCTTGAGGTCGTCTATCGTAGGGCGATGCCTGTTACTCCGAAGTTTACCATCACTCACTAGGTACGGGATGTCGTCCTTGACCTGCAAGTGCACGAATCCCTGCTTTGGCGTAACCATGAAAGGTAGTTTACCAGGCATCCAGTGAAATGCATAACCCATCTTCATGCATCTCCTCCCCACTGACAATACCGTGGGTGTCTCATCCAATACATGCGGCTCGACAGTCTCGTCCAACTCGTCCACGACTATCTTGGCCACATCAGATGTGGAAGTGGAACCATTCGCGGTCTGGAACACGATCTCGTCGTCATCTTTCACGATGTCGACACCCAGGCTCTTCGCCTTGGCTCTTCCGATGAGATCATGACCACATCCGGTGTCCATCAACCATTTCACCCGTTTGCTGATGCACGTTGACATGGCGAAAACGTTCTTCGGCATACCATGCTGCTTCTTCCAGTCGACAGCCGATTCCTTGATCTCGTCCTTGTTCCGATCATACTCGAACATTATGCTGCTCTCCTTGGTCACCGGGAAGTAGTGCTTCTTATATACATCATCCACCACTTCTCTCAGTATCTTCGCACGTATCAATGATCGTTGGACTTGGTAGGCTGATAATTCACGATGATCACTGCTTTTGAACTTCTTCTCGTCGACGTACACGTACTGATAAGGCTCATTCTCATTGTCCTCATAACCGTACCATTCCCTTTTCGTTCCCATTGCCTTCTCTCGTCTTCGAGGTAGGTGATCTCCCCATTCTCGTCGACGTCGAGCACTTCCTTGAACCACACCATTTTCTCGGGGATCTCGGACTCGCCAGACCATCTCGATGATTCGCTCATCGCGTCGTCATCGTGCTCGTGGTAGATAGTCTCGGCTTCGTCCGGTTCGACATGATCAACGTCCTTCTTGAAGCTTACCTTCCCGCAGGAGCCGATTGCTTCAGGACTATCGCAGGCATCGCGATGGCCCTCCTCACAATGGCAGGCGCTGCGGCTTTGGCGGCAGCCTTCGACTTGGCTTGTGTCTTGTCACTTGACGTTGCTGGAGCTGAATTGTTCTTGATGAGCTCATGTCTGTACTTACAAGCGCTCCCCCTATCGCACTTCCCCTTCTGAAACGCGAAGCATGCTCCATCATCTCTCTTTGGTGACGATGATCTGGATTTGGATTTGCCCTTTCCTTTCCCCTTGGACATACTCTCCAACTTATGCTCCGTCTTCTTGCTGTGGGAAAAAGTGCATTCATTCCCTTTCACGCACCCCTTCGCCGATTTGAAGTGGTACCAGCAGGGGTTATCCTTGCTTCCGCCCGGACTCTTGCCTCTGTC
Organism: Effrenium voratum; assembly: GCA_963377175.1. Lineage (NCBI taxonomy): Eukaryota > Dinophyceae > Suessiales > Symbiodiniaceae > Effrenium > Effrenium voratum. The sequence goes on from CAUJNA010003430.1 coordinate 432,043, forward strand.
GCTGGCACCGTCGGACTTGCCGTTCTTGCCAGCGTGGCCCTTTGCCTTGGCTTTTGGGAGCACAGGAGCGGCATCAGGTCCACCGGGTTTCCCCTTTCTGCCCTTGCCACCCTGGTTCTCCTGTTTGCCAGTTGCTGGAGCCGCATCCTTCCCGCCTGACTTCATCATCGACTTGACCGATTTCTCCTTCATGTCGAGCATCAGGTCTTCCCGATCTGCCTTGATCTGATAGTCGATCAACGCCAATAAGAATTCATACGTCTTCTGAGGATGCTTGTCCGGTAGTCTATGGTAGGCATTGAGGCCGAACTCCATCTTCTTGCTCCCTTTGATCTTCCTGTAAAGGATGTCTCTGAGAGCCAGCTTACTGGGTCTGTCCTCGCTCCTCATCTTCAGCAGCAAATCATACCATTTGTTCCTGAACATGACCAAGTTCTTGTCGCCAGGAAAGTCAAGGTTGAATAGATGCTCGATGTGGTAGACAAGATCCGTTCTATCGGAAGTTCTGAATGATTGCATAACTAATGCCACCAACTCTCGTCCCTTCACGATCACCCCTTGTTGATGTCGTAGTTCAGAGTGTCGTGTAGCATCGAGGTATACGTCCTTGGCTTCGTCAGGTGCTTGTTTCAGCATGTTCTGCATGCCCATGGCCATCTTAATATCTATCGTAGCAAATCTGTCGCCACCTGAATCGCTAAGCAAATCCAGGTCTGGGTTCAACCCAAGAGCCTGCTCCAGCCATTTCGTCCATGCGTCGGTATCTGGATCTGCACATGCGCTCAGAACATTCATCAGCAGTTGCATCTTCCAGGTGTCAAGTTGATGGATCTTTGGCCAGGCCGGAATAGATACCCTTTCGGCCTCTTTCCTCGAGATTCTCGGTCGGTCGTTCTTGACCTCTCGGTTATCTCTCGATCTCCTTCGTCTCCTCCGTGTCCGATCGTCTTCTTCCTCTTCTTCTTCCTCGTCTTCCTCATCTCCTTCGTCGTCGTCATCCTCATCCTCATCATCGGGTGGATCATCCGGAGGTCCTCCTCCGCCACCAGCGAGGCTCAACTGACGTCGACCCGCTCCCTGCCCATTCCCATTGGGCGGGAATCCACCGTAATCCAATGGGGGCGTAGTACCGTTGTTTCCCCCTCCATCACCACCACCAGTCGTAGTAGTGGATTGTGGGACATGCCCAACAACCCCTTGCATCTGGGATAGGTGTACATCGATCATTGGATCACCGAAAGACGGAAAGAGGATCGAACCTGGCATCAGCGACGAATTAGGGATTTGATTTGAAGACGATGACGGGACTGACCCAGCCACCTTCTTGTCTATCCTATTTGAATTAGCCTGGGTTCCTCCCTCAGCGCGTTTCACTACTGCTCGTTCACGATGTCCATCTTTGCTGCTGGAGGCTTCCTGTGTCTCCAGCTTCTTGTGTGCACGTAGTTCCTCGTTGTCAGCATCGAGTTGGCGCACAAAACTCTCTTCTTGCTTGAGCGTCGCCTCTCTTTCCTTCAGTTGTCCCTGAAGCTCATGCATCTCCTCGAGGTACTCATCGTACATTCCCTTGGCTGTCTGTCTCCAGTACTCAGCCTCCTTCGACTTCTCGTCCATCGTGCACCGTTCCTCTTGTTTCTCTTCTTTGACCTGGGCTAACTCCAAGATCGCATCCTGACGATGACCACCTTCGACAGCAATCATCTGGTCCTTCATCGACACGTCGGACTCATACTGTTTGACGATCTCTTCTTTTTCGCGAAGCAAGCAATCTGCTCTCTTCGATTCCTGTTCCGCAAATACTGTAACGTCATTCAGCCTCGCCATCAGCTGTTCCCTGGAGTCCTCCAAAGAGTACGTCTCGGGGCGCTTGACGAGTGCATGCTCCAACTGTGATTTCAGACTTTGGACCATCTCCTCCTCGTTGAACTTCTCGATAGATGTAGAAGATTCTATGCCTCTGATCTGTTGCTGATAAGCTGATATCTGTTGTGAAGCCTCACGGTGTATCTGATTTGCACGTATAGCTGATTCCTGCGCGGCCGACTTCTCGCTTGCCATGTAGGATTTCATCAATGCAATCTCCCGCTTCTGCTCCATGATAGTTCCTTCAGCTTGCCTCATCTGTTGCATTATAATATTCGACTCCATGTCTTTCTTCTCCCCGTACTGAAATGCGTTCATTTCCACCTTGCGCATCTGTTGGGCTTCTTCCTCAAACTTGCGCCATGCCTCAGCCATGTGGTGTTGGTGGTGACTCACTAGATGTCCCGACTGCTTGCTGGCAATCTCGCATCGTCTTTCCAGCTCCTGGATCCGGATGGTGCTTCCATAGTCTTCTTGGTTAAGATTCGCCATTGCTGCCGACATCTCATCAAGTGTCTTCTGATATTCCCCGATCTCCACCTCCATCTTATTCTTCTCTTTGATCACGGCGCGAAAATCTGCACTGGTGGGTGATTTTGACCTCCCACCCTTCGATGTCGATCTCACGCCCTTCTGCGACGTCCGTGGTGTCGCAGGCGAAGATGATGATCTTCTCGGTGGGGATTCTCTTTTCTTCGACTCCTGATGAACATCGATCTGCTTCCATGATCTTGTGGGAGTAGATATGTCGCTGAATAGCGCGGAACCTCCGCTCCCAGGTTCATCCTGTGAATCTGCAACCATATCCATCACCGCAGGAAGAGCCATCAATCCATTGGATCCCTCTGAGCTGCTGTTCCCAAAAGTTGCAGTACTTGGGCTCGCCGAAGACGCCATTGTACTGTGTAGGTTATCGTTCCTTTATTGTCCCTGTACCCGCAATAAACCAGCTGTCTCCCAGTCCAGTGTAGAGCTTGTAGTTACGGCTGATAACCTGTCAAGAGACGGCAAGGTGACGTCCCGTGGGACGCTGTGCACCGAACCCTCAAGCTTAATACCAACCACGTAGAAAGGTGTATACGGACGATGCCGTTATAGCCGAACCCGTGTAAACGTTGTAAGGAAGAAGGGATGATAGTCACAACAGTAGTCCTGACGGTGCGGCGCGAGCAGTCGTTTTCCTCCTAATGCCAATCACGGATATCCGCAGTCACACATCAGATCTTGAACCTCAATTGTGTCTTGAGCCAAATGGCGATCAATGGAACTTGGGAAGCAACACCAACAAGGACCTCAGAACTGCTACCCAATTTCGGCACGGGGCCTAGAGGGTTTTAACACCATGCGTACCCCCCTAATTGGGGGGAGAACAGGTGCAGCAGGCTTTACGACAGGGAGGGTGGGATGGCTAATGAATTTCTCCAGGAATCCTGGATTAAACATTCCTAAAGTCTGCAAATTCCTACCCCATGTCACCTTGTCTACGCACGCTTTGGTGAGAATGTCCGCGCCTTGATAATGCGATGGACATGCTACGAAACGAAAAATCTGTTCATTGTAGACTTCATTGAGCCAACTAATGTCGATTCGCTGAGTACGCGACATATATCGCATGTTTGGGTTGTTCCCAGTGATAATGATGCGGCATGCGGCCTCATTATCTTCCATACAATTCACCGTGACAGGCTTACCGGTGCCTTGACCGATAGCAAACTGCCAAAGCTGTGCAAGTGGCATGCCTTCCTTGGCCACGCCATGATCTAGTGCAACGATCTCCGCTTCGGGAGTCGATTTGGATACCGAAGTTTGCTTCTTGCTAACTGCGGTAATGGGAACATATGTCCTTGGGCCGACTAGGCAAATAAGGACACCAGATGTACTCTTGGAATCGGTACGATCTCCAGCGAGATCGGCATCGCAGTAAGCGACGATTTCAATGTCACTAGGCTTATCGCAGACCCACCCGTATAGGTGTAGGTCTAGCGTCGAGTTGATATAGGAAACAATCCTATGAAGCTTCTTATCGCACAGTCGATTCCACTTAGTGATTCGACTGGCCAAAGCCTGTACAGGTCTAAGTAGGTCGTATCGACCCATTCTAGCACCATATAAGATTTTCATGAGAACTGCAGCTGCAGCGTCGCCTAGGACACCGGGCTGTTCAGCAATCACGTCTGTTGGGCAAGGAGATGGCTGCCCAAACAGCTGATCTACTTCCGGGTTGATGGGATTCTCATCAAATTCCGGTTTACTTTCATCCAGAAAAGGCGTCTCAGCCTTCACCAGAGGTCTAGGGTACTTAGGGAGGCATAGCTCCTTGTACCTATCAACGCATGCTTCCATGAAGCACGCCTCGTTATACTTGATGATCTTCACCCGAGCCGGGTCGAATTTGACCTCGTCAGCTCGAAGTCGTTTCTCTCCGAAACGAATGTCAGGCATCTCCTTGGATGGTGGATGATCCACGGTCCAAGCAGTGCGAGGATCGAAGAAACCCTGTACATCCGCCGCAGCAAACTCATGTTCGCAACCCAGATACCGCTTTAGGGTACCCGGCGGTTCCATCGTAATTACCCGACTAATGAGGTCCCATCCGATTGAAAGGCTGGCGGATGGGCCACTCATCTTGAAGTCATCAACATACACCACAAGAAAAAGCTTATACTTAGGGTGATAAAACACACTCGGCCATTCCGGGACACGGATAAATCCGACCTCAATAAGCCTTGCTTCGCAATGCTTTTCCCAGAACGTGCCGGCATCAGGATGCCCGTATAGGGCAAGAATCAACGGACAGACCGGATCGTCATAGCCAGCATCTACCCATGCTTGCGGCCATTGATCCTTAGGAAGACGCACCCATGTCGTGGGACCCAGTAGCTTAGCTTGGGTATAGGCGGATTCGCCATCACTGACTTGTAGTGCGTGACCAGGCAACATGCCATATGCATCACACATCTTGCCTGCGGCCATTGTTGCCGGGCATGAGGTAGCTTCGGAAAACATGGCCCAGTGATTTGACTGGTCTCTCACAAAGCATCCCTCAAACACTACTCTCCCTTTGTACTTCCTATTAGGATCATCCTCAGGGAGTTCATGATTCTTTTCCACACATATGTCAAAAATTCTTCCCACATGGACTGTCCTGCCATTTGCTCGCGCTTCGGCGGCAACTTTCTTCCACTCTCTAACTTTCAGTTCATCCCAACATCCCAACTTCCGGAGCTTTGTCCACTCCTTGAGGAGAGCTGCACGAGCCTTGTCGTTACCAGCTTGCTCCTTCTTCGTCACAGGCCTTGCTACACAGGCGTAAAAAGTTGGTATGCCCTGTAAGTTGGGTTGATGCCCCGAAGCCTTGTTCGATCTGGGCATTGGCGGAACAGGATCTCCATTTAATCCTATGGCGGGACCAGCAGGGTACCCGCCGGTACTGCCAAAGCCGTTAACCCCCCTGACGGTTACGTCGGGCTGTTTGACGGTGATTTTGGCATCAACAATCATGACTTTCTCGAGTATGAGCTGAGCGATCCTGTCTCCAGGTCGAACTCGAAACTCATAGTCAGAGTGATTAAAGAGCATCACCCTCACTTCTCCTGAGAAATCAGGGTCAATTACTCCTGCACCTACGTCTATCATGTGCTTGACTGCCAGACCTGATCTCGGTGCGATGCGGCCGTAAACTCCGCTCGGGAACGTAAAGGCGCATCCAGTTTGCACAAGAGCACTTCCCTTGGCGGGAACGATGATTTCATCGCACGAGCTTAAATCTAATCCCGCAGAGCCAGGCGTCAGCCGAGTAGGGAGAGTTGCATAATTGTTTAACATGTGGACGAGCAAGGCATCCTTGTCTCGTCTCCATGCACACGGATCAGCCTCCGTAACCTCAACAGGCGCAGCAGGAGCGTCGTCCTCCTCGTTCAAGGTAGCAGGGGCAGCCGCATAGGGCTTATGCCCGTAAAGACCTTTAATTACGGCTTTACACATCCCAATAGGATATCGCGCGGTCAAGGGCGTAAGGCTTCCCTCGATCCTGGCGTGAGGATAGCCTATTTCGTGGCTACACGTGCGCCCTCGTAGCTCGTTGGCTAGTTCAGGGCAAGAAGTGGCGATCCGCCACTGCTTCCTGATGGGAACACCATCGGACGTTTGCATTCCAAAGTCGCAACCATCAACATCGACACACCTGATGTCAGGATCGTCGATTAGACGCCTCATAAATGGCTGTTTCCAACCAAGGCAATGCCTCGGCCACTCGAATGCAATTCTACCTCCCTTAAAACGCACGCGTTTGGCGACACGAAGGAAAGCAGCAAACATGACCATCGACGTTCGTCTAGCTTCGTTGAGCTCTACTGCGAACTCGGGACCGTACTGAGACAAATTAACATACTGCCAAGTACTCCACGGTCCGCACGGGATCGAGCCCCATAAGTCACAACCAGGATTCTGATCGACGATCTCAATCAATCTGGTCATATCCTTATTCTTTAAAATGTCGAACGACTCTTTGTGTACGCGAATCGCGTCACCCCCCTGTTCCAGCATTGTGGCGGAGAGCTTAGAGTCAGGTTCGCATGCAAATTCTATCAACAATCTCCGCTTTATCAAAGCGGGTCCAGCTGGTTTGGAGGGTGCGGCTTCGCCAGCACGCGCTCGTTTCAGAGCTTCCTCCCTTTCAGCCTCGATGTATATCCTTCGCATACCGACGGACATACCTTTCCAGTCAGTAGAAGAAATGGAGTTGGGTTTACCAGATCCAGAATAGGACCTCTCCTTTCTTTCCTCCTTCTGCTCATAATCAAGCTCATCACCGTGTAAGGTGTGGGCTTTAGGCTCACCTGCATCGAGGTCTTTGACTTTGTCTAGCCTATCTTTGAACTTGGCCAGAGTGACCCTCGGAGCCCTGGAAGGAGCATGCCCTTTATCATACAGAATGGTCACGCCAGTCCAGAACTTTTGAGTTCTGACTCGATGTCCAGGGTTCAGGATTCTCCTGTCATCGCGGATACACTGCTGCGTAGAGTCAATGTACTTCAGATGAGTTACACGAAAATCATCCACATCCGCTTGAGACGGGCCTCCAGGAGGCAGTGAAGATCTATCATCCCCGAAAAAGGCTTGCCTAGCATCGACATGGTGTCTGTGCCATGATTTGGACTCCTCATCACGCACCCAGTGGTCCCTTTCAGGAACATCAGCATGTGCTTCAGAGTCAACAGCAGGATCACTACTGTCATCGTTAGGATGATCAGAACCCGGACCATCGGCATTGAGCTGGTTGTCCGGTTCGATTGGAGCATCCGCTTTGGGAAGACCCTTTCCTTCTCCAGTATCTAGGAGCTGGACCTCCCTAGTCAAACGCTCATAGGCGGCCAACATGGGAAAGACGTATCCCTCTTCGGGGTTCCGCCAAATTCTTTTGACTTGATGAACACTGGGTCGGGAAAATCCGTTCCTAAAGTGTTCAAGATCGGCAACGTAGTAGTCGCCCTTCCACTGACCACCGGGCTCTAATCTATAACCCAGGAAAATCCCAGGTTTCGACACTGGCCCGAATTTGGGCGCTTTAGATGCAGGGTCAATCTTCTGTGCCGGCATAGCGGGCACGTTGCTGTACTCGTCCTCTCCGTGATCGGACGGCCCTGAATCATCAGCTAGTTCATCATCTCCTTCGGGCTCGTAATCAGAGTCCTCAAGAGGGTCAAATTCTTTTGGCTTTACAGTGAAATACGTCTCGCCAGTCCACGGGGCTTTTAGCTCCTTGGTGGAATCTGGACCGTATCTCCAGTCTACGGAGTGCATCATTTCTCCATTTTCCTCATCATACTGAACCCATGTATCACGGTCAGCGGTGAGACGAATATGCTCGATTGGAGCATCAACGCTGTCAGCTTTGAATAGCTTAGTCCTTGGTTCAACGTGCACTCTGACGAGTTTGCCAGATTCTTCATCGAAGATCCAGTGATCTTTTGTAGGAATTTCATCAGCTTTGTGATGTTCGTCCCGTTCGGAGGCGTTTTTGAGCCCCCCCTTTTCGAGCCTACGCGGTTTTGGTGCGATTGGCTTGAAATCAACAAGACATCCGAATGGGATGAGTTGACCGGGAAAGTCCCTGTCATCGTTTCTCTTTCCCCATGCGGTTCCTTCACCTCGATTTTCGAGATTTCTGGCCGCGCAAAATGCGCGAACGGCAAATGGCCACCATTTGGGCGATAAGCCGGCTTGTCTGAGGAGTACTCTTGCTCCATGCAGAACTAGCTTCACTTTGTTTTCAATGATGCCATTTGTCTTTGGCATTCCGGGTGTGGACATGTGGTGCACCCAAGCCATTCGGCGAGTAGCCGCAAGAAATTCTCTGGCTTGGTCCGAGTATAACAGACCAATCTTGGGTTCGGGACCCATAAACTTGTGAAAGGCTTCTACCGTATTAGGTACAGAGCGACTAAAAACAGGAAGTACATCTATGTACTTGGTCGCAAGATCGTAAAACACGACTGCGTCTGTTTCACCATTCACACCACGGTCCTTTAAACCGTGTAACACCATCGTGTCGACAGTGACAATATCACCGAATTTCGTGCATTCATGCGCGTCGGCACCGCCCCGGCGGTGCAAACGCACGTTTTCCATCTTTGCGCGTTGGCAATGTGGGCAAAAAGGATTCTTTGGCAAATGAGACATCATGTGTTGAAGCGTTTTAGCTTCAGCACGTAACTGGGCCTCGGTCCTGTAGCCCTCAGGGTGTTTGATTTCAACAACTTCACCCCCCTCGTCAGGCGCGTCGGCCTCAGAGGGAGCTGCAGGGTACAGTGAATCGTTCATGGCAATTACTGGACCGGGCATTGCCGGTATCGCAGGACATGCATCTAAGTTCGGGGCTCCAAACATAACCGGCCCTTTAGGCAGGTATGGGACGTTGTTTATAACGTCGAGCCTAACAGTTCTCCCGGATGGGCAGATGAGAACGGGCGTCTCAAAAGCATCCCACCGGAAACTGTATCCAAAATCCACGCATCTACGTCCTATCGATACAATCGAGGGTGTATTACCCATGACGAAGGCTTCAATATCCTCGTCAAGTGACTCAACAGTTGCATCAACTCTACCTTGAGTCCCAGCAACACCATTCGCGGTTTGCAAGGAATGTTGAGTTCGCCCATTCCTGATGTGGCGATGATCCTGCGCGGGAATGTCGTGCATCCCAACCAAGTCGAAAGGACACCCAGTGTCAGCAAGCCACCGGATTTCGATTTGTGGGCCAGGCATAGCAGGCATCTGATCAGGAACATTTTCCCTGATCATTCGAGGGCGACGAGCCCACCTATTATCGGGCACATACTCACCTAATTGTAGCTGTACAATCTGTCTAGTGGTGGCAGCTAGGATTCTAGCATTTTCCTCGGACATCGCAATCACCTCAGGAGGTTGACGCAACCTATCCGGGTGAATGGGGTGAGAATGCGACCGCCGATTCATGATCGGCCTAGGCTCGCCACGTGTTCTTATATTTTCAACATGCTGAATTTCAGCATTGTCATTGAAACTCAGCCTGCGAGCAGTGAGCTTAACCCTCACTGCCTTCGCGAGCTCAGAGTTATACTGGCCGCACTTACCGGGTAGGTAATAGAAATCCGTCCTAATGTCAATTGGCCCAGGAATCCGTCTGAATAAGACGGATTTACGAGTTGGTACACTCAAATCGACATCATCAATCAGAGCGTTGTCCGAGAGACGAATCGTTCGTCTGCGAATTACAGCTCTGATATTCGGGCCGCCCGGACACGTACCTTGCAGTGTACGAGCGCCAATAGTGGTCACTGACCACTCCATTGTCCCTTCAGGGCGTTGAAACCGAGCTCTATACTCTTCAAATGCCTTGGCTATGGGATGAGCAGGGCAGGCAACAAGCCCTATAGCCTGAGGGTGACGCCCGCCCCTCTCAAAAACCCGCTGACAAATCAGGGGCAGGACTATACGTCCTGTCGTCAGCAGTGGTAGTAGGTTCAGCAGACTCGGGTTGCGCATCGGCAGACTACCGAGCTCTATACTCTTCAAATGCCTTGGCTATGGGATGAGCAGGGCAGGCAACAAGCCCTATAGCCTGAGGGTGACGGCCCGCCCCTCTCAAAAACCCGCTGACAAATCAGGGGCAGGACTATACGTCCTGTCGTCAGCAGTGGTAGTAGGTTCAGCAGACTCGGGTTGCGCATCGGCAGACTCGGTCGCTGGGGCCGCAGTGTGTTGCTTCGCTTCTTTCAGCAAATGCTCAGGTGGCTTTGCATGCTTGTAATCACACTTATCCCTCATGCACTTTCCATAGGAAACCCATTGGGCGCAATACCCTGGAATCAGGGGAGGACGCTCCTTGCGTTTCGCGTCGGAACTCCCAGTTCTTGTGTGTGCGAATTTGCACTCTTGTCCGCGCGAACAGTATCCACGCGCGAAGTCCCTGCACGCATCAATCGCAGGAGCACCGGGCGACGTAGACCTGGGCCTCCTTGGAGGCTCGCCCCTAGGGCTAGGCGTACGCCGCTTGTCCTGCTCCCGATTCCTGGGAGAGTACCTGTCCCTTCGATGAGGACTTGGGGTATTACCGGTCCTCTTCCTCGGATCGCTAGGAGGCCGATTAGGCCTATGGGAATCTCCAAACGGAGATCGTCTCCTAACGGGAGGACCAGGAGCACCAGGTTTCTGGGCTCTGTCTCTGGACTGAGATCGTTCGTAAAAGTCTTTGTGCATATTGACCTGATTCTTACGAACCCTCCAGCGGTCAATTTCGTTCTTGCACGAGCACGAAGCCATTCATAGCTACAAACATCAGGGTTGGATATGTTCCTATCCCATTCCCTGATATCATGAGCCAAACAGTTGAGGTGTCTAACCTTCTCACTGAATAGCGACCGCTTTACCTGTTCGGTCAGCGGTTCATCGAGACCCGCAAGGATGTGATCCCACTTCGCGATGAACCTTTCAAGCACTTCGCGATGAACCTTTCAAGTCGTTCCTCTTCAGTATAGAAAGATGATGTACTGCATCGTAAGTTTGAGAGCTCGATTATCCTGAAGGATTGCTCTCCGATATTCGCAGTCCTTAAGTGGTCGTATAAGAGCCACAGGATCTGCCTACTCTTGATGCGATTGTTAGAACGTTGAGCGGCTTCGGTGAGACGATTAATCTTATCGATAATCGCAACAGTCTTGATACACTTCCGAATGGCTGCATTGAACCTAGCTTCAAGGATGTGGTATTTACATTCCCCGTCCAGCTCATCAAAGGTCTTTGCCTTCTCGACTTCAGTTAGCCAATTGATGACGTAAAGTCCATCATAGCTGTAGGCATTGCTAACAGCTTCCTTCATATTGGCTATCCACACCCTCAGCCCAGCCGCGTCGGGCTCTGGCGGAAGGTCTATGGGAATGCACTTAGTCGCAGCTGTACAGTTCGGATCATGGTGGCTACTGTACCCGCCACCACCACCAGTTCCGAAAAGATGCTGTGGAACCTGAGAACTACCGATTGATAGTGCACATACAGGACAAAGGCGAGTAGCCTTCGGAATGCAAATCTCACATGCTCTTTTCATGCATATCTTACATTCCTCAATTTTGCTGGGGTCAGGAATATCCCGATCACACATCCGACATTTCTTATCAGGAGGATCGGGGCCACGCATGGTCGGCGGTTCAAGGCCTGAAGGATCCTTCGGCCTTGCACCGTTAGGATCAAAACCTGGATAATATCCGGTTTCACGTTTATCCAGGGGCACGGATTGCGTTGCCTTCGGAGGACTCTGAAGGTCAGCCGCGTTAGGTTGAACCCCGGTTGGAGTGTTATGGAATCTGTCAACGGGTGGCCGCAGAGGCGGCGAGAACGACCGCGTCGGGTTCGTCTCAGGTACGCCTCCAGGCGATCTATTCCTAACACGGTTACCATCAGGATCCCTTCTTCTCCTAGTTTCGTCCCTAAGGCACGCAAGACAACAGGGACCCTGGACAAATCCAAATCTCCTGTAGTCGTCCTGCCCAGCAGAATGTCTGGTGCAGTAGTAGGTCTTACAAAACTGACACTCAATCCCCTTGGTCAGGAACGAGCTCTCCCTACAGACTCCGCATCGGGGTCCGTTACGGGAACATTCTTCACACAGGTTCTCTTTAAACGAGAAGCAATACTCACAAATATCACCTCTACATCCCTTGCAGTGAAACTCAGCCACGAGATGATTATATCCATCACCTACGTATTTACATCTGGGTTTACCAGGGTTGCCAGGGATCCCACCGGCGGCACTCTTCTTCCCCCCTCCTCCTGGGCTTTGCCAATCTGGAGGAGGTGGAGGATCATCATCAGGAGGGCCAGGAGGAGGTGGCCGCTTATCCGGAGTACGGGACGCGGCACGCCTTCCTCCTGTGTGATCGTTCAATCCACTACTTGAGGCCTGGTTCGAGTGCATTGATTCGAGGGAGTTAATTTTCTGGGCCGTATTACCCAGCACCTCGAGCATTTGCTCGAGCTTACTGTTGAGCGTAGTCGAAACGGCCATGTTATGAGTATTTTGCTTGTCCGTGTAGGATTTGCAGTCCCTTGACTTTATCTCAAGGTTGGCTTGTGTCTCATAAAGTTGGTCTTTAACCCACCTTATGCCGTCCCTATCATTGGTCCAGCGTTGTTCGACATCTTGCATCATCCTATCAATCTGACATACCCTAGTGGACAGGTCCTCGATTTTGAGGTTTACTCCACCAATCGCAGGATGGTTGGATTGGCTCTCCACTAGAGATCTCTCGATCATATCAACACGAGCTATAAGCCCGGTTACTCGATCAGAAAGAGATTCAAAAACAGTTTGAACCTGGGTGATGGAGCGAGCAACATCATCGTAGCTGGCTCGCTCGTTTAGGGCATCGCCTATAATATGCTTATCATGCGATCGGCAACGATCTTGACGCGTTGGCCAAGCTCGGTCACGATGTCCTTAGTCCCTTGTGACGGCTGCATGGCCGCGTTCGCAGCCTGTGTACACGTGCTACTCACATGGACGCATTGATCGTACTTGGCCCTCCACGAGTTGACCTCAGTGGAGAGCTGCTTGATGCATTGATCACTTCTATCATTCCTACGCCCAAGGTCTTCGACCTTAGCAACCAGGCGATGAATAATCGCACTTACCGAAGAATCCACTCTCCCTCTTTCAAGGGCTGTTACAAGATCAGCAACCTCGTTGGGTTGCTCCTCACTCGCAGGACCAAATCCTGATCCGCGATCTCGAGGAGTGGACAAATCAACCATGATTGGATTAGATCTCGGAGGAGTTCTGAAAACATCCTGGACGGCCGTTGATGGCCGTGGGAACTCACTCCGATTAGGAGATTGACTCTGATACGGAGCAGATCTCCTAGCATCACGAACCGCAGAGGGTTGTGTCATGCCCAGGCCTTTGGCAACGGATAGTTTAGGAACAACAGGCCTATCCGTTCGCATAGGAACATCAGGTCTCGAGTCAGCAATAACAATGTCATTCAAGTCGGTCGCATTGGACACTCTAGACTCAGACATCGATTCAATATCAGTTGCATTACTGATAGTATGATTGCGACTAGAACTCGATGCCATCATGGACTCAGATTCTATTGGAACATTAGCTCCGTCCATATTGTCCAGAGCAAAAATGGAAGCCGCGTTGGGCGTAGGGCGAACACCTTGCGCGTTCAAGCCACTAGACCTATTAAATTCCTCCTGGAATGCTTCGATCCCATCAAGCACATTAACAAGTGTGTCCGCGTTTAACGGGTCTCTTCCAATGATTGACGCTGGGTCACCTGATCGGCCGCGTCCTGAGTCCCGCGCACTGGGATTACGCCTGTGAGCAGTTTCCCGATCCATCCCCCTTGCCCTATGCGATCCAGTCGAATTCGACCTTGATCGTTTGCTTGGGGTTGGACTGGGATGCAAATCCAATCTATCTACGATATTACGCTCCCTAGGGCTCTCAAATCCTGAAAGTCCCGGGGGAGGGGACATGTTCCTCATGGTCGGGTTTACCGACGGCCTTGGCCTGACGTTACGGCTGGCCACGTCAGGATTGAGATTCTCAATCGACAAAGGTAGCATGAATTCATCGCTTCCAGCAGCCCGTTTTGGGCTTTGGAATTGCGGGAAAGATGACGGGGCGGGTGGCCCTGGCATCCATGCGGCAAAATCCATACCAAAAATGTTTCCGTCGTTGGGCCATGAGGCTCTCCAATCGAGCCCACCGGATTCGGTCGGCAGATGAACATCAAATGCAACTCCACTGGATGTACCAGGTTCGGGATTACCGAGCGCTTGAAAAACTATACTACTGGTTGGCACAGGTCTACTGCTACTTCGAGAGTCACGAAACTCGGACTGACCAATATTCATCAGCTCCGGGAAAGATGAGGATTGAGCTCCAGGTGCAATACCGGGCTCGTCATCATCACGTCCTGAGACGGAATCATCATGGTCAGGACGATTAGCCCCACGACCCTGAGAGCGATTAGCTCTTGAGGCATTAGACGATAGGTCATCAGTGCGAGTAGCACTGGACCTTCCTGAAGGCATTGCTTCGGAAAAGGTGTGGTCCGACAAAAAGTCAGGACTGGAAAACATCGGCTGTCCGGGCACTTGGTCGTCATTCACAACGTCCAAGATTCCGGCCTGGCCGAGAACCCACTCATCGGTCACCACATGAGGTCCATCTTCGGTGGTTCCCGCCATGAGTCCTACAGTAGCCTATGGAAAACGGCGCCTGCAGGGTTGTTATTAAATGGGGTTCGCGGTGCCAACCGAGGACGAATCCTACGGCTGATAACCTGCGAAAGGGTTTGAAACAGTATTTCGGGAGAGAATAAACAGGCCCTAACCCACCAACAAGAAGAGACAGTTTAAGCCCCCCAGTCCCAAGGGCAAAGTGGTGCCCTCGGCTGGCAATGAACCACACAGATAACAAACGGGGAATCCTGTTTAACCACAAAACCCAAACAGGAAAGGGGACCAGCGCAGCAAACCGAGCGAGCGCAGCAAGCAAGCGAGCAAAGCAATTAACCAAGCAAAAGCGGAGCAGCAACAACAGAGCAATTCCCAACCCAAACCTGACCCACGCCCAAGAGCACCCAACCGCCGTGGTCTGGGGCGTGGAGCTGCTGCCCACGCACCAGTACGGCGCCGCTGGAGGCGCTTTTGACAGCTATGGCAAGTCGAGTCGCCGGAATTAAAGGCTTGAGCCAAATGTCGCATTGGACATCGGCATGAAATGACATACGCTATGATAAAAGTACATGCCCCCAAAAACAAACAGTATTCGAGCATGTTAAAACAACAGGTTGGCCCACGCTGCATTTTGGTTCCGACAGAGTGCTCCACTTGCACAAAAGAACAACTCATGTGCTTTTGGCCTTCCAAAAAAAACAAGGGGTTACCCGCCCAACGTGGCACCCGGGAAGCCCGAAGAAACAAACCCATGTTTTAGACCCCAGGAATTTCGAGCGTGTTGAACCCAACACGTCAAAACCCAACCATTTCTTTCAAACCAATCCAGCCGTTTCTCAAAACCCGTCCTTTCTCCCCCCACATTCCCCCCCCCCCAAAAAAAAAAAAACGCCCCCGGTCGCTCCTCGGGCCACCTGGGAGCTCTCCTCAAAGGACTTGGCGCAGGACCCGCGCAGCTCCCAGCTGCTGTCCGGGGCCAGTCCTACGGGTGACGTTGTTTGTTAGAGTTGGCCCCGTTTTTGGTAGGTGTTCAAGGGAAGCCACAAGAAGAAACACTAGGAAAACCGCTTTTTTGTGTGGTGTTCAAGGGAAGCAACACGGAATATCCAAATCCATGTTGGGGCGTCCGACCTTGAAAAAGACAATCCCTCCTGGTTCAGGGCGCTTTGCAAACTCACCGGCTTGAGCAGTGGTGGGCTCCGTTTCCTTTGGCGCCTCCCGAAAAACTGAATACAAGCCAAAAAGGGCTCCGACGAAAAGGCATGTCCCTGCTGTAAAGGCCTAAATATATAATTGGCAGTTTGATGGAAGGCATCAATACATACAGTAAACAAAGTCTAAATACTTTGAAGGGCCTAGTTTAATTTCTCATAGCGGGGTACTTGACAACTAAGTTCAGTGATACTCATAGAATTGAAGGTTTCGCAATTGTGACCCTCCTACTGCCTACTACGGGTATCCTGAGTACCTACTGTCTGTGAGCACGCTGAGTCCTATTTGCCGCAGCAGGTAAGGTTTGCTTGCCCGTAATGAGTTAGTTCAAGCACCTAATTCAGCTCTGGCAATCAGCACACCACACGTCACAGGGAACAAGTGTTTTGACTACATGTTGAGTTGACTTCAAGATTTCGCCCCTTGGTTTGCTGCCCAAACAGAAAAGAGACCCCAGCCCGATCCAGTTCTCGAAGGATCTCAGTGGACATTGACATCTTGTGCCTTCCAACTGGCTGTGTTGCATTGGCAAGGAGCGCCGCTCCGGTCGTGCAGCTTGCGTTGACGATTCGTGCAAGCTTCTCAAGGCGAAATCGGTTCGCCTCATGCGGCATCGGCCACAGCAGCAAGCTTAGTTTGAGTGCACGATTGCGTGTGTTTAAACTGTTGCCCTTTACACTACGATGACATTCTGGCTTGATGATCGTGATCCTCAGAAAAAAGCTGGAGTCTTGACGCGGTCCTTGACATCAGGTGAAAAACTGCAAGTCAATCGACGCCTCTAGTCTTTCACTCGCATCAATAGTCAAAAAAAGAGTAGGTACGAGTCCCCAGCTTTCAAGCGGCCGTTGGGCAAACTCACCCAAGTGTCAGAAACCAACGACAGACCAAACAGCAAACTATTTGGAATGTGCTTGCTGCAAGAGGGCCATGAGACCCACAACCCTTTTCTTCAACCCTTCACATCTGGTCAAATCTATCAGCATGGCGTGGTGAGCATCAAGCCCATGCTTCGCAAACCAAAAACAAAAAGGCTGTGTACGAAGGCAATCAATGCAAAAGGGGTCCACCTTCTTGCGACATGTTCCTTCATCCCACAACCCGGTGCTCCTTCCGCATAATCGCGAACCCGCGTGAAGCCCATCAGCCGTGGCTGGTCCCTCTTCTGGTTGTCTATGACACCTCCAGAAAGGCCCCGGCACGCCACTCCCCCATCAAGGAGTGCACAAATGCATTGGCCAGTCTTTGGGAGGAAATGAAGGGGTGGGTTTACCTCGAAATTCACAAAGCGTTCTCCATCTCAGCGTCTACCTTTCCACGATTGAAGTTCCATGAGAACATCATAAATCTGTTTCCTCACACCCAGAAGGCTCATATTCCCAACTTCCGCAACGCATGATGATACGCGCCAAGTCAATTAGAACCAGCGGGTCAACACTCCAAACATCAGATTGGTCAAGCAAAACACCCTCATCCCACATCTAAGCATACCACATGGTACGCCTTGGTGTGAGATGATGTGGACCCTTTCCAGCATAGTTGTAGCATTTCCGCAAAGCCAGTGCGCCGCGGTGTGAGGTTCCGTATCCACGACTGGAATCTGCATCCTGTGATTTTGCTTGCCCTGTCGCCATGCAAAACAACACGCCTTCTCAGTCGATCAAAGGGACTCCCTCAACAACAAGGGGCCCTACACGGATTGTAATACACGGCTTCCAGCTTTCACCAAAGGACAATCATGTGTGTGTTGCCAGTAGACACCTGAGCAAATCGGAAATGACATCCGTTTTGAGGGGTCCTACTCAGCAACGCAACCCCTTATAACGAGGACACGAGCTGAAGCTGGACCCCTCAGCGGTGTTTTGAGGTCCTTTGACACTAAAAGCCTTCAAGTGCCACGCAATGCGGGCCTACATGCCACTATCCGCTACCAAACACATATACTGGTGGTGATTTGCGCTCAGAGCACCCTTTCTTGTTCGGCTGGCAGCCAAAGCGTTAGGCAAAACAAGAAAAGCCGGACTGCCACCCATGCAAGTGCCTTTTGCAGTGGATGGACTATTCCACAACCAGGCATGTGCCTTGCATTCCTGCACGGCAAACGTGCAATTTACACATTGGACGCTTTCCAGTCGACTCTGACAACATCTACACCGCCGAGCACGACTGTAATTCTGCTTGTGGAAAGCCCCTTTTCAAGGCGCCATCTTAGTTTGCTCTGGGGGTGTGGGGGCAGAGGACGGCTTGTTCAAGCATGCTTCACAGCTCCAACATCCCGATGTGGGCTGCCCTTTCAATTTTTCATAGCCACTGATGTTTCAACATCCCCAATTGAGTTTCCCTTGAAATCCGGCTGCGTGGGCCAAGCTTGCAACTAAGCCAGGCGAATCGTCAAGCGATCGCCACTGCAGCCCAGGAGCAGAAGAGGCGTTTCCAGCAAGAGCCTTGCGTTGGGCTGGACAGCTTCCGATACCCAGGCCCCCCGCCCCAATTTGTGTGACGCCTTCCTTAGGCTTCAGTCACAACCTCATGCGAACGACCTGTTGCGCCTCGGTAAAAACCTGGCGGCAGTGGAACGCAAGACTGCAGGTCAAATGCAGTCCTATAGCTTACGCTGTAGTGACTTGTCTGAAGCCTTCGTTACCGCTGATAGTCACCTCAACGCGGCGCATGTCACTTCGGTCACGGAAGTTCCCTGACCAAAAGGCGACAACAACAACTCAGAACATCTCTGGGTTGGCCGGCGCTTTTTGCGTGGCACTGACAAATGGAAATCGAATCCACTTCTGTGATACAAACAAAAGGCCGAACCCCAAAGACTAACAGCCCCCCATGAGGGGGAGATTCGCTTGTATCACGTGGGGACACACTCCGAATCCCACAACCCTGCCTTGAAAGGTCTGAAACTGGGTGATAGGTGGCAGCTGAATTTCTACAGGCAGCTGCCAAAGGCCTGCCACTCCAATAAACCGAAGCGCTGATTGAGCATCACATCTGCCTGTGCCTAGGTTACTTACCGATGGTTGGGCTGGAATGAGTGCATCCCATCCTCTCAAGCCGTCTGCAAAGACTATACAGATGAGCTTGCGGATGCCCCACATCCATATCGCACCCTGGGCAGCTGTCTGACAGCAAGCTTCCACCACTACCATGTGCCACAAAAATACAGCCCCGCCTTGCAGCCGACCAAGAACCAGGTAATATCAAAGCTAATTGTTTCTGGAAAAGCAAACTCGCGATAAGCCCCACAGGCGTGGCCAGCAAAATCGCACTGATTCCTGGGGAGCGAACGATGTACCGACCTGTGCCAAGCCAGTCTTGGGGGCCCTGGCATGCCCTTGCGCACTAATTGGGTTTGTCCCCAAACAGCGACCCCGCCGTAGCACAAAGAGGGGGGTGCTCTTCCTTTTGCTTCCCTTGCAAAACAACTCAATTCAATCAGCGTTCTCTGCACGCGCTGGACGCCCTGCAAAACACCCGGTTTCTTGCCCGCACTTCGTCCAAGAGGCTGAGAAGGCCCCAGCCGCCCACATAGTGGGAGATGAAGCCGGCGCGCCAGCTCTGACTCTGAGCCCCCAAAAACTCCAGCCAGCGCCCGGCCTCCTGAGGGAAACCAAAAAGATCAGCGGTTTTGGTCGCTAAATGTTGCTTGAACAACCAACCCGCAAGCATTCAGAGCCGAGAGGGAAGATAAATGGAAAAAACACGTGCCGGAAACATGTCATTGTTGTCCTGAAGATATGTTACGGTGGTGACCACAAACCTTTTGAGCATGACATTGGAAAGAAGATGGTCCTGTTGGGTTGCAACACGAGGCAAAGCGGGCCAAGTTCACTTCAACACAAGTCCTCAAAACAGACTCAGCTCACTGTCATGGACAGCAGGGTCAAAGCAGTCTTTGTAGGGCAATTACAACACTCGTCCAAGAGCAAATCGACATTTGTGCCACGGTTTTAAAGCTCTTTCTGTGGGCCACCCTCATAGTTCCCTAAATGAGACCCAATTCCCTACTACAGGGCTTATGATCGTCCCTACATACCCCAAGGCTGTTTTGACCAGCCGCGAGTTCATATCCGCTCGACTCAGCCATTCTCACAAAGCTGCTTCCCGCTGCGAGGCACCCATGGCTTGCAGGCCCGGCTGAGCGAGAAATGTGGCGCTCGCAGGTCAGGTTCCCTTCATCGGCCTTCCCAACTCGGACCCCGCTGACCGCTTTTCAGCATGTCAAACTGGACGCAGATTCGACCTTGGCATTCCTTGCGCAGCGCCTTGAACTCACAGGCTATCAATCGCAACGCCATCCTTCAGTACTGCAGCAGATTCCATGAGTCGTTCTGGAAGTCCCTGTTTGGATGCTGCATATCCCCCTCAGGGAGGGGTGAGACCATGGATCTCGTGAAACAGGCATGGCAATGCGTGCTCCTCTCAACCACACCACCACTCCTGACAGGATGCCTTCTCAGCTGGCAACAGTGACGCCGGCACCACCAACTTTGCGCAAGCAGCTGGGAAGATTCACTCCTTGCAAATTTTGAGTGAACTGATTGCCAAACGTCAGGGTCTGCAAGCCACTTGGCAGGCTCACTCCTTGCAAAGTGTGGTTGAAGCACTGGCCAAAGGTTAGGCTCTCAAGGGTCCTGGGAAAACTCACTCCCTGCATACTTTGGTTGAACTGCTCACCAAACGTCAAGCATTGCAAAGCGTTGGGCAAACAAATGTCCTGCAAACTGTGGTTGAAGCAACCGCCAAAGGCAAGGTTGCGAAGGCTTCTAGGCAGACTGACTCCCTGCAGGGTCTGGTTAAATCTGTAGCCAAACTTGAGAGTTTGCAGGGTGCTAGGCAAGCACACGTCCTGCAAGCTTTGGTCGAAGACATAGCCGAATGCAAGATCTTGCAGGGTCGGTAGAGTCAGTCCTTGCAAACTATGGTTGAACTGGTCGCCAAACGTCAGGCTCTTCATCGCGCAGGGCAAATTCACTCCCTGTAAGCTTTGGTTGAAGTCATTTCCAAACGTCAGGCTATGCAGGGAGCTGGGTAACGTCACACCCTGCAGGTGTTGGTTGAATTGATCACCCAACGTCAAGTTCTGTAAGGCGGGCGCAAGATTCACTCCTTGCAAACTTTGGTCGAATCTGTAGCCAAACTTCAGACTCTGAAGCGTGCTGGGCAAAGTCACGCCCACCAAGCTATGGTTAAAGTCGTTGCCGAAGGTCAGGCTCTGCAAAGTGCCGGGCAAGGTGAGCCCTTGCAAGCTTTGGTCAAACCTGTCGCCAAAGGTCAGGCTTTGCAGGGTGCTTGGCAAACTTAGTCTGCCCGAGTGGTCAAGACTGCAACTGAACGTCAGGCCCTGCAAGGAGCTAGGCAGACTTCCCAAAGGTTGCATGAACTGATTGCCCAGCATCAGGTGTTGCAGGCCTCTTGGCAAACTCGCTCCCATGCTTTGATTGAATCTGTCGCCAAAGGTCAGGTTCTGCAAAGCGCTGGGCCAACTGACTCCCTGTAAGCTTTGGTTGAAGTCATTGCCAAACCTCAGGCTCTGCAAGAGGCTGGGAAGGCACACTGCATCTAAGCTTTGGTTGAATCGCGAACCAAACCTCAGGCTTTGCAGGGCCCCAGGTAAAGTCAATCCCCTCAAGCTTTGGTCAAAGTTATTTCCAAAGGTGAGGCTCTGCAGAGCCGCGGGCAAACTGACCCCGTGAAAGCTTCGGTTAAAGCTATTGCCAAACGTCAGATCCTGCAAGGAGCAGGGCAAAGTCACCCCTTGCATGTTTTGATTGAAGTCATAGCCAAAGGCCAATACTTTCAAGGTGCTGGGCAAGCACACTCCTTGGAAGCTTTGGTCGAAGTCATCGCCAAAAGTCAAGCTCCGCAGGGTGCTGGGCAGACTCACTCCTTGCAAACTTTGGTTGAACTCGTCGCCAAATGTTAGGCTCTGCAGGCTGGGCGGCAGACTCACTGCCTGCAAAGTGTGGTTGAACCGATTGCCCAAAGTCAAGCTCTGCAGGCTGCTGGGCAATGCCAAGCCCTGCAATCTTCGGTTCAACATTGTGCCAAATGTCAGGCTCTGCAGGGTCATTGGCAAGCCCAAAGTGGAAAGGACATCCATGCTTTGTCTGTGCCAGCTCAGCTCTGTGATTCCGTCCAAAGCTTGGGCATTGGTTTCGTTGCGACGTCCTGTCAGCGCTTCCCACGCAACAAGCAGATTGGTTTGGGTGTACGTGTAAACCCCGTCCAACGGCAAGTCTTGGTCCATGAACCGCCGTTCCGGTGACATCGCCACGCCGCCGAAGCTGAGGTGAAGCACGGCCCCGGGTTTTGGAGGCAGCTGGGACCGCACGAGCTGCAGGAGCTCGCTGCCCAGGATCTCAGCTGCAACGCTCAAGCGCAGCTCCAGCCCGGCGAGGCTGGAAATCCTTAACTCCATGGCGTCAACTTCCCAGGTCCCAGAGTGTCCCGGAAACGGCCGCAACTCTGGGAGAAATATGTGGCAGGTCAACCACTGCACGACTCCTAGACAAACTACTGTGCTCAAGAATTAGCAGGGCACAATCTCAAGGTGACCCTGTGCAACAGAAACCAGAGATGTGCGCACATTCACATACAACGATACAGTATCCGTTATACCATTTATCCTACTGCAAGGGGAGTGAGCCGTCAACCTATTGGCCCCGTCTTGTTCGCATGTCAGCCGTGGTCGACGCTTCCTACATGGTCATGCTCCTGACAATTGGGGTTTTCTGATTGTTGTCCAAACTCTAAGGCTCCATGACCAGCCCTACCAACTCCAAAGGGTGCTTCATCCATGGCACATAGAACTCCAGGAAGACACCGAAAACGGAAGCGACTCATTCCAGGAAGTCTGTTGGTGCTCACTAATAAGCGATCTAAGGCGATCAACACAAATGCTTGGGTTCTCTTCAAAATCCTTTTGAGCAACAATCAACGGCGCAATAAATTTAGTTGAAGCAACCGTGTAGCCATGCAGTGTATGTAAGACGTCCAATAGGCATCCTGTGAGTTCGATCCTATGCTGGTGGGCTTCAAAAAAACGCCAACAAAGTCCCACACTGTCCCGTTGCTCCGCGGAATGAATCAGGTGGCCAAATGTTCGTAGTACCTGGCTCAAAGATCTTGCCAGTTGCTCTTCACACTTCTGA
>CAUJNA010003430.1:460000-480000 GCA_963377175.1 Effrenium voratum
TATACACGCATGGTCATAGCCTCATGCGAGGGTCCCACTGATTGGATCCTCATGCCCCTTTGAGACTTGTCGGCATTTTGGAAAAGCCTCATTCGACCATTTGCCAAGACTTCATTCGACCAAGGAACACGTTCAAGCCTCGGTGCCCGGAAATGCAAGACAGATTCCAATCAACAGCAGTTGGTTCAGCTGAAATGGTCCAGTCGACAGGAAACCTCCCGCAGGAAAGAATCCTCCGCAAACCACCGCTCTGGCAATCTGGAAACCAGAAGTGTCACTTTCAGGGCAGGATGCACTTCGGTTCCATTTGGGGGTTGGTTCCCTTCACCCATGCGATTCAAAGGAACCAAAGACCCCAAGCACCTGTGCTGCATAAGCAATGCAAATTCCTGCGTCCCTTGCGAACACAGGAGGCTTTGCGCTTGCAGCGCTGGGGTACACAAAGCACACGTTCAGGGACCAAAGAAGCTCAGTTTCTGCTCTGCTATTGCCTTCTTTCAAGCTCGAACCTTTCTCCAAGAACCGCCCAGGGATTTTCTTCGTTGGAATCTGGCTTCGCTCGGGGAGGAACATATGGCTGTGGCTCAAAATTAAGCAGGAGGGGTTACGCAGGTTTTGGTCAATTTTTCCACTTACCAGGGTTCCATTTTGGTACCGGTTTTTTGAGCCACAGCCATATTTCAACACTCTTCGAGGGCTGGCTGCTGACAATTCCCCCTCAAGCATCGGAAATTCACGCAAAAGCCGTAGGCAACAGGTGACGGATCAACCAACTGCAAAAAGGCCGGGTGGATTCCCCAAAACCAACCAAAATCCAAACTCAAACGAGCAAAGGCCGCCGCCTGAGGGCCGCCAGCGCCACATCACCCCAGGGGGGGGCACCTCCCCATCTGCCGCCAGAGCCGCCTGGAGGTGGCCTGCGGTTGTGGGATACACCCTTGGGCGAAGCTGGGTGTCATTCTCTGTCTGAGGGTAACCTGCATTGGATTTTATTTAAAGGATAAAACAGAATGGCAACCCAAGGCTTTTTGGTTCAACAACCCAAGGTGTCATGGTTGAGGGTAATCCTTTATCCCTCTTTTTGCAGCCGGGCAAAAACAAAAACATGGGTGTGGCTCAATCATGGACCGCACCCACCATGGTTGATGTCTGCTATGGTGCCAGGCTGGTGTCCCTTGAACGTCCAACCAAAAGGGGGTCCACCATTTTGAGAAACGAGCAAAAGGGTACAACTAGAGGACCCGCAAAATTGTGCTTTCCGTAGTTTCACTTCAAAATAAATCAGAAAAAAGTAGCTTGCTGAAACAAACACAACATTAACTGCAACGAGGACACTCCAAAATCACACCAACAATGTCATACCGCCTCTCCGCAGACAGCAAAATACAATGCATGTTTGAGAAACAGAAGCTCTGAGGTGAACATCACTTACATGGTGAGCTACTGCACCACTTTGAAACCATGGGAAACCATTATAGGCTGGTATTTGCAGGGCAATCATCATTCCAATGTTTATCAGGTGGTGCAGGATTTCGTCCATCCACAGTATGGTAAGTGCCTGCCCACTAACCAATGTTTGAGGCAGGCAAAGGGAAATTGAAGCCTGTTTGGGAGTCTACAAAATCCATTGCACAACACCCACTCTGGTCACAACCCAAGCCAAAAATAACCAAGGGATATGTGGTTGTCCAAAAACCAACCACCCTTTTGGATGCTGTTTGAAGGGATGCCAACGGAGTTGAGTTTTTGTTTGGGTGTATCGTCCCCAAGCACTGGCCATGCAAGCGCGGAGCCTCCGTGTGTGTGTGTGTGTGTGTAAAATCATGGAAGGCCTACGCAGCCTTTTCTGGGGCGCGAAACCAGCTTAGGCTGCTCGTAAAGTGTGTAAGAGGCAAAGCATGCCTACGCGAACCTGCCTAGGCTGGATTTTCTTTAACTACGCGGACTGCATACGCAATCGTTTGCCCCGCCAGCACTGCCTATGCGGTGCCTCCGCGGCATATGGAGAGTTCCCCCCCGAACACTGTATTCTAAGCGAATAGCAAAACTGAAACCATGCGTAGGGCATGTGTCGGGCAACATTCTCTCTATTCGGGTGCGGTTTATTTCTTTCTTCGAGGTGCTTTGAGTTGCTTTCGTATGGGAAGCCAAGATATTTACCATTTGAGGGGGTGCATCTTAAGACACACCCACATCGGTCATAAGCGAAGAACACATCTAAAGCAACAGATATTCAAGAAATTCAACTTCCCTCTACTTACTTGCTGAGTGGATGGCCCCAAAAAAGTCCAAACTTTGTATTTGCCACTAAAATGGTCTTCCCAAAAAGTTCAAAGTTCATGAACTCACAAAGTGGGTCTATTGGTGGTTTGGATTGGTGATTTGGTGGTTCAGGGGGGGTCCCACTGGCCCTCTACAAGAACCAGGGGTTCAAATCCCCAAACCACCAAACCAAACCACCAACTAAAAGATCTCAAACAAACTAAGAACTAAAAACGGGGATCCAACTCCAAACGATGCTCCACAGTTTGCTGCATTGACGCGATCAACTTGGAAATTTCGAAAGAACCCTCGAGATTTCTGCCCAGGGCAGAAAAACGTGGCTGAACCCACCTGCTTCTTCGTTGACACCCACAATGGCGCTGCCTTGACACCAGTCCTCTGCAAAGCCTCAGATCAGTCCAAGACGCAGCTACTAAGCGTGTGCGATCGATCCAGATCAGTGCGAGACGCGGCAAGAGCCGCTTTCCCTCCACATCCTCTGGGCAGAATTTTCCTCTCCCGAACTGCAAAGAAGGGAACCCGCGACAGCGCTGGGAAGCAGTTGAGTCTTGTTCGATCCCTTCCGAGCTCCCCGAACATGCGCAAACCGTTATTTGGAGAAGTCAGGAACACAGGCGGAGGACAAATATACCTAAATGAGTCAGTTGTGTTGCTTGCGGGGGAAAGACATGTTGTGCGCTTCTGCTTTGGCGATGAACCTTGTTGGCCCTTCCACACAGGTAACGAAGAACACTGTGTTTGTGTGAAGCTTCTGGTTGGTCCATAAGACAAATGTCTAAAACTTTGGGCACGCCATAGGCGTGCGTTCAGCTGCAATCTGACGTGCAACATGGTCGTAAGAGCCAGTCAGCATCAGTCAGGGAAACGTAGCTTATCTGCTCTAGCCGCAAAAACCTGAGGGTCAGTGCTCGCGCCCAGAGGCAACAGGCAGGTTGCGCTTCGCCACATGCGTTCCGAGATTGGAACTCTGCTTCGCAAGCTGCGAGGGGTAAGTCTCACAGAAGACCCGGGATGTCTGCCACTACTGTGCAAGGAACCACAGCAAAGTGAACCCCTAGACAGCGAGCTAGTGTAGGTTCACCGCAAACCATGGACAAGCATGGTTGAAGTCAGAATGGTTCAAGTCGGCTAGGATGATGATCCAACAGACCCCTCTATGGTGCCAGAGCCCAGGCATGCTTTGAGGCCTGAGCCCATGTGCTTTGTAGACTCTGGTGCAAACAAATCACAGGATAGAACAAACATATGAGTATGTGTCAAAAATAGGGAGACTTCCAAAATGTGCTTTCATGTTGGATTCCCTTTAAATGAAGCAGAAAGGGGAACCCTCCAAAGATCGCATGCCCATACCATTTGTCCATTCAAGTCGGAAAGGATTCCCCTCACCCTTCCTGGGCCATTTGATGACTTTGGGGGGAATCGCATTTCTTTTGGAACTCAAGGAGCCGTGAGCTCGACATGACTTCAGTTCAGCCCCTATCAGAACATCTTTCATATTATTCTGATCTGTACATCATGCTACATGTGTCTTCCATTGTTCGCTTTCCGGCTTGTCCCGAACCCAAACCTGAAACTCCCCAAACCAAACAAGCGTTGAACTCACGTTCAACCACGAACTTGATTCGGCCGAAGAGCTCCAGGTGTCGATGCCCATGCAAACCAATCGCCCGATCACAGACTTCCGAGGGCTCAGATTCGCCAAGGTGTCTTCGGAGCTCTCTTGGACCAGCTCTTCCTTTCGCTTGGGCGAAACCGACCGCGAAAAAGAGGCCGACCTGGTCCAAGTGATGCTTAACGGCAAACAGGAAGAACACAAAGCAAACACCAACCGGGAACAAACCCCCCTGCTTTGTATGTGTTGCATGTGATATGCACCTCAAGCAGCTTCCAGACTGCCGACGAAATCGGCAACCGCCGCCTCTCGAACTCCTTATGATCATGCCTAAACATTACCCACCGCAAGCAAATCATTGACCTGAAAGTCCACCAGATTTTGTCTGAATCTCTCCGAAGCGTGAAGCACCAAACTCCCAACTCTCAACCTCAGGTAAAACACATATGGGTGCTTCTCAAAACAGGGGTCCTCTATAACGGTCGGCTTCGTTTTGGCTTCCCTTCAAACACCAACCAAGAAAGGGGTTCACCATACTTGAGACAGACCTATATATTCGAATCTCTGCAAGCACCTCCCTCTCGCCTCTCGCCCTCTCGCTTCTCTCGCACTCCACTCCTCGGAGGCGGTGTCATTCTCCTCGAGGTCGAAGTTCACCGGACCCATGGAGCTTCGCTCAGAGGGCGCCTCCTCCGGGTCCTCGAAAGCCCCGCCGCTTCGCAGAAGGGGTGGAGCAGTTGGGCTGGGCGCTTGGGGGAGTTGCTGGTGCCCATGGAACCCACCAACCACCAGGTCCCGTTCAAAGGAACATGGGCACTTCCAGGACCGCCCCTGTAAGGTTCCATGTTTGTCGATGGGAGGGAAACCAGAACCCGGCAAAAGGACGAAGGAAGGTGGCGCTTGGACTGGATGCAACATTAACCATTTTTGGCCCGAAGGCTAGAACCACAGGTTGAACTGCCTTTGTAGCTACTGGGTGTTGCTTTTTGAACCCACCACGGCGGGATGGGAAATGATGGTACCCAGGTTGGTCAAAATGCGATCAAAAGGCTGGAGGCTCCTCTAAAGCAAAACAGATCAACTAATCACCCAAAAACCCGCATTGCCTTCTCCCCAGCCGATTCAACTGCCGCGTTGGCGCCCGCATGAGCAGCACTGTGTCAACCATAAGGCCATAATGGCTTGCCAACTGACGTTCAACAGGAAATTCCCACAGTCCCCCACAAGGCAAAACAGTTCTCCCACTAGGGGGCACGCCATGAACACCGCAAAATGCGGCCGGCGCAACCGCCGAGACCAAGACCCGTCAACTGCAGGCGACGTGCCTTCTTCTGGTACTCTTGCCGGTGGCCATAGAGCTCCTTGGATCGATCAGTCAAAGCTTCGACCCCACTGGCAAATACGTCCGGAAAAATGAGAAAATATGTCCAGTAGTGATAGATTCCCTTTAAAACCACAGGGGAACATAGCACATATTCAGCAAATGACAGGGCCGGCTCCGGATCCGGGATCCGTCCCAAAGCAAATCAAGGGGTATGGAATTCCCGATTGGTGGGCAGCAATCTGCTCTGATGCGCAAGTCAACCTGCCCAACTTGAAGCATTGCAAATTGGATGTGCGACCCCAAAAGGCTGGCAGCTGGCAGCTGGCATCTGGTTCCCATATTGCACTGGCCACGAGAAAAAGGAACATGGCCTCTGCGCGAATGGGGAGTCATCATGTGTTGAAGTGGGGAAGCAACTGCAGCACGCGGAGAAGGATGGGAAAAAGGGTGGCCACTAAGCAGCGGGCATCCATTTGCGTGATAAGGCTACATGGCCACAGTAAATGGTGCTTTGTGAACTCGGTAAGATGCTGATCCTGGCTATGCGGTGCTTGCCTTCTGAACGTCTCAAGTTTCAAACAAAGAGGCAGAACGATCCACCCGATGATACCTTCTAAGGACTTTCTGAACAAATGTGGCGGAAAAAAAACAAGAAAAAACAAAGTGAATGACAGTGGCGGGGAACCAACCTACCAATCAACTCATCACTGATGGAACGAGAGGCTCCTGGCCTCCGCACTGCACGACTTGGTAGGATTCACCAGGATAAATCAAGGGATATCTGTTTGGGTCGTGCAGCTGGAATCGCGGTTCGAGCCGACCTCAGCAGGGAAACCAACCTTCTTCAGCTTGTTCAAAGAGCTTAAAAGGCTTCACGCAGGGAAACCTGTGGATATGTGAAAAGCCTGACGGCACCCTCTTATTTGAGCATAAAGGGGAACCCGCAAGCAAAGGACCAAAGAGCTGCCAGATCCAGGTTTGTCCCAAATTTGGTTGATCCCCTGAAATTTGTTTTATCCAAAACCTGAGAAAAAGTGATCCCCGAGCAAACAAACTGCATCATGGCAATTGCTCGTTTTACCTCAGGTGAGCTCCAAAATGGAAGACCACATCCAGTGGCCAAAAACTTCCGGCCGTGGCACGGTCTGCACGAATTTCAAGTCCTCCTTCAGGCGCTCCAGCGCCAAAGTCCTTAGATTCCTGACTTTCCAGACGGTGTTTGGGCGTCTTCTTTTCAGGGTGCCCCCTTCAGGTTGGATTTTTGACTGGGAGAAGAGGAAACCATGCCCACTTTCGGGACTTCTTCCGAGCCTTCTTAAGGGACACCAAGAAGAAACCAGTCACTTTGGTCGGTTCGAGAATTTGGATCAACCGGACGCCTTTCTGGGGTGGAGCCCACAGTTCAGAGCCCAAACACCCCACTTCAGTCACGGCTTTCTTGGGTACGTGCTACAGGCGCAAACACCTGATCCAGATCCCGGTCAAACATCCAGCTGCACGTAGTCGTTGACCAGCTAACATACGCATTATCTCCAACCGATGGCTTGGGGCACTAAAAGCCGCCACCAGGAAACATGTTGTTTTTTTCTTTCTTTCTTTCTTTCTTTCTTTTTCTCTCTCTCTCTCTCTCTCTCTAAGATTGCCCAAGGCACATGACTGGCTTCCAACTATTTTCGTCTTAGGAAGGAAGAAGACTCGCCTGCTGACGGCCGCCCTTTCAAGCCTCCCCCCGCGCCTCCAGATCTCTTGTATGGTACGTTACAATTGCTGCAACTGAACTCAGCTTTTAAGCTGCGGGAAGCAAGAAGCGGTCAGGGGGGTGCTGAATGTTCTGCAACATTGCCAACATTCATCCAGCGCCAAGCCTCAACAGACCAAACTCAGCCAGTTTGAAACATGGCCCGCTTTGTGCCCCTCTGCACTGCCCTTCCTGTACCCCCCCCCCCCCTCCCCCAAGGCACCTCCACTCGAAACCAGGACAAACCCTTCCACCCCCCCCCCCCCCGCCAACCCGCACGCTCCAAGGCGCACGGACGAAAGGTTCACATAGGACGCCCCGGACAACGAGCTGAGCTCATCGTCCAGCTGAGCTTGTGTGAGGTCTGGGAACTGCTTCACCAGCTCCTGCAAACCTTGAGCAGATGCAGCTGAGATGAGTAACCCCAATTCACCCGGAACCAAAACATCTCTCCCACCCCCCCACCCCCTTTTTTTCTTGGCGGTTCCCTCTAAACTTGATGTGAACTGGCAGGGTTACGCTGGAACCCCCCCGCTCGGATCCATTGCGGCACTTGGGTGGCGCCGCAATTTGCTCACCAAAAGGAGTTACAAAACAAACAACGATCTCCCAACCACTTTCCTTTTCCACAAGGACAAAACGGTTCTAATAGTAGCCCTGAATTGAAAGCGAGCAAAAGCCACTACTAGCCTGGAGCTTCCCCAAGGACTTGAACTCTTTCCGTTTTCGACACAAGTCCAAAACGATTCTAATAGTAGCCCTGAATTGAAAGCGAGCAAAAGCTACGCACTACTAGCCTGGAGCTTCCCCAAGGACTTGAGCTCCTTTCGTTTTCGACACAAGTCCAAAACGGTTCTAATAGTAGCCCTGAATTGAAAGCGAGCAAAAGCTACGCACTACTAGCCTGGAGCTTCCCCAAGGACTTGAACTCTTTTCGTTTTCGACACAAGTCCAAACCGGTTCCATCTGGATCATCGTCATTTGGCTCGGCAATATTGCTTGTCAAAAGTTTATACCTTGAGACAGGATACAGTTTCTTCGATCTTTCTCGAACCTTGATGCGATAATCGCTGTCCATCACTTTGCAAGCAATTGCCACTTGTTCGACGCAGTCACTGAAATCAGCGCGCTTTCCATTGAACCTTGTCAGTTTAACAAAAATCATGATTTTAAAAACGCCAATGTTGAATCCTTTGAATGTATTCGCTTTCTATACGTACTAGAAAGCGTCTCATCGCACCATATTGGTCAATGCATCCAATTTGACGTAGCTAAGGTCCATTGTATAGAGTATCATAACCGCAAGGCTTAGGAGGTTTATGTGGCATGCTCGCCTCAAACTGAGCATGGAACTCGAAAAGGAGGGCTCCCTCAAAGGGAGCTTCCTCTGATGATGAAGCTTGCCTCCATACTGGTACTCTGAATTTATAACCCCTCTGAAACAAAAACTGATTACACCCCTTGAAGACTTGCTAATCCTGTTCCGCGTGAAAGCTCTTGAGCTGTTAGACCTTCAAGTGAACCCTGTCAAAATCCACAAGCTGGTAGGTGGTTTATCCCACTATTTCTGGGGGGGGTGCATCAATCTGAGGTGCGAAATGGATTTGGCCCATTTTCTCCGTTATTTCCGGGGGTCCGTCCCTCGTCACGCAAAACCGGGCGTCCGTCATGCCCGAGCCGCAGAAGTGGAGCATGTTGAACTTGGGGAAGGGCCCTCCGAAGCTCTGCGTCTCCACCAGGTGCGTCAGGCTCTGGACGTCCACGTTCCGCAGATCCTTGTTGGACTCCGGGCCCTGACCTCAGCCCAAACCTTCACAAGGACACACCGGCCAGGGAAACCTCCGGCAAACAAGATGTTTTAGGCTTGGGGCTTGGGTATATAACTTAAGCTTGGTTGGACATATTGCAGCACTGGTGCACTGGTGATGCCAACTTCGGAATCTCCTGTGAACAGGACGCTCTTGACTTCGGGGCTGCTTCTAGATGAAAGTCAGGGCACTCGGGTTCATTGAACCTACACTGGCGAGGGACTGGCGACTCTAGGTGATAGGTACACTGGAAAACCGGTTTGATCAACACCCGGTTGGATGCAACCCATTTGGGGTTACACACTCTTCTGTTCATCCGCAAGGTTTAGGATCTGGGTTTACAACTCAATTTCAGGGAAGTCGACTGTGTTCTGCTCAAGGCATTCTGAGGAGCATGTTGAAGCCTTCAATGTGTTTGAATGGGCCCTTTGAGATCCGTGCTGGATTGTATTGTTTGTCTTGTTTTTTCGTTTAATGTTTTTGCTACTGTCCAAGTTCTTTCAATGGCAAATGAAACAAATAAGCCCCTTTGCAGTGAGCTGGATGCAAAAGGGGATATCTCATGCCCTGACTTCCATCACATCGGGCCAACTATCGAACTGGATCCTACGGGCTGATGACCCCCTGACGCATGTTTGCTGCGAATTGCATGGGCTCAAACAACCAATGATACAAGTGCAAACGAACACGCGAGACTCGGATTCCCAACGCCCCGGTGAGTCTCTACCCAGCTGAGCGCCGGGCCGTAGTTGATGTAATTGAAGAGCACGACGATAATCTGCAGCAAGCTCCTCCAAAAGGAGGACTGCGTCCCATCCAAAGAATTCGGGACGTGAAGGTAGCCGATCTGGTTCAAAGGAGCCCAAGGTCTAACTGCCGCATGCTTTGCTCCGTTTGCCGTGTGTGCACCTTTTGTTTTTTTGCACTTGTAGCATGTCCGTACAGTCCGTACAAGGAAAGCGATGCAAGAGTGGGTCAAACGATTCTTGGAGTTCCGCCAGGGCAAGCTTTCAATCCAAGACCTTGGGGAAGCTCTGTTCGGGGCCTGAGCTCTCAACATATCTTCGCGGTTTCTACTACTCGGTTCCAATGCGAATCGCATTTGCCAATTCTCTGAGCAACTCGCCTGGGATGCAAAAAACGGACTGAACCAGTCGCACTCCATGCGGCCTTTGCAGACTGGATGACATGATCGCCAGCCCAAAACGCCGGAAAGCCCGGAAAACCCTTGGCCTGACAAAGTAGGAATCAACGGTCCAAAAGCCAAGCTACGCCTGTCAATTACCCAACACGCTGCGGTTGCATTTGCTGGAAGCTCGCGCTTCTTGACATGATCGGGTGATAGTGCACTCGACTGCTCTTTGATCAACAAATTCTGTGAACCACGGAAACAACCACCACTTCCCAGATCCAAAGCAGCCGTTTAGCATAACCAATCCACGCCCTCCTGGGCAAATACCATTGGAATGGCGGTCAACACAAGATCAGCTGCGATTCTGATATGCGCTCCACCGGGTGCTGAAACAACTCGCCACATTCGCGGTTGTGGCGAGGTCGCCTCCGACCCTGAACCCAAAGCCTCTGAGCAGGCTAGCCCTGAGAGCAAATAGACCTTCAACTCAACAAGTCAAGCATGGCCATCTCTTAATCAAAAACCTGAAAGAGTGAAAGTCCAGCAAGGCAGCCCGCACTCATCTTCCACTCCTCCCCCCCCATGTCTCCACTTCCCCTGCGCGCTTCGATGGTCTCGACGCCCGTCCCGGAGCGGAGCCGCCGCAGCCCCGTCCTCAGCACGGAGGCCTGGCGCACCTCGGTGCAGGCGCTCTGCACCAGGCACAGCTGCTGCATGGCGTCCGCCAGGCGCTCGTCCAGCGTCTTGAACAGCGACAGCCTCACGGAGCGAGTCGTTCTCGAGCAAACCACGCGCCCAAAAAAAAGGGCTCCAACTGTCTCCAAGACGTGGTCGAAAGAAGTCGCATCTGATTTTCTTTCAGGGATGCACACCCTCCTGAAGTGTTCAGAAGGCCTACCGAGTAGGCTCAAAGCTTGGCTCGTTGTTTTCCGGTCTCGGGTCTTGGGATGCCCGGCAGGCGCAAGCGCTCCCGCAGCCGCGTGAGCTGGGCGAGCGGCAGAATCTCCCGCTCGATGTCCCGGAGCCTCACGGCGCAAATCCATCGAGGGCTCCATGGCCATCCCCAATGGGTGTGGCTCTGGACGTGGTCTACGTTTTGGAGCTTTCAAGGGTAACCAAAAAAACATGGGGAATTATGCCATCTATCACAACGGGGACAAGGTCAACATACCAACTGTATCACGATATAACGGTCTGCATGATTAGAATGGGGTTGTGACACCAGATTTAGTCATGATCAGACTAGTAATTGAGCCCCTGTTCTTGCGTCAACCCTTGTCCCCTGATTCGACCGAAAAGGAAGCAGCCCTCCCCCTACGGAGAAGCCCAAGTATTGGGGCGGATGGCGAATGGTTTCCCGGTCCAGTGGTGTAACGTGTTAAGGCGTAAAACTTGGCTGGAGTCCAGCCAAGTTTTACGCCCTAACACGTTAAACATCCCACCGGAGCAATGATCTACCAAAAAAAGGCGGGCGATTGGGTCTCCGGAAGCCTCCCAGGATGTTTGCAGCTTACAGTACGCAAAGGCAAGAGACAGCCAGAAATAGCTCTGAAGTATTGCACGTAGCTCTAAGCATCATGGCGGCATGCCTAATTCGAACCAAGGAGAAGGAAAGGTTTATAAACGGAAAGAGACGCAAGCAACACATGAACCGCGAGCATCGCGCCGCGTCCTTTTCACCTCGGACATATCGCCGCTTGCTCAGGCGGCGGAAGCCTACTCTATGCGTAGCCTACAGATGACTCAAGTCCAGCCGGAATTCACAAGCTGCTTCATCTCAGAAATAGTTTTGGGAACTACAACCACTTGTGTGATAGCAATGGAAGGCCTTTCAAATGACTTACCCTTATATATTACATCAAAAACCAACAAAGAAGGATATGTTTCGAAAACCTGGTTTCCGGCCAAATTGCCTTCAAAACTGCTTTGGATCCAAAAAGCAGGTTGCGTATTTCTGAACCTGCAGAAAGAACCGTGCTTAAGCTTTGCAAAACACGTAATTAACCTTCAAGAACCTGTAATCGAAGACACAGTGTCCACAAGCCAGGCTGCGAATGCGAAAACCATGCTATGTGCAAGAACCAGAACAGCCTATTTTCCGGGCCGCGTTGGTATCACAGTGGTTGACACGTCCCATAGGATTCAAGCTGGGGCTCTTTTTCCAGGCCCCAGCCTGCGTGAAAGCGAAAGAAAAGCGGTCAATGCCTTGCTGAATTTGTCAACTTTTGCAGAAGCTGAAGCAGTGGAGTTTTGAATTATTGGATTCCCCCCGTTTCGTTCTTCCGGAAGCTCATCATTTGAGCGCGAGACCAAAGTCTTTTGACAAATGGGGAAAACACAAAGCCGGCAAAGAAGCTCAAGTTGACAAATGCCAAGCCGTTCCAAATGAACGACGAAGGCAAGTCTAAAGGTAAGCCATGCTGACAGAAGAGTTGGCTCGTGGCAAAAAACGGCCAACGCTGACTTCCAAATACTTGGATTGTAGGTGCGTGTTCAAAGCCGTCCCCAAAACAGGCACCCTAGAAATCAACCAAACTTAAAAAATCCTGGCAAGGACCTTCAAGGACCCAATTCACATGATGAAGCTCCGCAGGCAAACAATGGTGGTTTTATTAGTCCCACATTTTTCTCATGGTCGATCGAACCCCAGGGATCACTCTCGTTTGGACACAATCGTCAGCATGAGATCGGATTCAGTCCCAAGACCTTCTCACAATCTGCGAAGTACCTTTTAAAGAATTCGGGATGGGAGGTGCTCGCAGCAAACCAATCAAGCATCTTGGCCCTCTCCAGGCTGTGAATTTCGATAAGCAAATTCCTCATGACTCCTTGGACACTCACACCATGCAACCCCTTTTCAGGTCCATGAGGGACACCACTCAGGTCTTCCGCGGACACGCGCACATTCCAGTAAAAAAGAGTCAACAGGTGTCACGGGACAGCTTGGCCTTCGTGCAACATGGCACTGCCAGAAAAATCCTTGGCATCGAATCCCCCACTTTAGAGTTGGCCGCCAAAGGATCAGGCAAGAATGCGCTCTCTGGGTTTGTCAACCAAATTGGATAGGGAACCTCTCCAAATGAGGTGGCATGCCTTTTGCCTTTCCAACAATCTTTAGAATAGAACAATGCCATCAACACATGCACACAAACCCTGAGCCTGAGCCCCTAAGACTTGGCCCTTCTTCTTCCGCCGGGTTCCTGGTCACCCGCTTCGAATGGTCTCACATTTCGACTGGAAAAATGTTTGAGTTCAACCCTTTTATTGAACCACAGTCCATATTGTGCGTCGCACGATGACATGGTAGTTTGGTGAGCAACCCCCATTTCCTAATAGTATTTAGAGGCTCCTGTGCCCGTTTACCATCCTATACGGCAATTGGTGACCACTGCTCGTGGTTTCGACTAGGGGGAACGATCCTGCCGCAAGAGAAACCAGGGAAGTTCGGGTGGCTCAGGGGCATGAGGCCATCTTGTCGATTCCGTGAGCACTTCTCAAGCCAGCTCGATCCGAACCGCGCCTGATTTCGTCAAGGGACTCAGACGGATTGTAAAGGCTTTTATATGCCTTACTACAACCCCCTTCTAAGCCTGTAGAGTAATCTATTGATCATAAAGGGGGCATATGGGTGAGTTGTTTGGGAGGGCCCTCTTGGGTGGTTGTGGGAAACCAAAACCTAGAAAACGAACAGCCACCATTTCGGGATTTTCCCTTCTTGACATATTGGCAGCTACGGCTAATACTCATTGTGCTGCTGAAATGCCCAATGAAAATTTGGTGAGCGTCACCAACGTTTTGACAGCTATCGGCGTGCTGGGATCGGCCAGCTTGAGATGTCGCCCTTCGCTTTGACATGGAAAAAATGCCCAGGCCGCAACTGCACGCTAGGGACTTGCCGTTTAAAACCTTGGCCCTTGGACGCAAACACTACTTACGTTTCATCTCTCGGTCCAAAAGGTTATGCAACTTGGTACAGTCTTGAAAACAACTTGAAAGGGAACAGAGTGTCATGGGACAGCTGGGCCTTCGTTCACCGGAAATCCTTTTGGACACAGCAATCCGCGCGCTTCGCGTGCAACAAGGCACTGCCAGAAAAATCCTTGGCATCAAATCCCTTTGGAGTTGGCCGCCAAAGGATCAGGCAAGAATGCGCTCTCTGGGTTTGTCAACCAAATTGGATAGGGAACCTCTCCAAATGAGGTGGCATGCCTTTTGCCTTTCCAACAATCTTTAGAATAGAACAATGCCATCAACACATGCGCACAAACCCTGAGCCTGAGCCCCTAAGACTTGGCCCTTCTTCTTCCGCCGGGCTCCTGGTCACCCGCTTCGAATGGTCTCACATTTCGACTGGAAAAATGTTTGAGTTCAACCCTTTTATTGAACCACAGTCCATATTGTGCGTCGCACGATGACATGGTAGTTTGGTGAGCAACCCCCATTTCCTAATAGTATTTAGAGGCTCCTGTGCCCGTTTACCATCCTATACGGCAATTGGTGACCACTGCTCGTGGTTTCGACTAGGGGGAACGATCCTGCCGCAAGAGAAACCAGGGAAGTTCGGGTGGCTCAGGGGCATGAGGCCATCTTGTCGATTCCGTGAGCACTTCTCAAGCCAGCTCGATCTGAACCGCGCCTGATTTCGTCAAGGGACTCAGACGATCCACAGCGCAGAGACGGTTGGCTCTTCGATTGTAAAGGCTTTTATATGCCTTACTACAACCCCCTTCTAAGCCTGTAGAGCAATCTATTGATCATAAAGGGGGCATATGGGTGAGTTGTTTGGGAGGGCCCTCTTGGGTGGTTGTGGGAAACCAAAACCTAGAAAACGAACAGCCACCATTTCGGGATTTTCCCTTCTTGACATATTGGCAGCTACGGCTAATAATCATTGTGCTGCTGAAATGCCCAATGAAAATTTGGTGAGCGTCACCAACGTTTTGACAGCTATCGGCGTGCTGGGATCGGCCAGCTTGAGACGTCGCCCTTCGCTTTGACATGCAAACACAAATCCAGGCCGCAAACTGCACGCTAGGGACTTGCCGTTTAAAACCTTGGCCCTTGGACGCAAACACTACCTACGTTTCATCTCTCGGTCCAAAAGGTTATGCAACTTGGTACAGTCTTGAAAACAACTTGAAAGGGAACAGAGTGTCATGGGACAGCTGGGCCTTCGTTCACCGGAAATCCTTTTGGACACAGCAATCCGCGCGCTTCGCGCGCAACGAGGCACTGCCAGAAAAATCCTTGGCATCAAATCCCTTTGGAGTTGGCCGCCAAAGGATCAGGCAAGAATGCGTTCTCTGGGTTTGTCAACCAAATTGGATAGGGAACCTCTCCAAATGAGGTGGCATGCCTTTTGCCTTTCCAACAATCTTTAGAATAGAACAATGCCATCAACACATGCACACAAACCCGAACTGGTCCATATTGCGTGTCTCACGAGCATGAGGCCATCTTGTCGGTTCCGTGAGCACTTCTCAAGCCAGCTGGATCTGAACCGCGCCTGATTTCGTCAAGGGACTCAGACGATCCACAGCGCAGAGACGGTTGGCTCATCGATTGTAAAGGCTTGTATATGCCTTACTACAACCCCCGTCTAAGCCGCAGAGTAAACTATCGATCATAAAGGGGGCATATGGGTGTGCCGTTTTGAAGGTCCCCTTAGGGTTTTTGTGGGAATCAAACCTATAAAACGAAAAGGGGCACTCTCCATTTGGGGCACTCTCCACAGGTAGTACTTATTGTCCTCCAGCTGAGATACCCAATGGCATTTCCACTGTCATCCACTTTACGACAGTAAATGTTGTTGCCCATATCGGCCCTACCCCCATGAAACCAGGTGGTAGAACTACCAACGTAGCGGTTCGTCAGCGCACCTTGCATTATGTTGCTTCGGTCCGAAGGAAAATGTGAAGCTTTGTTGGGGGCATGCCGCCTCCCTGCATTACTTGGTGCGGATGGACTCGGGCTTGGACAAAGCTTCTTAGAGACCCCTCAAGCGCAGTTTTATGGGTCCCAACCCAGGCCAAAGAAGAACGGAAACCAAACCATCTTTCTTGTTCCTTGGACAACTTTCATGCTAGAAGGCTTTAACTGTCAGTTGGGCTTCCTTTTGGAGTCGGTAAAAAGTGGTTTTGGGGTGACTCTCTGTTCCTTGCAGCACAAGCTGCAGCGCCCATGGCCCGACTTTTGCGCGGTTATTTTTTCAAGGGAGTCCTCCTCAACAAATCAAGGGCAGGTATGGCTCTGAGAGGTATGCAGGTTCTGTGCCACTCACCCAAGGCGGACTCAAGGCAACAAAGTC
Source organism: Effrenium voratum (assembly GCA_963377175.1). Classification (NCBI taxonomy): domain Eukaryota; class Dinophyceae; order Suessiales; family Symbiodiniaceae; genus Effrenium; species Effrenium voratum. The sequence goes on from CAUJNA010003430.1 coordinate 476,205, forward strand.
CGGCCGGGCCGGGTAGCGAAAGTTTCAACAAACATGATAACTACTGTTTCGAGCAAGCTTCTGTTCCACTTCTCTCTTGTGCTCTCTCTCTCTCTCTTTCTCTCTTTCCCTCTCTCTCTCTCTCTCTCGCTCTCTCTCTCTCTCTCTCTCTCTCTCTCTCTCTCTCTCTTTGTCCTCTTTTCCCCCTCCGCCTCACTCACTGCGGACGGCTGCGAACGGTTGCGAGCGGTTGCGGGCGGCTGCGAACTCTGGAGCAACTCCTCGCGAACACGGCCTCCACCCCCCAGACCCCCATTTATAAACGGGAACCCGCGCTGCGATTTCGGGGGAAAAAACAAGGAATCACACCCTCTGTGAGCATCTCCCACATTGGGGAAACGGGACGGAGGCAGGGTTGGAGAGGTTCTCTGCGCAAAAAAGAGAGAGGGAAGCAAAACCCTAGAATTCCGACCGCCCTGTTAACTGTTGGGTTAAGACACCAGTGTTACCTGAAACTGACTCATTGTCCAAAGTGGGTTGATGCCATTCTTGGAACTTGGACTCGCGAAACGAGTTGGCCTGATAGTGGCCATGATCAACCGGCGGAGGTACGGGTTCTTCTCGGCAAGGCCTTGGAGCTCGTCGTGCTGAGGTCCTGAAATCGGATCTCCTTGGATAGCGTTTCTTTGTTTTTGGCCACTTCCCCCTCTGGTTGGCGAGTTGGGCTGTTGGATGGAGACCAAAAGGAAAGAAACCAATTTCAGGGATCCCCCCAACCCAAAAGCTGTTAGCTAACTGTGCGGCTAACTTCACTTTCCCGGCCGCTCCGAGCTTGGAGCAAAGCTCTCCAGATTTCATCAAAGCCATGTCTTTTCCGGTTCTGACGCTTTAAAGGGGAGACAGGGACACTGACGATTTTCAAGGTTCTGCGACTCGTTAGCGGTTGGATTTGAACTTCAACCTGGCTCCGACCAAGGCAAAAAATCGGCAGCTCCGGCCGAAGGCCTTGAAGCCGAGCTTGAGACAGCTGAGAGCGCTGTGCTCTCAAGTTGCAAGGCATGACCCGGCTGTGGCTCAAAAAAATGTACCCAAAATGGCCCCTAGGCAAGTGGAGGTGGATGGAAACAAAGACCAACACCTGCGTAACCCTAGATCTTACATTTTGAGCCGCACCCACCCTGCAAATTGCAATGATGGTTTAAGGGGAGACCAGAAGGAAACCAGGCATTTCCAAGAAAACTCCTCCTCGGTTGAAACCTGGGCCCATGGTCGCTTGAGCACCTGGTAAATGCCTCACAAAGGACCCCCCTCCCCCCCAAGCCCCCGAAGTAATCTCGGACCGGGAACAGCGGCGTACCATGAATTCTGATTCTTTCGGCTGAAGGCCTAATTCGGATCTTTCTGCCTCCTTCAAAAACGAAGAATAGCCATCTTTCCACTGTTGAGCTTGTCAAGTGGTTATGCCAAGTGGATATGGGGAGCCCAGTGCCTCTTTGGCAACCTAAGAGCATCAATGACTACTGTCACGTTGCCCCCTATGATCCTGTGAGGTTATTGGTGTGTATATATATATACACATGTTTTGTCTATACAATATAATATAAATACATATACATACATATATATATATATATGTTTTTTTCTGGTAGCCCCCCCCTGGCGGGCCCCAATTTCTCTGCATGTTAACTACTTTTTCTGCAGGTGTCATATTGCTGCCAAAAATGCGCACTAAAGCAAGGGGATGAAAGGGGTGTGCCATAATCCTTGATACGATTTCTTAGTACCTTTATTTAGATTCCTTCAAGCTGAAGCCAAAAGCCAAGATCCAAGATTGCTGGGGGACTTTCAATGTGAATGGCATGTTTTGCTGTTGCGAGACTTGTTTTCCTCAAACAAATACGGGATTCAAGATTCAATAATATATCAAATCCATATGTTTCCAAAATGCTTGAATCTTGAACCTTGAATCCCACAGGTGCTTGCATGTGTTTGAAAAATCTTGTGATCCAGCTGTCTCAAGCTATCAGCAATCTTGGATCCAGAATCCTCATTACCGGTATTAAGAAATCTGAGCACCAGTGCAAAGAAACCTTAATAACGGTATTCAGGTTTCAGTGGTAGCATTCATGGATCCAAGAATTCCCTCAGCATCTTGGATCTAGGGTCTAAATCCTGGCATTTAGAAATCTAAATGCCGGTATTTGTAAATCCAAACACCGGCACTCAGATTTCAGGGGGAGAGATTCACATAAAAGATTGCCCCCGCCCAAAGTTCCGCAAAATTCCTGCATTCTGGATCCAAATACTGTATTGAGAAGTTCAGATTCGGCAGTCACAAAAAATGGGCCTCACAAGAGCCTCATTGGCCTGAATCTGACACTATTTCGGGGACTTCTCTGGCAAACGTTCTGTTTGTTGCGTGTTTTTGCTTGAAAGCCTTGGCCCTTTCTTTAAATTGTCTTGCCATTGCACAATTTAGAATCGGCAATTCGTAATTATTCGGCATCTGAGGTTCAGTCTTGGCATGACTAAGTTTGAAATTGGCACTACTAGATGAAGCATTGGCAAGTCCAAGTCCAACCCAGACCACCCCTAAAGAAACAAACACGCACAACAAACAACTCAAAACAAGCAAAGACAACCTCTTAAAACGGCTCCGCATGACTTTTAACACTGTTCCGGGGTCCACCATGATTGTTCTTTGTTTGGGTTTTCTGTTCGCCTTCAACTAGCCCAATTTTTCGTGTGGAGCTGCTTGTGACTCCCCAGAAGCAGTTGGTCCTGTTGTCTTTTGTGGGTACTGTGATTGCCTTCAAGATGAGGCGGTTGCGCTTTGAATTCCAGGGAAAACCACAAAGGGCGCATGGACATTTTTGAAGTTTCTTTTACCCCCCTTACGCATTTAATATCCAGTCAAAGCACCCAGGAAGATGATGAAATTTTGCTTGCGCCGCTATCATCGGAACCATTCCGCGAAGTCCCACACCTGCCGAAGATGTGTGCCAGCCCGACGGGCTACTCTGCAAGCGCTACGTCAGGCTGGCTTGCTCCAACTCGGGTTGGCCAAGTACAGTGGTCAGTATGCAAGGTAAGCCACGTAGCTTTCCAAGAGGGGTCAGGGCTTAGCATCCTATCTGCCTACGTAATCCTTTTTGTGGCGAGCTCACCTGCGAGCAAAATGAGTACTGTACTTGGGGACAGCGTCTCTCGGATTTTGTCATTAATGTTGCGAATCCTATGAACCTCCAGGCTTTGAGACCAACACGGACGCCTCTACCTTTGACGGCCACAGCCGCGGAGACTGCAACCCTTGCTACTCGGATATCTCGCAGTCCCAAGCAACTTCCTTTTCAGCCCCTTAAAACATCACCTGCGGAGGGCATTTTCACGAAGAGAACCGGTTTAAAATCAAGTCTTCCCGCGGCCACGGGTTGGGGCAAGTGGGCTCCCTTGAGTCAGCTTGAGTAGCTTAAACTAATTCTCATATGGAGCCCTACGACCCTATTGATGGGCATGAGGGGACCCATATGGGCATGACCATGCTTGGCAAGTGCTTACAGGTTCCAAACCCCCGGCCCTCAGGGCCCCCGACCCCCAAAACCCTTTCAAACCTACATTGCCTTTCTCCTTCAGCCACTTGGGGTCTGATCATAGCTTCCATTGGGTTCCTTTTGTCTTTGTTGCAGACGCCCTCCTACAAGCATGCAAAAGGGCACCTTTTGTCCCACCATTCGAGGTTTGGAATACGTTGCCCAAGTGAACCTTGCAAAGGGAAAATCCGCCGACATTGCTCGGCGTGTCGGATACATAAGAGAGG
>CAUJNA010003430.1:485000-590000 GCA_963377175.1 Effrenium voratum
GTGGAGGGTGACCAAGCCCTTCAGCACGCCCTCCTTGTTATAGTACATGTAAGCGCACTTGTCCAGGGGGTGACGCCGAAGGGGAATTGCCCGGAGCCGCCGATCAGCTTCTGTCCACCAGAGTAGGGGTGCGTCGGCCAGACCGTAGGCCGACTTGTTGAGGCGCATGTGAATCCGGCCGCTGCGTCCAAGGAGTGCTGCGCAGTCTGGCGGCAACACCACTATGATGTCCCTGTCAAACTTCTCGCCGCTCAAGAATGCTGCACGCACATCTCCACACAGCAGCTGCCAGTTCTGGTTCACGCACACCATGAGCTGGATCATCTTGGCGTTCCTACTTCCTGTCGGAGCCGCCTTGTCAAGGTGAGCAAGGTCTGGGTCTTGAAAACCTCGCAGCACGAGACGCGCTTTTGCCTTGTACCGGGGGTTGCTGTCATCTCCCTCGTCGATCCGTTTCCAGGTCAGCACCCACCGGGCAGTAATGACTCTGCCGGTTCCATGCGCGCCAGGCTCCGCAAAGGTCCACACAGCGTTCTTGAAGTAGCTGTCTAACTCCACGACCTTGGCATCGATAAACTGCTGTCGCTGCTCCACCGTGAGGGTGCGCTCTGATACCTCGCTTCGACGCTTTGTCTCCGCGCGCGTCAACCACACTTCATCCAACTCCAGACATCCTTCCACCACCGTCCAGCCTGTTGGCAAATCACCACTGACGAACCGCACATCATCAAAGCTCAGCTCGTCTGGCAGGATCTCATCAGCCATGAGCTCCCCAGGAACTTCATCTGGAACTGGTACTGCTGCCACCTGGTCCGTGCTTGTAGTAGGTGAGGTGTTGGGTGCAGCATCCGTTGGCTCGCTGATGGTGACGGTGCTCTTGTCTGTGGTTGGCGTCTTGCTGCCCATCCGTCTTCGCTTTCCTTCTCCAGCAGGAGCTCCAAATCCAGCATCTCCGGTCGACCTTGCCCGGATGCGCGAAGAAGGCTGCCCAATCGAGGTGTCCTCATTGATCTCGCTGATCAGCCTCCCAATTTCCGAGCTCATCGGGGGTGCAACCATCTGCTCATCCTCGCCGATGATGCTGGGCTCGTAGTCGTCCATCTGGTCCTCAATGTCAGCGCGGATCTCGTTGTCGGGCTCCTGGGCGATGTCCCTGAACTGCGTGGTGCTTCTCGCTTTCAGCGCCTGTAGATCCTGAAGTGCAGCTTGTGGATCGGCCTGAGGAGGATGACGACTCTCCTCCACCATCGGCCTCACCTGCTTTGGCGAGCACCGCAGCAGGGACGTGCCATGAGCCACCCAGATCACGCTTGGGTTGCCAGTACTGTCCTGCTCGATCGCCACAACGCGGGCGGGTCCTCTCCAGTTCGCCTTCAGCAAGTGGCTGGCTCTTGACACTCGCCAGTACCACACCAGCTGTCCGATCGTCACCTCCTCCTGATTCTCCTTGAAGTTCTGGTTCATCGCACGTCGAAGTCGTGCGTCCGTGTCAGCTTTGAGGAAGGCGATCTGGGCGTTGAGGCCTCTCTTCTGCACCTGAGCAAAAGTGCCTTGGTCATCAAGCGGCTGGATGCCGGGGTTGAAGATCTCGCCGCTCAGAGAGATCTGGGTCTGAGTGGATCTCCCCATCACCCACTGAGTAGGCGTGTAGCCCTTGTGGATGCTCAAGCTGTTGATCTGCTGGGGCACGTAGATTGCGGCCTTCACGAGGTTCGTCTCATTGCGGCCGCCCTCCTCATCCATGAAGAGCTCCAGCGCCCGGCGCACAACTTGATGCTTCCGCTCGACTGCGCCCAGCCAATTGTGGGACTCCGCAGGGGCAACCTCAAGGATGATCCCCCTGTCTGAACACCATTCTCTCACGGCAAGTGATGCCCAGCCCTTGGCTTCGTCCACTCGGACAAATCTGGAGCAGCCCCAATGCTTCACCCACGAGCGCTCCATGCCCTTGATGAAGTCAACCGACTGCTCGGTCTTGAGCAGCCTGATGGCCACGTAGCGGGTTGCTTGATCCATCACGGTCACCACGCATCTCCGGCCATTATCTGTGTCGACCCAAGCTGAGTTGATGAGGAGCCTCGTGTTGAACTCCTTGGCGGTCAGGCCGGCTGCTGGTGCTGTGCCGCTTGGCGCCTTTCTCGCATAGCACTTCGGGCATAGGTAGCCCTGAGCAGCTTTCATCACGTCGCCCGTCGCCTGCACCTCTTCCAACATCTTGGCCAAGACCTCTGCCGAAGGATGTCCGAGGTTCTTGTGCAGCCTGGCAACGTAGTTGAAAGCTCTTTGCCCGACCTTGATGCGCAGCTCCTTGTTCTGCTTGATCTCATCTGCTTCCGGCACCTGCTCTTCCACTTCCTTCGCCACCGCGCCACCTTGCTCCACCTTCTTTGCCTCATCGTCTTCCACCGCGTTGATGAGCTCAGTATCTGTCGGAGCCGCAGCAAGCAGCTGCGCAAGGCGCTTCGCAAGGCGCGGCGGGTAGGACTCCACCACCTCACTCCTCAGGCCCAGGCCAGGCACGTAGCCCTCGATGGGAACATGTTGATGCTGGCCAGCGCATGTTCGCTGCAGGCCAAGATAGAGTGAGACCTTGGTGGTGAGGAAGCATGTGGCCTTCCTGACGGGCCCCCAGGTGCCGTTATTGTCCGGCAGCATCAGGCCGTACTGGCACTGGTCCACGTAGGTCCAGTATCCTTCCAGGGAAGCGAAGGCAATTGTCCTCCATGCCTTGCTCTTCCATGGGTGCTCGATGGTTGCCCCTCTGCTGCCGCGTCTCTGACACTCGTAGGTCACGGCACACATCATGAGGATCGTGTCGTGGTTCTCCTCGCGTGCAGCCTCTAACTGTTCTCGGCGCTCTGGATGAGCCGCCAGGAAAGCTCCTGGAGCGTTGACCAGAGCTTGTGCACATGGGGGCCATCAGCACTTCATCGGGCTTCTCCTTGGTGAGGCGCCTCAGGAACTTCTTCCGGTGCTCCGGTATCATGAAGTCCCACTTTGGCAGGGAAAAGGTCTCCACCTCAACGTCATCCATCTTCTCGAGGTAGGATGATGTCCTGGCCTTCCCGGCGAAAACCTCCCATACCACGCGGCGCTCTCTCCCCTTGACGGGGATCCGATTTGCTTCCGCCAAGAGAATCTCCTGATCTTTGATGGCCTTGGTGGTGCCATAGATCAACTTCCGGAGATCTTTTCCTCTCAGCCTTTTCACACAATCTCCATCTGCTGGATTCCCATCGCCTCCTGGGCTTGCTGTTGGAGAGCTCGAGGGGCTGTCCTCCTGCAAGTCGTCCTTCTTCTCCTCCTCACACGCCGGGCTGCAGCCTTCTGAGCTGCCCTTTTTTGCATCCTCCGGCGTGGCTGGAGCAGTCTCGACCCCCTTGTCAAAGACCTCTGCCTGCAATTCTTTCAGAGTCATGCCGAAATCTTCGGCCACGAGGCAGCCCTCCTCAAAGCACTCTTCCATCTCACCCAAGATGACGCTGGGCGGCAACTTCTCCGAAAAATCCACGTGGTCCATGAAGTCCTCCGGGATCAGGGTCTCGAAAGCAATCTCCTCGTGGATCAACCGGTGCATGGAATTGTTCTCCACCAGGTTGACGAGGTACTCTCCCTTCGGACCCAACGGGACGTCATGCCACTCGCCATTAGGCCACTTCATCTTCTTCTCGCTGTAGTCCAGCTGGAGGCCCAATTTCTCCATGATGGGTCTGCCGAAGAGGATCGGTGCCGTGCCCTTGTTCACGTAGGTGAGCACCTTGATCTTCCTGCCCCCCACGTGGATCGGCAGCAGCACGCACAAGTTGGTGACCTCCTTCTCGGAGTTGCCGTATCTGAAGCCTTTCTGGCATCTGAAGATGTCGATCTCGCGGACGTCATAGCCGTTTTCCAGGAGGTAACGCATGTACTTCCGGATGTAGTGGCGGCTTCCCAGAACTGAAGCGGCTCCACCGTCCTGCACAGCGGTGTTGACGGTGTCGTCTTTCTCATCTTCTGCGGCCAGATCGTAGTGTTCCTCCACCATCATCACGGCCGCGTCAGAGTTCTCATCAACCTTCCGCTTCTTTTCCGAGTTGCTGGGGCAGTTGCGGGCAAAGTGCCCAGCTTGCCCACATCGCAGGCACAGATTTCGGCCAAGAGCGGCTCCTGCCCTGCTTTTTGCACTGCCCTTCTGCGGCGGCATCTTGTTCTTGCCGCCCTTCTTGCTACCGCCCTTCGGAGATTTTCCCCGTCCTTTTCCTGACTTCCCAGAAAAGGGGCCTCCGGAACCCGGGACCATGGCGACTACCGGGTAGAAGCCTCGGGAAGTCCGCATCATGTTCATGCGGTTCTTGGCCTCGACGTAGGTCGCGTAGACATCGTCGTACTCCTCCACGTCGAAGACCTCGTCATAGCCTTCATCCTGGGCCATGTAGACACCGTCCGATTGGCCTCCGGTCTCGCTGGCAATGTCATAGTACGAACCATCATCTTCATCTTCTTGCCAGTGCACTCCGGTGTAGTCGGTGTCCGGCTCATACGGCTCTTGCCATGTGCCCTCCTCTGAGTAGAACATGTCGTAGGTCGGCTTCTGCTTGTGGGCATGGCCACCGCGGGAGGCGTCCACCTTGGAGTCCTGACCCATGATGAAATTCATTGCGCGCTCAACGGCAGCCAGGTTAAGGCGCTCAGTGCCGATCTGCGTCATGACCATCTGGCGCTGGTCTCGGCTGACGCCACTCCTCCGCAAAAACCACCAGGCTTTGACCTTCTCCGGCAGCTCCACCTGATGCGACGCCCGAAGCCTGCGCTCCACCCGACCGAACTCGGTCTGATACTCCTGAAGCGTCTGGCCGGCTTTCCGCTGCAGCTTCACGAAGAAAGCCTCGAAGTCGTCTGGCAATTCCGTCATCAGGTCCGGCTTGAAGGCAGCATCCAAACGACCAAAAACCTTGTCTAACGCGTCCTCCTTCTGAAGGTCGGCCATCTCCATATCGTCCACCAAATCCCAAGCTCTGCCGGTCATCAGCGTCACCAGGTTGAAGACCACTTCCTGTTGACGCCCGGCAAGCTCCATCTTCTTCTTGTAGAGCTCGGCCCTCTTGCGGTACTCACGGTAATCCTTCTGCAGATTGCTGAAGACCGGAACGTGTGAGTCCGCTTTGCCGGTGTAGGCATTCTCTGAGGGCTGCTCACTGCCATTTCCCTCGGCCTTGGGCATGATCGTGCCGCCGAGCTCCTCAAGGGCGAAACCAAACTCCCTGTGCCGGTCTCCGCCGGCCTTGCTACCACAACAAGATCTCGAGGGCGAACGAAGTCCCTCAAGCACTCAGCGCGCTGCCGGAAGGCAGACTCTTTTGCATGGGCGCGGCCGCTTGACTCAAGTACCTAGGTGGCCCACCACATCTTGAGGTGAATGGCCACGTGTTCACATAAATGTTCCAAGAATGCGGCGCGTTCTTCACACCCTTTTGGCTCGTAAAGAACATGCAGAATTCTAAACGAAGGCGGATAATGTGAGCATGCGCAGTATAAAATCTCGCAAACAGGCCGCGCTCCTTTTCTTTGGCCCAAAGATGGCTTAATGGTCGGACCAAGCAACTACCAAGAAAACGAGCAACCAACACTCAGAGGAGAAGTGTTGGTTTTGCCAATAGTTGTTGTTTGTGTTCTCGAGTTTCTTTGTAGCTTTCGCAGTGTTGTATAGTACCTTTGGCATTGTCCTACCAAAAAACAAAGAAACTCAAGGTTGTGTGTTGTTCCTTGTGACACTCACCAGAAAGAAGAAACCTTGAGTTGTTGCTGTTGCTTGTTGGGCAAGATAATGCCAAACCGCCGCAGCAACTCTGAGGGACCCAAAAAAATCAACATGCTCGGGTAAACCAACAAGCAACAACTTGTAGAAAAAACAAAACTTCTCCTTTGAGTTTGTGTCTTTTGACAATCTTTTGGTCCGACCCTGGTTCAGCCATTTTTGGACCAAAGTAAGGACTGTGACTTGTCTACAATATGAAACAGTCTGCAAGTATCATTCCCCATTGGTGTTATAGTTCGGCGTGTTACTTGTTGCACTACTTCTTCTTTCAGCAAGGGTTGACAAAGTCACGCCACGGCCTTCCCCCCTTCCTTGGCGCCCCATTACAAAGAGTCCTGACAACAGATAGCTGAAGCAAGGGAAACAGGGGGCACCCCGGGGTACCCTATGCATATCCCCCCCTGCTCCTCCGTTTTGCTTGGTTTGAGAGCGCTGGCTGTATAGCTTTGATGTTTGCAGTAGGTGCACCGTTTTGCTTGGTTTGAGCAGGCAGGATGTAGTCTTTAAACTATGTTTGCAGCAAAGTTAAGCAGAGATTTGCAGGCTTGCAGTGCATCACGTCCATTACATCAACTTTTGGACAGTGAACAATTCCATTGCACAATTCCAAGACAACACATTCCAAGCAAAAATGTATCAACATGTTGGCATGCTAGAAGCCTCTGGAATGCATAGAAACTGGGCCCGCACAAGGAACCTTAGGTACTCCTTGCACGGAAAGCATCATTTACTCTGTTGTAGGTAAGATTACGTCTGCGTAGCAACACACAACAAATACATTTTTTATGGATTGAAGATTCGCAACTGGGAACACTTTCTCCAAAATCTTGACTCCAGAAAGAAGGTCATAGAGTCAGTTTAAGACTCTAGCTAGTGTGTGAAACCATTTTACTTTGGTTTTGGACAGAAATCAATTTCATTACAAGAGTAAGAGAAAATAAGCGTTCCATTCAAGATGAAGACATGCCAGACCCCCGGTAAATTACAGAAATTGGACCAACACCTGGAACCAAAGGGAAAAGCATCTTTCCAATTTTCAAAATCACAATTGCCCAGGAAAGCTTTGTCCATATTCCTGACTTCAGAAAAAGACGGGTATTCAATTTTGATTCTCACCCATACACGTGGTTGTGAACCTTTTTTGCCAGCTTGCCCCCTGAAATTATGACCGTTTGGGAGGTGCCATGTTAAAAGGGTTTTAAATGTTTGGGGGTCACTTTCCAACTTAGGAGTTCCTAGTCCTAGGCATTTAGCCGAGAATGGCTCAGCGACACCCATGAAAAGCAAATGCTAAGGCTTGAATTCGGGAATCTCGCCCCAAACCCAAAGAAGGCTTGACATTGAAGAGAGGGTCCTGTGGGCGAAGCCCCCTTGTGTTACAGTGTACCTCTCGTCTGTGGCTGATAAAACAATTGATGGTTTGGGGGACACTTCAAAAACAGGAAATTCTAGATCCAAGGGCGTTAGCATCTGAGTTGAGAAATACTTAGATGCACTACCCTTTAGCGCAAGGCTAAGGCTTGCCATGATAATTATTGTTTGTCTTTTGCTGCCAGAGGACCCGCAGTCCCAATAGAAAAGAACAACACGTATAGGAGCCCCATTTACAAAGCGGGTCTATCATTTAGCCCAGTTGGACACTCCAACAGCAAGAAATCGATAGTAACAATTTATCTTGGTCCTTTTAGCATTTATCTCTTCATTGTGTGTCGCTTTCTAGTTTACGCTTGTTGTTTGTGTAGCATGGTCATTTCTTTTCGATCGACTTCTCTCCAAGATTTGTCATTTTCTATGTCTCCATCTCTCAGACACTAATCTGTCCAAAACTTCACCTGCAGAAGAGTGGAAAGGAGGAAGGGTGAAGCGATCCCTTCTCCCAGCTAATAATTGGATCGATGTGTCTCATCCGTCTCTGAGGTAGGCACACGGGTCTTTCAAAGACAGGTAAGAAAGAGACGGATGGACTCACTCACCTTGCCTGCATATGCTTTTTGTTTTTAGTGGAGCTAGGCAATCACCATTTCTAGCCGTGTAAAGAGATTATAGTGCTTGGTGAGCAACTCTCTATTCCCCAGCCCTTCCGGAATCCTAGAGCCACTCCAAACCATTCCAGAGCCTACCCGCGCAAAGACCCCAACGCTTGCAGCTGTTGAGGACAAGGATAGAACAAAGTAGGCCAAGCTTCATATTTTGCAATACATAGTCCTTTGGGACAGGCCTTAGGTGCCTGGAAAGACTGAAAAGTACGCTGAGGATTGGGTCACTATGCCTGCCAGAACTCTGGGCAAGACTTGCTCCTCCCGAAGCGACGAACTTCCAGCTCCTGCAAGATCGCTTCGATCGAAAACGGTATTCAGCATTGAACAGGGCTTTGCTACGGGAAGTCAGCCACCAAAGCGCAGCACAACACGACCGTGGGCTTGTTTGCAGGTCCACACAATCAGTCTTTCTCATTGATGATGATTGAATGTGTAATTAGATTTGGAATTCGTTGTTTTTCTCGCTCCGAGGTGCTACCACACGCCTACCTACATAGCCGTCATAACAACATCCAACAAGGAAACATCATTTTGATAAAATGACATGGCTGGTCACATGTGCCATGTCAGGACTCCTTGTGTCACTGTCATGGCTTCCTTCATAGGTACCGCGACAGTGGTTGTCTTTTTCACCCAAAGAAGTCCACAATCATCCTCACCCCGAACAGTGGTTTAACCATTCATCTTGGCCCACATCTGGGGGACGCAGAAAAATCATATGTTCAGACTGCGTTATATGGTCCACCCTAAAACAATGAATCGTCTTGTGATCGGAGGCCCCAGATTCATTATATCTTTCTGTCCAGTTGCAAGTCTCGTATGCAGGTCACAGTGCTTCACTTCGGCTTTGCTTCTCGTGTTCACAGAAACCCTTTGGCTCGCTTGACCTGCTTATTGTAATTACCTTGCCCTGACCTCCGGTGCATTTCCTCGACATTCGCAGGGGTCCCTATATTTTCCCTTTCAAGATCACCCCGCTGAGAGGAAAGATGCTTCAAACAAGCCACAGAGTAAAAAAGGCTGAGTAAGGACCTAAAGGTCTCAAAGCCTCAAACCAAACCGTCCTCTGAGGAAAGCAGCTCCAGGAAGGTGTTCCGCTGGAAAACGAAGATGTTTGCCATGGCTGACAACGCTCAAGGTTCTGATTTGATGATAAATCACTTGGCAAAATGCTGCAGAGAAATGACGTGAGAGCGCAAAGCAGTCGGAAGTGCACCAGCCATATCAGACGGAGACCCTGAGAACAGTCGAGCTTGTTCCCCGACTTGATCTATATTCCACACCCCACTGACACGGGCAAAAAATGGCACCTCCTTCTTTTGGTATCTTTTGGTGTTCCTTAAAGGAAACCCCGCTCCAAGAAAAAGAGGCACCATGGGAGGGTGAATCCTAATTCACTGATTCACAACCCGAAATTATCTGAAAGGAACCTTCGCAGGAACAAATCGCTAGTTTCCTCCCCCATCGGTGAATTCCTGACGAGTTTCCCCCGACTCCACAACGGCCGTTCCTGTCGTTGCGTTTCCCGTTTCCCCCCGTTTCCCGGTTTCCTGGTACGACTTCCCCGCTCTCCCCGGTTCGTTTCCATGGTCGACCGCCATTCGGCTACTTCTCGCCGCGGAGCTTTGTGATGTCTCCCTGGTACTCCGCCAACGGCCGAAGCAGCTCCGCTGGGGGCAGCACCTGGATGAAGCGTTCACACCTCAGGCGCGATTCACGTGTGCCGTGGGACACGGCCCCTCCAAATGGGTCTGTGCTGTTCTGAGGGTACGGGTTTGGGGTTAAAGGGAAAGCCAAAGGACAGTCACCATGGGGTGTTCCTGTTTTGACACCCAGAAAATATGACTTGCCCAATCAACCAAAACTGCCCTCTCAATGGTTGAAGGATACAACGGCACAGGTCCGAAAAGACTCCAGTCATCCACGTGCATTGCCAGCGAACATGTGGAAGCTGACTGTGGAAAGAGTACTTGTGGGGAACCTCTATCCACTTGCATGGTTGGCCAAAGAAAAGGACATTTCAATTGTCATGTCCCGCGAAACTAAAAAGCAACATGACTTTTGGATATGCCAGCCGCTTGGTATGTGGTCAGGGAGGTCACTTGGCAAACCAGATAGAACAGCCAAGGAATCCCTGGAGCCTTGCATCCAGATTCCAGATGCATCCGGGCTTCTCTTCGGCCGACAAAGGGCAATCTGCAGGATGCAGCTGATCTAGACTTTCCGCCAGTCCTGCATTGCAAGAAATACCATGTCTTCCACCGGCCTTGGGTCTCTTTTGAAAGGCGTCACAAACAAAGCCGGGCTGGGTCTGACTGTGTTGTTGAGAACAGCGTGGACATTCCTCTGAAAATTCAGCGCTGCCAACCTTGAGCCAGCTTAAAGCAGCAATTGATCCAACAGCGCAATTCGATGTGTAGCCAAAGGAAATTTAGATGGAACTTCTGCGTTGCGGACACAAATTGAAGGCAGAAAGAATGAATGCATGCGAGAAAACATGCGTGGGCATACGGCGGGGGAATAGCACATCGCACGCACCTTCTGCGGGTTTTGGCGTCTCCGGCAGGCTGAAAGCGCAGCATTTTGGCAACGCTGGCACGGACGCTTCGTGAGGATTTTGCGGCAAGCGCATCACTTTTGCAAGGTCAAGTGCGAAGCGGCGAAGTGCGTGGTAAGCGCAGCGCTTTCGCAAGAACCAGGTTTTGTGGCAGGCGCTTCACTTTGACACGTACAGGTTTCGTGGTATAAGCGCAGCACCTTCCAAGGCCAAGTGCAGATTGCGTGGTAGGCATAGCACTTTCGCAAGGTCAGGTACAGATTTCGTCGCATTCGCAGCGCTTTCAGAAGATAGAGGAAAAACAATAGACGAGAAATAGGTAGATAGACGGCTGGATGGCCAGATGGCTAGATTAGATAGATACAAAATAGTTTAAAAATGGAAGTATTGGAAGAATGACGCGTACATCGACAATATAGTTCGATAAACAAGAACACAAACTAAAAAACTAAATGGCTAGATAAATCAGATAGATACAAAGATATATATATATATGTGTATATGGAAAGGATAGCCAAATGGATAGGTGGGTAGGTAGATAGGTTAGATAGAGATATATGGAGATATGAATGGATGGATGGATGGATGGATGGATGGATGGATGGATGGATGGATGGGATACACAGATAGATATATAGATAGCAAGACAGAGACGTACATAAGATAAGGTAAGGCAAGACACGAGAAGAACAAATGAGACAAAACAATATAATATAATATAAACAAGATAATGTCAGATAAGAAAGATCGATAGAGAGCTCGATAGATAGATGGATAGATTATATATATATATATACATACGGATGAATAGAGACGTGGATAGATAGATCGATGGAAATAGACAGATGTGTACATACATATATGGATAGAAAGATAGACAGATAGATGGAGGGATGGATGGACGGATAGATGGAAAGATGGAGAGATGGATAGATGGATAGCTGGATACATGGATAGATGGATAGATAGTAGACAGATAGACAGATAGATAGATAGATAGTAGATACGATAGATAAAATAGATAAGATAGATACGATAGATTAGATAGATTAGGTAGATTAGATACATTAGACAGATTAGATAGATTAGATAGACTAGATAGACAAGATAGATACGATAGATAAGATAGATAACATAGATACAATATATATATATATAGAAAGATAGATACGATAAGACAGATAAGATAGATAAGATAGACTAGATAGATTAAATAGATTAGATATATTAGATATATTTGATAGATTAGAGATAGATTAGATAGATTAGATAGATTAAATAGATTATATCGATTAGATAGATTTGATAGAAAAGATAGATTAGATAGATTAGATAGACTAGATAGATTGGATAGATTTGATAGATTAGATAGATCAAAGAGATTAGATAGATTAGATAGATTAGATAGTTAGATCGATTAGACAGATTAGATAGATTAGAAAAACAGGTAGATTAAATAGATAGATAGATATATAGATGGATGGATGGATGGATGGATAGATAGATAGATTAGATTAGATTAGAACAGATTAGATTAGATTAGGTTAGATAGATAAACAGATAGATAGATGGATAGATAAATATATATATATATATCTATCTGATAGATAGATAGATAGATAGATAGATAGATAGATAGATAGATAGATAGATAGATAGATGGATGGATGGATGGATAGATAGATAGATAGAGAGATAGATAGATAGGATAGATGGATAGATGGATAGATGGATAGATGGATAGATGGATAGATGGATAGATTCATGGCTGGATGGATGGATGGATGGATGGATGGATGGATGGATGGATGGATGGATAAATAGATAGATAACTATAATAGACTATAACCAGCAAACATGAATGACAAATATGCGATCTGCACACAACAAAGGAACCACTCCTGCTCATGGCCTCTCAATGCGGCTCAGTGCATTTGGTCTAATTTCCTTAATGTCCTCAACTTGTGTTCCTCTTGGTTTCCCCGCAAACAACCCAAAACCCGGTGCCCTTTTTTTAGACTTTAGAGGCTTGTCCAAAGCCCGTGAACAACTCTATGGAAACGAAAAACCAACCAATCAACCAAACAACCCGCCGGTATCTCCTCCAACCTTAAGAATCACAACCGCCTCGGACTTGCGAACCCTCAAAAAACAATGCCCTCCTCACCCAAAGCTCGATCCCATTAAACATATGCTCAGCCGCAGGAAAGAAAGCAAAGAAATTCGTCCTGCGGTGTCCAGGCGCAGCTTCTTCAACACGATGGCCACGTTCTGCGCCGCGGAGCGCGGCAGAAGCTCGAGGCCCCGCGGGCTCCGCACCCGGGTCCTGGGGAAGCGAGAGGCCAACACATGTAGCCAATTTACCGCTAAAATGGGTCCAAACCAAAGTTTGAAGTCCAACTCAAGTGGGAAAAAATGGTAAAAGGCGAAGGCACCCTTTTGTGGGAGTATCCCTCACTAACCTTCCTCTACCCAAGTGTTGATTGTGGCTCAAATGGACACCAAAAACGGGAAAGGGGGTAGGCGTTTCCTGGTTTACACAAGTCCTAAACATTTGGATGGAGAACACCCTCCCAAATGGTTGGACATGAATCCCCATTGCCAAGGCTCCGGAATGAAAGATTGATCCCCAAATGACACGCCGTCAATACTTGTCGTTTCCACGCGATGATGGGAGGGGCCAAATTGGGGGAGGGACCTCCGTTTCCTTGTAAGAAGTTGTCTGTCGGGCGCTGTAAGCAACTCCTTTCCGGCCTGCAATCCGATCCCGCGGTGCCCAGAACTCAAGCAAAACTATGGCACCCAACCCACTGAGCGAAAAGGGGCGTTAAGCTGGTAGATGGGCAAGATGGGTGTGATTCAATACCTCGCAAGCGGTTTGCATCTCTGAGAGATGTTACACCATTGTGCACAAGCAGCATGACCAAACGGAGTAGAATCGTATGGTCTGAAGCGAAAGCGCAGGGTGATATGAGATACAAACCTTTAGCTGCAACGCCACCTCTGCTTCAACGCCATCCTTATGGCTTGGCCCTCTTCTATGCCTTCATACACAGTGCCGGTGTATCTCTCTGTCCGTCTGTCTATCTCCACCTGTCTCTGCGTATCTGTCTATCTCTGTCTGTATATGTCTGCCTCTGTCTGTATTTGTCTGTATCGGTCCGTACCTGTCTGTACCTGTCTGTATCTGTCTGTGTTTGTATCTGTCTGTGTCTGTATCTGTCTGTATCTGTCTGTACCTGTCTGTACCTGTCTGTCGGTCGGTCTGTCTGCCGGTCTGTCTGTCTGTGTCCGTATGTGACTCTGTCTGTCTCTGTTTGTCTCTGTCTGTCTAAGAGTCTGATCAAGCAGCATGACCTCTAACATACCATACAACTCAAGGAATTTTCCGCACAATTGTCAGCTCCCTTGCGACCCATCCCATCCTCGCGGACATCACCGCTTCCTTTGCCTGCGCCCCAAAGGTGTTGCGCAAGGCCTCGCCGCGACTCGCACTAGGGTTGCCACAGGATATGAGTGTGTCGGGATTCCCAAAATGTTCAAAGCCGTCATACAGCCAAGGAAAAGGGACGAGCCATCAATCTCAGTCGCGCAAGGACCCGGAAATGAATGGTTGATCTGTTGGGACCATCACCAAATATGGCCAAACATGGGAAAACCAAAAGGTCAAACGTTCGGCTTTGACCAACTGAGAAATAAAGCACACCTAGGTGCCGGAACGGGAAGAGCTTTGGGAACGACATGTAGGCCTGTGGCTTGAGAGCGTCGTGCAGCCCTTGATCTAGTCGGTTCCATGATCCCCCTTTGAGAAAAGGGAAAGTCTCCGGTTGGAACAGGTTGCCCAAAAACACAAAAAGCCAATGGGTCGACATTCAACACCAAAAACCCACCAGTTCGATTTGGTGGCCGGGGTCAGGGTGGGTTCAAGGTTGGGTTTAAGGATTATTTACGCTAAGTTTGAGTGAGGCTTGGTGCTTCTTTAGGGTGGGCTTAGGTTGGATTGCTTGTTTAGTGTGGTGTTGGCTTTGTTTCGGGTTTGCTTCAGTCTGTTCAGGGTTGGAATAGCGTGCGTTTAGGACTGGTTTAGGGTGGGTTGAGGGTTGGTTTAGGCTGAGGTTGGGTTCAGTTGGTTTAGGGCTGGCTTTTGGTGGGGATAGAGCAAGCTGGCTTAGGGTGGCTGCAAGGTTCCCGATTCGGTAGAGCAGGTTTAGGGTGGTTTTGGGGTTGGTTTAGGATTGGCTTCTGGGTGGGTTTGGTGGGTATTTAGGGTTGGCTTAGGATAGTTTGGGTTCAGGGATGGTTTGGCGCTTGTGTAGGGTAGGGATTTGCATAGGGTGGTTTTAAGTGGCTTAGGGTCGGTTTAGGGTAGGTTAGAGCTAGAGTTCGTTCATGGATTGTTTCTTGCTGGTTTAGAGTTGGTTGGTTTAGGTTGGTTTAGGCGGGTTTAAGCTTGCTTTAGGGTTTCTCTAGGGTGGGCATAGGGTTAAAGGCTTGGTGTAAGGTTGGTGTAGTTCTGATGGTCAAAATGTGGCTGGAGGGTGAGCTTTGGAGTTTTTGGGTTCGTCCAGGGTTGGGTTAGGAATTGTGGTTGTTTGTTTAGGGTGGCCAGGGCAGATTTAAGGTTGGTTTAGGGTTGGCTCAAGGTTGGTTTAGGGTTGGTTCAATTGCTGGTGCTCCAAAAGGGGTTTAGGTTGGGCTCTGGATTCTTTAGGGTTCGTTCAGGATTGGGTGGGGATTTGTTTAAGGTCATCACAAAGCCAAACAACGGCCCTGTAAAGAAGCGGGGTGGTTGAGGGGGGGGGGGGCAGCCCCTCCAAGAACACAAATAAAGACCCACATTTGTTGAGAAGGTGCATGATGGGGGGGGGTTTGCAGGTGATGGGGGGCGTGGTGCTGATGATGATGCTGAGGAAGGAAAGCCGAAGCCACAAAACCGCCAAAAGCTACGAGAAAAAAAGAAGGGTCGAGATTTAATTTGGGATTTTTTTGTTTTATTTTGGGATTTTTTTTTGTTTTCCGTCCTGGCTACTAAAATGCTGTAATTTACAGAAATGTACGTATTTTACGCTAGTCCGTCAACATCATCAGCATCGTTTTCAACATCCCCCGCATGTCCAGCCAACATCCCCAGCATCACCAGCAAATTGGCTTCCCGCATCTCATGGTAAAAGTGAGGATTCAAATACGGGCAAACTAATCCCTGTAAAACACCTAAAACGTGGCGGCAGCCCCCCCCATGATCATTGAAAAAGTGACGACGGCAGCCCCCCCCATGATGATTGAAAAAGTCTAAAAAATTGCGGGGGGGTTGGGGGCGGCGGCAGCCCCCCCCATGATGATCGAAAAATTAAGGGCAAAGAATCTAAAAAGGATCGGTCGCATGATGATCGAAAAAGTGATGATTCAATTCGGGGCAAAAAGTCCAACAAATAGCGGGGGGGTTGGGGGGGCGGCAGCCCCCCCCATGATGATTGAAGAAGTGATGATTCAAAAAGGGCCAACAAATATTTAAAAAAGCAGCCGGGGGTCATCAGTTCCTCTGCGGCAAGGCCTCATGGTACAAGTGAGGATTCAAACACGGGCAAACTAATCCCTGTAAAACACCTAAAACGTAGCGGGGGGGGGGGGCAATTCCCTCCATGATGATGATGAAAAAGTGATGATTCAATCAGGGGCAAAAAGTCTAAAAAATTGCGGGGATCGGCAAAAAGTCCAACAAATAGCGGGGGGGTTGGGGGGGGGCGGCAGCCCCCCCATGATGATTGAAGAAGTGATGATTCAAAAAGGGCCAACAAATATATTTAAAAAAAAAGCAGCCGGGGGTCATCAGTTCCTCTGCGGCAAGGCCTCATGGTACAAGTGAGGATTCGAATACGGGCAAACTAATCCCTGTAAAACACTTAAAACGTAGCGGCTGGGGGGGGGCGGCTCCCCCCCATGATGATTGAAAAAGTGATGATTCAATTAAAGGCGCGGGGGGGTTGGGGGGGGCGGCAGGCCCATGATGATCGAAAAAGTGATGATTCAATCAGTCTAAAAAATTGCGGGCGGGTTGGGGGGGGCGGCAGCCCCCCCCATGATGATCGAAAAATTAGGGGCAAAGAATCTAAAAAGTAGCGGTCGCATGATGATCGAAAAAAGTGATGATTCAATTAGGGGCAAAAAGTCCAAAAAATCGCGGGGGGGTTGGGGGGGGCGGCAGCCCCCCCCATGATGATTGAAAAAGTGATGATTCAATTAGGGCCAAGAAAATATTTATAAAAAAAAGCAGCAGGGGGGTCATCAGTTCCTCTGCGGCAAGGCCTCATGGTACAAGTGAGGATTCAAATACGGGCAAACTAATCCCTGTAAAACGGCAGCCACCCCCCCCCATGATGATCGAAAAAATAGGGGCAAAGAATCTAAAAAGTAGCTGTCGCATGATGATCGAAAAAGTGATGATTCAATTAGGCGTGCATTTTAATCGAAAGGGGGGTGGCGGGGGGCCCAGAGAGGAACTTGCGATGCTGATGATGCAGGAAGCCAAGGCCAAAAACCAACTGGGAAAGCATCAGGATGCGAAAAGCCAAAGCCAGAAAGCCGCCAAAAGCCAAAAAGCCAAAAAGCCAAAAAGCCACCTGCCGCAGCGGAACTGGCAATGCAGAGGATGCGAAAAGAGAGGAACTGTGAATGCAGATGATGCGAAATGAAAAGCCACAAAAGCCACAAAAACACACGTAAAAGCCACAAAAGCCAAAAAGCCGAAAAGCCACCGACCCTGAAAAACAAAAATAATTCCTAAAAAAAAACGGAAAAAAATCCTAAAAAAAATGGCCCTCCAAAAAAGAAAGAAAGACAAAAAAGCCACGAAAGCCAAAAAAACAGCCCAGAGGCAAAAGAAGAGAAAACAAAATAACATGCTGCAGAAGAACGGCCCTCCATTGCGAACTCTTCGGCAAACATCACTTGCATGGTCATTTATGTAACTTTGAGAGTGTTTCGCATTTAGATTCATATCGAAGGGCTAGGCATGTGTCTGGGTGCAGTGCTCAACGACTCTAGCCCAAACATGTGCATCCGTATCTGTGCAATCGTGCTTTCAGGTTTGTCCGGGTCTGTAAATCACCAGGAATCATATTAGTATACTTCCTTAGGTCCGTTTGGAAAGGGGAAATAGAGGATTCTATTCAGATGCAAATTTCGGAACTACTTGGGGGGGTCATATATGTTGAAAATACAACATGCCTTTCTCCCTAATTGCTTTGGGCGGTTTGATCTGCTTATGGCCCAATACGGCTTATCGCCCAAGACATTGTTGTCGGATCTTAGCATATCAATCTACTGAACGCCTTGAGCTACTAATCGCCATGTCCGGGCATCCTTGTAAAATCGCTGGAGTTTAACGTCAACATGTTCTTTTCAACTGGCATAACACCTTGCCGTATGACACGCTGATCATCGTCAATGCTGCCTTCGAGGCATGAGCGCCTCAAATGTCCGAACTCAATTATTGGAGCAGTCACCAACGCTCGGGCGTTGTGGCACGGAGTCCGTCCATCCATCCATCCATCGAACCAGCCAAGCCCAAAACTAACAACATACGCAAAGTACGTAAAGCAAATTTCAACAAACATCAACGTCCCGGTCCTGCGATTCTTAGCCTGTTGCCATCTCCAGCCAAGCGCGCCTCGAGGTCAAGCTGCTTTACGTCCACTGCCGGGGCCTCCGAGCGGTCGGTGGTCCGTGCTGTCCGCACCTCCTCCTTGGCCAGCCAAAGGCACGAGACGCTGCGGTCGGTTTAGAGAAGCAACCGGTTGAAGAGGTGCTTTGCTTGCACACACACACACACAAGCCTCAGGGCTTCAAATCAAACATTTTGCCAACGATTGCATGTCAGCAGCTCCTTGGAGCAGCTTTCGGCTGTTGGTCCTGTGTCCTCGGAAGGGCCTCATTTGACCCCCTTCATTGTCATAGCCAACAAAGCATTTTCAGGCTCAAAGCAGGGCGGGCCTTGGGACTTCACTTTTCTTTCGAAGTGTTTGCAAAACCTTCCTGTAAGCTTCCGTGACTGTCTGGAGGGTAGAAACCACACGGGGGAGTTGAGCCACAACCAAGACCTGCTACCCTCAAATTACTTGGCCGCCTCCTAACCAGCTGTTTATGATGTCATTCTTGGCTTGCCACATGTGAACCGATCGAGCGCAGGAGACAACACAATGAATGGTAGTTGAGACGGCACCCTAGACTTAGAAGGAACTCACTCAGAAAGCAAGCGAGCACGTGATTGAGAAAGTACTTGCACATATCCCCCTGACTTTTTGGGTTAAGGTCCAACAGCCAAACTGAGTCGCCCAAGCACCCGCCCAATTTGCTTGCCCGTCCTCCTCCGACGCTGTCGCAGAGCTCTCCCCGTGCATGGCCTTGGCCGTGAGAGCGATTGGAGCAACATCCCTGGTGAGGCTGAAATGATTAAAGATATTCGAATTGTGGTTTGGGGTACGACACTAAAGTTATCTTGGCGGCTAGTAAGTAACGGGGGATCTTGCAAACGGAGAGTTGCCCGGGCAGTTTCGGGTTGGCGCACAGCTCTGAGCACATCCGGTTCCCGTTAAGGGCTCTCTGAGTCATCGCTATGGGAAAATCACAGTAATTCTGCCTGTGGGCCGAATTGGTTCTAAGAAGGGGCAGGCCTGTAAATGGTCCATAACATGGAGTTGTTTGCGCATTGGCTCCATGTACCACAGACACGCAAGCAGCTAATAGCGTTGCACACATGCAGTCGCTTGCGACTGCCCCGTGCGTCCACTTCAACCTCAATTGGATGGAGGGTAAGGGCCTGATGACTTGCAACTGGGACTGGTAGCTAAACGGTAGCTATGTTCTTTCGGAGCTTGGTAAACGAAATTAGGGCGGACCATCAAATCTGGCAGGTCTCACCAGCTTGGTGGCCCACTCATCACTCGAACCAGTGGCATTCTGCCTTCCTGCCTTCTCAAGTTTGAAGTCATCTGGCTCATCCAAAGACGGCTCAAGCCACCAAGAGGCAAAGCCATCGGTGGAAAATTGCCGGACATCTGCGATGCCCGTGACTACTTTATCACTTTGAACGGGATTCTACAGATATCACAGCAAGTAACAACCAAAAGCTGCCAGTTTTCCACTAGCATGTTTTCAATCCACGAGGCACAGCTCAAAAAAGCAAAGCCGCGCGCCCGAAGCGCTAAGGTTAGGGCGAAGGCAGCCACCTGATCCTCGTTGAGCATCCGCACCTGGCAGCTGGCGCCAGGAATCCCAAAATTGGACACCCCACCCGCAGTTTGGCACAGGAAAAACTCAATGAGTTGATGAGTTGATGTAGACTAAAAAACTGACACCGATTGACAAACAGTTTTCGCACATGTATTTGCATGCAACACAAATTTAGCGGGTATCCCAATCATGCTTCCTTTCTTGGACCTCAGTTGGCAGTTCCATTGGAACCGGCGAAGTTCACCTTGGAAAGGAGAAATCAAGCAATCCCCGCAGGAAAGCATCCCACGGGCTGACATATGGTGCTCGGGCCACGTAGCTGGCTCGCAAAGTGCAGCTGGATGTTTCCAACGCCGACACGGAAAAAATAGTCCATCGCGGCAACACATTCAAGCGACAGAACAGGCTGAAACCAGCCGGTGCAGTTCAAACAACCATGAATATCAAACAATGTGACACAAGTCTTGCCTTTGCTGTTTCAGTGCGAAACCCAAATCCGGGTGACGCAGTGACTCCTGTTTCCCCAGGCAAAACGTTACATCTCACGCCCTGACACAATCCCCTGACATGGATCTTATTTAGCCGTCAGTTTTTACCCAAACCCCAAGCTCTACGCCAACCATTTGACTGGATGAGGCCCTGGCTGAGAGTCGCCGGCCCAAAGGCAGGGCGGAGGCCTCCGGCCGGACTTGAGGTCCGATCCGAAGCTGAAGAATCGCCAAGAATGTGTAGGCGTGTGGGCATGTGGGCATGTGGGCGTGTAGCTTCGGAGGCGTGTAGGTGTGTGGGTGTGTGGGCGTGGGTCAGTGTAAACGTGTCTGTGTTGTGCCTTTTCAACAATAGAGGCCAGCTCAAATGCATGTAAAAGGGCCGTGTGGTAAGACCAATTCATCGCTGAGTCTAAGTGGAGCTCGTTCTTTGAAGGTGAACCGTTTGGCCTTCACGACCAGGGCCATGAGAAAAGCAGTATACTGCGCGTGGCGTGTCTATGTTGATGCGTGAACAAGGAGTACTGGGAAAAACAAGTTGCGCCTGCAGAAAAGATGTGTGTGTGTGGGATTGTGCGTGCCTAACAAATCAGTAAACAAGAACATTTACAGGAAGCAACGTGTTTCTGCCTGCTGAGAAGATCACGTTGAAGCTGGCCTGTGCCAATAGCTCAACCAAGCCACTGTCGGATTTCTAGGCCTCACTCTGTGCCATTGGAAGCTTGAACAGACGTGAATACGTCACCCAAAAAAGAAACACAAGTAGGTGAAAAGGTCTTTGCCGCGCCACATCCCCAGGGAGTTCAACACCTGGGCTGATAAACTCACACACCCGGACTATAGCGGGTTCAGCGAACACCTGCGTGTGCGGATCGAGGACCTGACCCAGGACTTTGTCCTGCTTCTTTAATTTCTCCGAGGCTCCACCCAAAACCCAAAATTTCGTGAGCGGATTTGGTGGAGGCTGCATTCCCCTGGTCCCCCTCGGCTCTCAGGTGCCGCAAGCCCTGAAGCCGAGAAAAAGGATGGATCTTCATCCGGCATAAAACAGCCAGGCACACCGGCGCCATTTCGTGTAGAGTGGGGAATGCAATCTTGGCACCCACACAATGCTGAGAAAAGGAAAAGGATCCGTGGGGGGCATTTTCGCATTTGGTAATTTGAATCAACATTACATACCTCTCCATTGCAGAACACTGCATTGCAGGAAGTGCACCACCCATTGCGTTGGCCCCTGATTGTGCTAATACAACTTGCCAACTCAAAGCCCTGTTTCGTCAATTAGCTTTTTGGCAAAGTCCAACCCACCTTTTGCAGTCATTCAATCGTGCGGCTTGGCTTTCAGCTGCCCCTTCGGACACTGACCGGTATAACCGGCACAGCCATTTCTGCTGGCAGCATTAAGAGAGTTTGCCAATGTGTTTGCTTCACCAGCTGCGGTCTGATTGAGTGTTCGCACTCAGGTCTTGCAACAGAAGTTTGCGCAGCTTTCCGGCAGTTTGCCTCTCTCTCTGGCTTCTCTCATTTTGTCGCCATGATTGTGCTCACGCAGCTCGTGCCCGAGAGCTTGCTGGCTGCTTGCCCGCGACCAAAAATGTTGTACTGGCAAGCTGGCAGAGCTAGAAGTCGCTCCGTGAGCACTTCCCCCACTTAATTTTAGCGCAGAATCGAGAAGCTACAGAGGAGATTTCCAAGGCGCAAGCAGGTTGCTAATCATCTATAGTATTACCAAGGGCAACGAGCTTTGAGACGTTTTGTGCGACTCACCCCTTGCCGTTGCGCTGGCAACCTCCACCGGCTCAAGATCCTGGTAATTCGCATATCGCCTACCTGGCTGGCTTGTTTGATGGAGACGGGTGTGTGCGTGTGCGTATCCTCCAACGTACTTAGCGGCGCTCAGTTGAGAGTAAGCCACTCGGTGCAGAATGCAACGTTCTCCGCTTTTGAAGCATTCCGCCAGCGTGTGGTCTGTTTTTTGGGCCCGCTGCAGGGCACGATTCTCTATCCATGCAGCGCCATCCAGACACCAGAGCTTTTGCGCTGTTTTGGCCTTGTCCCACAGAGTGGAAGCAGCATGCGAAGGAGCTGCGCAGTTCGTCATGTCATGAGCATACATAGCTGGATTCTTTGACGTGAAAGGCTGCATTATACTGAAAGCGACTTGTGCTTCGGTGGAGCTAAGCCTGTCACAAAGGTACGCCTCCGTCCTGCATGTGGTCCCGGAGTTTTTGCAGAAACGTGTGGGCTGCAAGGTGCGCTGGTCACAGAGTGCAATTTCTGGAGTTCATTACTGAGATGGGCCAGGCGAGTCAGTTGCGCGGCCAGTCACTTCGACAAGCTATGTCCAGCAGTGGCAAGGGCAGAGTTTGTTCTCTTGGATAATTATGCTTCTATCAGCAAGCGCTTAGCAAGCCTGTCCTGCGCTGTTGGCAGCTGCTGCGATGGGAGTTGGGCCTGGCGCCAGCGCGTTTGGGTGATTGATGGCTTTTGGGTTTTAAAGCCGGCGAATCAGCATCATCCATGCCTGCTAGCAGATTCAGGGTCCTATCCCAATTTGTGTGGTTTGGTGCCATAGCGCACCCATGCTTGTGGAGTTGGAGAACCAACTCCATCAGGATGATCGCCGCGCACGGCTTCTTGGAAGAGAAGTTCATCATTGCGTAAACATTGCCCTGGTTGCCGCGCCCCGCCGGCAGACCGCAATGCGCTTCATGGCGTTGCCATCTTTGAAGGCCCATGGGAGCTGCACTTTGAAGTGGAACCCTCCTTGCTCGGCTTGCTCCATCTGAGCACCAGCCACCGATGTAGGCCTTGCCATTGGCCCACGTCACTGCAACCCCACGGTAGGCATCTTCCACGCCCACCGCTGGGCTGGAGCAGGGACTTGGCAATGGGGTACACCTTTGCTGTGAGAGTAGAGCCTTCTGAAAACTTGAGTATCACAAAGCCCAGCCACGTGTCCGCCAGGCTTGCAGCATTGCCAAGATGACTGTTGCCAGGCCTTGAGGCCCCTTCATCCGGAGCAGCCAGCAGAAGTCGACCATGGAGAACAGCCATGCGTGCCCAATAAAGTTGGGCGCTGGCCATTCCGCAAGTGCCCACCTTGTTCACGAACCATTTGGCTATATTTCCTGGGGTCATTGGTCGTTTGGGCAGATGGCCGTGAAAAAAGGCTATGGCCGTGAAACCGCAGCAGCACCCTGAATGGCCGTGAAAAAGCGTGAAAAGGCCGTGAAAAACGCGTGAATGGCCGTGAAAAACGGGCCGAAACCGTGAAAAAACGTGAAGTGCAAGCAGTGGCCGTGAAAAAGGCAATGGTCGTGAAAACCGAATTTCATGGTCCTGAGCAGAATGACCCCGTGAAAAGTGGTTAAATGGTTGTCCAGGCATAGTGTTGTCCACTGCGGTGGAGGTCAGGGCCTGGTTTGAAGCCCTAAGTATCCTAGTGGAGTGTGGCGTTGGGGTTGCCTGAAGCATGATGAGGGGGGTCCTCAATGCAGGGGTCATAGGTTATGGGGATCACCTCCAACGATCAGCGCGCATTGTCCTCAACTCACGCCTTAATAGCCCCCTGCCAACCGCGGGGCACGTGGCACCCGTAGCTGGTCGGTCACAGGGGGGTGGAGGCACCTCTTCTGCCTTGGTGCCTGTGGTGAGGCCAGCAACTGCTGCTAGACTTGCCACCCGCCGTCTGTCCTCCCCTTCTGCGTTTGCTCTTCCTGGCATCAGGTGTCTGCAGCACCTTCGGGTCTGCCCTGCTAACGGCATCGAGGGCATCAGCGTGGGACGGTCGCGTCACCCGAAGGGCCTTCCGGAGAGTTTGTGCTGACCTGGATCCATTGCGGCCCGTTGGAGCCAATAATGAGTGGCTTCCGAGCGAGACATGGTCGAAGCAAGGGGGGGAATGAGAAGAAAAAGTTTTTCTCTTTGGAGCCAAAATGGCAGGCCATTTTGACTCATATTGTTAGTTTATAAAATGGCACCGCCACGCTCTTCCATTAGAAACATGTCTGCTCGCTTAAAATTCCCTTTCTATTTGGGAATATGTCTACTGAGCCAAACAGGCTGTCAAACTTCCCTTCCTTGCAGAAGCAAGTAGCTGCGGCAATCAAACGCGATGTTCATGCTAGCCATGCACGGACATTCGTCAGGCACTTCCGCCTGCAACTCAAAGCCAACCGTTGAACGCCTCCCTCGTCAAGAACTATCACCAGATATCACCAGGCACAAATTTGGTGTACCTTCCAAGGGGTCCAAATTTGGTTTTGGAAACTCCTTAGTACTTGTCTATGCAATGTGTGTAGGTTGCTCCAAGACGCCGCTTGAATCGATCCAGTTCACATTCTGAACTGAAACATGTCGGAGCTCGCAAGCGGAGAATTCATGCTTGGTGTACCGGTCCTTTGAGGATCAACATCGCGTTTGTCCCAACGTTTCCCGAGCGTGCGAGGCATCCCTTCTGGTTGCATTGCAATACTTCCTCAACCAGAAGCAAAGGATCCCAATAAACCTGAGCTTCATCCCGGGTTCTCTAAAGCAGCAAGTGCGGTTGCTATAGCTCGCGCTCGCTGCGGCTTCCCCCCCAATCTCCCGCCTTCTTGGCGGCCGCTTTCTTGCCCGCCGCCTTCGGCGGCGGCGGTATTGGCGGAACCTTTCCTGGAGCGGAGGCTCGAACAGAAGCTCCTTGGACACCGAGAAGTAAATGAGTTCGTGTGTTTCTCAGAGAAGGACACTGTGCCACGCCGTGAATGAAAACCAGGCTCCAACGGTTGGTCGTCTGGCTGAGGAGTGCGTCAGGCTGACAAATGAAACTCGACGACACAAAGTGGGCAAAACGTCTCAGCCGTTGGACTTGTCTTTGCTATTTTGCTGCACTGCGAAGCCCGCAGCTTCGCATGTGCCGTGCAGCCTCCATGGTGCCACTGACCATAGAACAGCACCATGATTCCATGATGGCAGCCTCATTCCGAAGTGTGGCTTGAGCATGTGGTCTGTAAGAGCGGCCCAAAGCTTCTACGTGTGCAAGCCACCAACCCCGCTTCTGCCCATTCTTCATCCCATTCTGCCCTGAGCGAAAGCATCGTTAGAGAATAAAGGGGCAACCGCCAAGTCTCACTGCTCTTCTCCCCCCAGTTGGGTCCGGGTCAAAACCAGGTACCCAAAATGGAACCCTAGTACATGCAAAGGACTCAACTCTGCGGTCCATATCACGGGCTATAATTTTGACCCAACCCAATTCTTCCCCCCACCCCCACCCCCACCCCAACCCCCACCCCCCCACCAACCCCGCCCGGTCCTTTGCCGGGGCCTTTGCCCTTTCCTTTGGCGCCCTTGGCGCCTTTGGCTTTGCCCGGGGATTCACCTTTCGCCGAGTCCGGAAGCTCCGGGATATCTGTGAGGTCCAGAAACGCCTGGCATGCGCGCAAGTCGGGTCCTTTGGATGAGTTTGACATCCTACAACTTTGATCGGAGCCCATATGTTGGAACTCATTCTTGGCTCGCAATCCATTGGGATCGGCAAAAGCCAGCAGGGCGCCTGCAAACTTCACCTTCCGCTAGCTGGCTTCTGCGAAACATCCGGCAACAGTCCTATGAATCAAGCTGCATCTTAATCTCCAAAAGCTCCTATTGCCACGCAAAGCTGGTTGCCAACAGTCACTGTCACGCCCCTGTCTCCAAACGGTTGCCTACTCGAAGTAGAAGAACACACAATCCAGGGTCCATTTTTGTTGCGCAACCCAAGCCAACAATCCCCATCGGTATTGTAGCTCTGACAACCAAATTCAGCATTCAACTGTGGCTTTTTGGATCCAAACCGAACCACAACTTCCGCGCAACAACATGACTCGGTCGGATGCATTCTGGGTTGATGCTATCCAACATCGGCTCTTCAACTAACAGCTCAGTCAACCGAATGATGGAGCACATTTGCTATTAACCATCAACTAGTTTTTTTCCCTCTCAACTCCAACATCCATCCAACTATGCAACCATAGCTCTATCCAAATCCAGCAAACTGGTTTCTTAGTAGTAGTCATATCCACCCCCCCCCTCCTCCCCGCCTCCATTGGCGCCGGTGCCGCTTGCTCATGCGGTCGATTCGGCGAATCTGCCGCGGCCAGGGCGCGAATCCAGGCCTGGCCAGGCCGACGGACGCTCAAGCCGCACTTTGCGTCGAACAAGTTCGGAAGCCAAGGGCCAAGGTAGATGGCCCAAGCCCTGTGTCACTTTCTCTGATTGGTTCTGGGCTACCGGAGGCTTCAGTTCTTAGGCCGGGGAAACAAACCTGGCGGATTCTCGGATGTTCCCTTCAGCGAGATTTTCCCCGTGGGACATCCCCTCTGATCAAAAAGGGGCTGAAGAGTCCTCATGAGCTGAGGTCCACACATCTTTGAACCAGGCAACTTGTTAATTGTTGGCTTTTCAGTCAGCCAGACATCTCCAGTCTGCCAGCAAGGCGTTCGTATGTTCCCGTCGGCAGACTGATACAGCAAATCAGCACCTTCTCCCTTATTAGGGGGGTTGGATGGGCGGTTTTATGGGCCATGGGGGTATCTCCCAATTTTAGTTCAACCCAGACACTGGGGTTCAAACCACCAACGGAGACCTGAAATCCTCAATCACCAGCTTGCTTGGCCTCCCGTGACTCCTCTGTGTCCGTGGCAAAACGCAGCGTCTTGTCACCTCCAGTGGGAGACACATGCCAGCCAAGTCAGGCCCATGGCAACTGCGTGTGGACAACCAACAGTCTCTGCAAGACTCCATTCGCAGTAGCGCCTCAAGAGCTCAACAAGGGGTTGTGTCACACTTGGGAAACCTCAAAATGAGCGGTTCGCCTTTGGTTTTCCTGGCAGAACACCCCAACAAGAAGCCTCAAAAAACAAAAAACATACTCGAAGCCCGCCCTTCCAGCCCGCCCTTCCAGCCCGCTTCCCTCCAGGAGGATATGTTAGCAAAAGAAGCGGACTGCCATCACGTCGTCTTTCAGGGAACCAGCACCCTTTTGGCTATTTGAAGCAAAACCCAAAAGCAAAAAAACTACCAACACCCCTTTGCTTTTTGAAGCAAAACCTTTAAAACCAAAAAACGACCAACACCCCTTTGCTTTTTGAAGCAAAACCTTTAAAACCAAAAAACAACCAACACCCCTTTGCTTTTTGAAGCAAAACCTTTAAACAAACAAAAAACGGCCAACACCCCTTTGCTTTTTGAAGCAAAACCTTTAAAACCAAAAAACGACCAACACCCCTTTGTTTTTTGAAGCAAAACCTTTAAACAAACAAAAAACAACCAACGCCCCTTTGCTTTTTGAAGCAAAACCCAAAAGCAAAAAAACAACCAACACCCCTTTGCTTTTTGAAGCAAAACCTTTAAAACCAAAAAACGACCAACACCCCTTTGCTTTTTGAAGCAAAACCTTTAAACAAACAAAAAACGACCAACACCCCTTTGCTTTTTGAAGCAACCCCTTTAAAACCCAAAAACGACCAACACCCCTTTGCTGTTTGAAGCAAAACCCAAAAGCAAAAAAACAACCAACACCCCTTTGCTTTTTGAAGCAAAACCTTTAAAACCCAAAAACGACCAACACCCCTTTGCTTTTTGAAGCAAAACCCCCCAAAAAAAAACAACCAACACCCCTTTGCCTTTTGAAGCAAAACCCCCCCCAAAAAAAAACAACTAACACCCCTTTGCTTTTTGAAGCAAAACCTTGAAAACCAAAAAACAACCAACACCCCTTTGCTTTTTGAAGCAAAACCCAAAACCAAAAACACAACCAACACCCCTTTGCTTTTTGAAGCAAAACCTTTAAACAAACAAAAAACGACCAACACCCCTTTGCTTTTTGAAGCAAACCCCCCCGAAAACAAACGACCAACACCCCTTTGCTTTTTGAAGCAAAACCTTTTAACAAACCAAAAAAAGACCAACACCCCTTTGCTTTTTGAAGCAAAACCTTTAAACAAACAAAAAACGACCAACACCCCTTTGCTTTTTGAAGCAAAACCTTTAAACAAACAAAAAAAGACCAACACCCCTTTGCTTTTTGAAGCAAAACCCAAAAACAAAAAACGACCAACACCCCTTTGCTTTTTGAAGCAAAACCTTTAAACAAACAAAAAACACCGCTGGTTTGCGGGTGCCGAATCCTCTTTAGACAGACATCACATGGCGAGGGGCGACACGTCACAAGGAAGCCGAAACCCACGGGCGCGCTGAGGAAGAAGTCACAGGCTTCCACCTGCGACTTTTAACTCCGGAGCTGACGATCTGGGTGTCCCCCTCTTTGAAGGTACTCCTTGTTGATAGTTTTAAAGGGACACCTGGACCCCTTTGTTGGTGGTGTTAAAGGGAAACCAAAAGGACCACCACTATTTTGGGGGGGGTCCAATTCCTTTAAAAAACCACACCCATATTATTGAGGACAGAATCCTGCATGAGTTGGGATGGATGAACCTGTATGACTGCAATACTTACTGGTGCAATATTTTGTCCACCCACAGTCATTTGCGTTGAGCCCAACTGCGACATTTCCTGCGAAATATCTCGCATGTTTGTACTGAACCCAATGGTTGGGTATGTCGGACTGCCTTAAAACGATCATCAACACGCAAATTACTGCCTACATTGACATGTTTGGCAGCCCAGATACGAGTTTACATTGAGGGGTGCGTCTTTCAGGGAACTATGTCTACATCAGTCAGCAAACAAGGCCCATCCTGACCATTTTTCGCGCTGCGCAGTCAATATGAATAGTAAGTGGGTCCCCCCCCCGACCCCTACTACCTCGCAGCACTCCAGGTCCACGTCATTGGTAAGCTGGTCCTCCTGGCAAAAAAAAAGGCGAACAATGAATGCTGCTTGTGCTTTTGGTTGGCTTTCACACAGTGGTTGGGGTCCTATCGATTTCCCCGGCCCTCGAAAAAACAGTTCAAACCCGAGCAAAGGACCCATATGCCTGGCTTCAGTTCGGCTTCCTTGACCTCAAACGCAACCATTCTCGCGGGGTTCATCCAAAGAAGAGATGCTTGCATTCACCATCCACAATGTGGATCATCAAAACATGACGCCCAACAACGCACAAGTCGTAAGATTAAATCTATCTCTTTCTAGAAACACCTGTGTGGATCAACAATAGCATATGATTGAAACTAGCATTCTGTGCGTGTGTTCAAACATCCATCGCTATTGTTTAGGGAGCACCAACTTCACCACACGCGAAGGCCATCCGATGGTTCCATCTATGCAGCCGAAGGCACGGCAGCATAAAACACAAATACTGCTAGCGTATGAATCATCCTCTGGATCCTGCAGCCCTGGCAAATCGAATTAATCCCCACGGAGCTCAAGGATGCTCAAGGAATCTGGTTGCCTTCGAGGCAATTTAGCTTTGCCCAAAGCACGTCGTGTGAATAAGAATCGACCTCCTGACAAGTAGGACAAAGGTTAAAGGCTCGGCCACTTGAAACCTTAAACCAGTTTCCCGCGTTTGCCGAAGGCCAGGGCCCGAGGCCCTTCCCTTTGTCACAGCCTTCTCTGAGGTGAAGGTCAGCAAGCGGCGCTCAGTGAGGTGCACATAGCCTCAAGCCGAATCGGAAGTCCCATCCGATTCGCCTGGTGACATCCCAAGTGTGTGTGAACCAATTTGGACCTTCTTCTCACTGTGAATCCGTTTCGTTTGTTGCCCGAGGCGCATAGCAACCACCCAGGTCCTGTGGGCCATGGAATAAGCAAGCTTATTGTGTTCAATATTCCTCTTGACTGCTCAAAGAACACGAACACTAAGGAGTAACATCAAAGTGATGTCACCCGTCATAGGCAACCTGGTCAATTCGTGTCGAAGGCTTCGACTTGAGTTGTTGATGTCAGCTGAGGGAAAGCCAACGAAACCACAAGGCCTCACGTGCCACGCTGGGCCGTTGTCCATCTCCTTTTGGGGTGGAGAGATTAAACACGGGCTACTTCGCAGGACACATTGGCTGAGAGCTCGAAATGCCTGGACCTGAATTTTCCTTCTCGGTGATTCTCAAAGGTCCCGCGAAAGGCCTTGGTGGAAACATCCCTCCTGAGGGCCACAAAGGACCAGGCCCCTTTGGCCAAGTGGCGCCAACGCCACTGAAGCAGCTGCTGACTGCGCTTCATCAGCCAGCCCTTCATCACGGCCGGCACGGCCCCTATCGAGCCGCAGGTCGCGCTTGCGGCTCTTTGAAAGAAATAGACGGGCTGGTAGAGGTGCGTTTTTCTTCCTAGGGCTGGCTTATTCCTCGGGCTGGTTTTGCACAGGGCTGGCAACATCCCCAGCATCACCAGCCTCACCTGGATGAGTTGCTGAGGCCTGGTTTAAGTCAGGGAGGCTTTAGGCTGGCTTAGGTCTTCATGAGGGTGGGTTTTGGGGTGGTTCAGCATCCAGGCTGCTGTTGGGCGGGTTTAGGGTTGACTTTGGGTGGATTTGGGGTTGGCTTGTGTTGGGTGTGCTGCTGGCTAAGCGGTGCCTTCAGGGTTGCTTTAGGAATGTGGTTGTGTGAGTTGTGGGCGAGCTTTTGTGGTTTGGGGCAACGCTCCAAAACCAATCCTAAACGAAATAAACACTCACGCAACCACATCCCTAAAGCAACCCTAAAGCAACCCTAAAGCAACCCCGCTTAGCTAGCAGCACACCCGACACAAATCAGCTCCAAGACAACCCCAAATCCACCCAAAGTCAACCCTCACCCACCCAACAGTAGCCTGGATGTCAGCCCTTCGCTTCGCCTAAATCAACCCCACCCCAAGACCCACCCTCATGAAGATCTAAGCCAGCCTAAAGCCCCCGAACTTAAACCAGCCCCCAGCAACTCCCAATTGCATCCCAGTCAGAGCCAATAATCCAGGTGAGGCTGGTGATGCTGGGGATGCGGCAAGCCAACCAACCAAGCAACCAACCAACCATCCATCCAACCAACCAACCAGCCCAGCCCTGGTCACAAAACAAACAAACAGCCCAAGGGCGGATCCCGAGTCGGTTCCCCTTCCAAAGAAACGCAACACGCATAACCGTCATCTTGAGGTCCTTTGGCACCGGCAAGTGAAACAACACCTGGCCGGTGGGTACGACCCCGATAAAAACACGCTCGACTTTGGCCTTGGACACTGGCAAATTCATGGGCCAAGAATGATCATGGCCCCCAGCAAAAGCGGGAAGTCCTCCTCGGAAGCAAAACTTAGGGCAGCCCAATCCGGGGCTCAGCCAAGCTTTTGTTTATTGACTTGGAACGATGCTGCTAAAGGATCCAGAAGGCATGTTGCGAGCAACCCAGCATGGGAGGAATAGAGCAATTTCATTTCCGCAATGCAAACAAGCCGGAACTCCTCTTAAGTCATGACAAACGACCTTCCAATATATGCGAATGAGAAACAATGAATAAAAGGGAACATCTGTTTGGCGTGCTCGGTCATTGCCGCCGAGACAAGTACTAGACAAGTAACCTGGACGCAAGGCAGCAGCCCGGTTTCATCACTAGTGGAACCTGACAACAATATTATTTGTCAGGTGGACTCTAATGACATGCCGCCCTGAAAGGGAGCCCCTTCAAAACAGACCCGAATTTTGTCAATGCCGCATGTTCACTTGCACAAATCAAATGGTTCCCCGGCCGACGTACACTCCCACACATGCCAGAAAAACTGGAACTGGCGGCTGGTGAAAATATCGGAAGCCTATTGGGTGGTTTCCTTCGGCTCGACATTCTCCACTCCAAGAGAGGCCAAGAGGGGCCAAGAGGCTTTTCCCCCTCCCCCCTTCCTGCCCTCCTGAGGGCCCTGAAGTGGCCATCAAAGCATGGCACTCGGAGTGGCCAGTCCCGCTCAGTTGGTGGCGGATGGCGGATGGATTTGTCAAATGGACTTGTCATTGGCGGACCATCCGCCCCGAAACAAAAATTGTGACTTCGCTGTGGCTTACATTTACAGCAACCAAAACCAGGGTGAACTCAAAACATGTTGGGAACGGCATTCGCACAGCACGCCCTGTCGGTTGGTCCCCACTGCCCTTCAACAGAAGCAACAAAAAACAACACAACCAAAGGAACAAATATAGCCGAGGGGGATGGATGAGTGTCTTTCTCCTTTGGACTGTGCCTCAAGCCTAAGCGAGGGGCGAATCTTTGCAAGGGTGGGGTCTGGAGGGCTGGGGGTCAAGCTGGTCTTGTGGGTTTCGTCCTTTGCGCTTCAGTAAAAGGTCAATCATCTGGCTTTCCCCAAGCGGGCTCCGCTATCCTCTAACATCTCGTTTACTCTGGCAGCTCTCCAAATAGGGCAACCCCCAGAACGGGTGGATTCCCTTTTTAAAACAACCCCCAAAAAGAGGGCCGCTACAAAAGAAGTCCCACATTCTGCTCTTGTGTCCCTGCTTGCCGCCGAAGGCTAAGCTGTGCTCCCTCGCTGCAAGCCGATGGCCATCGGAGAATGATGCTTCGAAAGATTCGGTACTCCTTGGGTGTTGTTCTCTGGAACTTCTTTTGGGCTTCCCGTGCAAACCCATCCAAAAAGGGTGTCCTATCTTGAAACAGACTTGTTGCCAGATGAGAAGGTATGGGCCTTGCTGGCAATCAAATTTCAAGGGCGCAGCTAACCCTTTGGCAACAAACCAGGATGCCTGACTTTGATGATTCCTGGGGGCATGGATGATGACACTGATGAATGTGTTGATTGGATCAGTGGTGTGACGTTTCAACCCACCAGCCTCAAGCTGTTGTGGCCCTTCTTATCGCTTGCTCTTTTGGTGGTCACTCTCCCAACAGAAACACTGAAAAACTGAAACACAAGCGCAATCCACTAGACAACTGTGCCATTCTGTGCCACACAAGTACTCCCCGTTTGCCTTTTGTCGGGGTTTTTGTTAGGGGTGGCAATAGGTCTTGACAAGGCGCTAAAGCACCACATGGTTGCGTGTCACTAGGGATCCTTTTGGGCATCGGCTTGCAAGGGAAACAACATGACACTAATCGCTGGATGGGGTCCAACTTCTGACACATACACGTATTTGCCCAGCGGGGCAAAGCCCGACAGTCAGGCAAAGTCATGTCATCTGATCAAAACTCACCCACCACCCAGAACCTGGCATGCCCTTCTTGATCGGAAAGTGAAACGCTTCCCGGCAACCCATTTCCAGCTGTGAGTCCCGCAAAACATTGGTGCAAGCACGTGCAAAAAAAAGGAACTGAATTCTGCTTAGACTATTAGATGGTCTGGCAGTAAGTTCAGCTGTTGGTAACCATGACCAGGATGCAGAACGGCTTGAGGGTAGCTCATTACGCGACTATCGGAGCTCAGATTCAAATACCTGGCGGCCCCTTGCCACGCCCTGGGGCATCGAGCCAGCGAAGGTCCTGCGGGAAGTTTGGCCATGACTCAAAGAGGTCAACACACATGTCAAACCTGGTGAAACACATGTCAAGGCCTGACCTTTCATCCAAAACAAAAAACATGTCTGCCAACTTCTCGTCAACAACCAAGCACCCTCCGAAAACATGGGTATGTCTTGTCGGGGGGGGACCCCCAATTCACGCTGGTATTCCTTTTGGTTTCCCTTATTACAATTACAAGCCACCAAAACGGGGTACCCGGCCTGGCGCCAGGCTTTCGTAGTCCCTTACCCTTGGCCTCAATGAGGTCAGATCTGCCCGTCGAACATGTGCCCCCGCCCCCCAAAAAACAGCTTGTACCATACAACCCCCCCTCAAAAAACAACACCGCTCAAACTGTTTCTCGATGGCAACCGTCCAAAATAGCTGGGCGACCGGCCCGAGAACCTTTGCCCTGGGCACGGCGGCAGGCCCGAGACGAGGGGGTTCCGGCAAGACTCGGGTGGGGTGTTCCGTTTTGAGGTCGCCTCATTTGGTGTTCATTTAAGCCAGCCCAAAAAAGGTTCCCTCCAGAAAGGACACACCAACTTTTATGTTCTTGTCCGACAAAAAGGGATCCCAATAGCAAAAACATGTCCAACCCACCAGAAAAACCGGTCATTTTCCGTGGACCACAAAGCCGTCACCACAAAGCCGTCACCACAAGCCCTGCTAGAACCTGGCCCCGGAAGCTGGTCAGATCCACCAGGCATTTCGGCGCCGACTCACTCAAAGAAACACACTTCAAGCGAACCAAATCACAGTATACGAAAAAAGCCAAGAGCGTACTGGCCGAAGCAACGCGGAGCGTTTACAACTTAGCTAAGTCAGCATCCCTATGGCCCTTCGCAACTTAGATCCCGAAAAGCTCACGCGCGAGTTGAAAAACTCACACCCCGGGAAAGGATTGGATGGCGAACTGCTCACATGCAGTGTCAAAGGAATACCTTTTTGCGGGCCTTCGGAGACCAATATGAAACCGGTGATTTGGGTCCCTCTCGACTCACCACACCTCCTGCATGAGGTTTCACCTACCGAAAGTGAACATGCATTGATTTCTCGCACCTTGTTCAACCGGTTCGCTCCCAAGGCCTTGCCGTGTCCACCTTTCCCAGGTCTCTTGCCTTTTCCACCTGAGATGGTCTGGGAGCGTGGCCAAATCTTAGTTACCCAGGACTAGTACATAATGTTCCAAACCTTTGACCAGGGCAGGCAGTTGTCCTGTCTGCAAGACGTTGAACATTTGGGGGTCCTTTGCAATTGTTCTGCAGAGATTTCTGCAAATCCCGGCCCTAGACCGGCCCTTCCTTACATTGACAGCCACGGGATGCCGTGGGGAGCTGTGTACCAAGCAGATACGGCAACAACACACTCACAAGTTGACTGACTTCAACAACATTCAGGCCCGCAAGAGTCAGTCCTCGTGTGCTGGGGCTGTTGGGTCTTGCCAGGTCCCGGCATTGAGAATGACTCTCCTTCCCTGAGTTCTTTGGCGCCCTCTACTCTTTCGGTTCCTGGGATGACAAGCTGAGCAGATCCTGGCTTGGCGGGAATGCGAGTTTGCCAAAGCAGCATATAAAATCCGGAAATATAACATCTCTCCACTCAAACACCAGCCCGTTATCATAGCTCAGAAACTCAGCCTCGGAGTCTGCACCCTTGTGATTGGAGAAAGCTGCAATCGGTGAAATATTGCACTTCATCAATGGCCTTGGATTTGGCGAATCGTGCTTGGGTAGTAGTTATGCAAATAGCGCCGCTATCACAACGCTTTCCGGTGGACAGGAATAACACCGGCACATTCAGCAATGGCGATATTGCATACCGCTGCGCTGGGCAAGGTTGTGGTCATGGTGATGCACATTCTGTAGCACTCAAATACCAACAAGTCAACACGGTACAGTCCTATACGGGGATATGCCTCAGCATGCCCAAGTGCCAGGTGACTCAGAATTGTTAGAGCCTTCCGGATCTGCGGGGCGACCTGCATTGATTGAAGGCGCACCTTGCAAAGAACCAGGCTTACACCCAAACCCGCATGCAAAAGCCTCTGAGGCATCTCAGCTTGCGTAAACATTGGATTAAAGACTATTCTTCAACCTCAGCGCAATCCACAGGTGCAAAACGTGTGACACTCCCCCCGTCACATTGTTTCCCTTGTACGTTGTACACACGCGTGTCTCGTGCCCCCCCAAGAAAACCACCAGATCAAAACATTCCTCTGAATCATCTCAGCCAAGCTACGCCGCCCTTTACCGCCCATTAAGACCTCCTGGCTGAGCGCATGGGCAGGTCTAATCAAGAGGACCAAACGAGGCTCAGAGAGGCTCCTCAGAAACAAACTGACTTGGTGGCTATTGCCCTCTGCCCTCTGATCGCCAGTGGATCCAGCTGCCATAAGGACCCGAACTGTTGCAGCTGGCTACCTGTAGGGCGAACTGGATCTGTGTGCCTTTTCAGGGCCTGAGGCCAAAAGGAAAGCCCCAGTGGAGCCCTTTGGAGCTTCCTTGTGCTTTGCGTTTACCTTGTGAAGCTTCAGGAAAGATCATTTCGCAGGTTGGTGTTTGTACCATGAAGGTCATGTCAGTAGTCATGGAAGTGCACAGGAGGGTCTTCGATGTCTGACATCATGTTTAAAGGGCCCCTTCTCCGATTTCATGATACTGATTGTAAGTTAAATTCGAGGTATTTGAGGCCAATTTCGAGGTATCTAGGCTTCACCTTTAAAAGGGGGTTGGTTTTTTGCCAACAGCAGCTGCTGGCTGAATATAACTTTTGTATGATAAAACCAATTGCAAGCGGCGGTGTTCAGGAGTGATGTGTCTCGGCATATGTTCACTCGTGCTGTTCATGGCACGCGCCCAGCTGGAATAAGTGTTGGGAGCACGAGACGCGGCGCAATTTTGCTTTAGTGTGCCATAAGCCGGGGTAGCAACCATGAAACCAACAGAGAAACTAAGACACATTCAGCAAATGGAGTAACATGGGCAACATGCGGCGCTGTGACATTCAGCGAACTGTTTTGTCAGACACTCTCTGAACACCTCTCCAATTTGAACATTCCTTGTGCGGCTCACAATATGCGGTTACCTCGACATAGACATGGGAAAACTAGTGAGTCGCCTGAGTCCCCCATGTCTTTCCCAAATGAACCATGGAAATTCAGACCAGGTTTCAAGCCGCTCGTCTCGAACAACCGAGCGGCCAGCCGTCGCTCCTGATCTGGCAAGGGAAATCGGCGCGCATCTCTGCCACCAGTGGAGAGTGACTTAAATGGGGATCAATCCGATATTGAGCAACCCTTGGCGGACAGTAGTTTAGATGAGGACCAGGCCGACGATTTACCAAGTCTGCAATCATGCGTGCCATCGGCGGTCAGTCTCAGACACATCTTTCT
Organism: Effrenium voratum; assembly: GCA_963377175.1. Taxonomy (NCBI): domain Eukaryota; class Dinophyceae; order Suessiales; family Symbiodiniaceae; genus Effrenium; species Effrenium voratum. The sequence goes on from CAUJNA010003430.1 coordinate 521,886, forward strand.
TGCAATGGGGCTGGCTATGTAACAGATTCTGACCAACCATCCATCCCATCAAAAGATTCCGACCTCCTGAAGCCAGTGTACTGTAAAGCTGAGGAGGCGGCAACGTACAATAAGTCAGCACCATGAAGCAAGCTGCTGATGCATCATGAATGTCATCTTCTTTCACCCAGCACCTTCCATAGAGCGCCATAGAGTCCACCATTCAGCCACGCTTGACATCGCTCGCAACGAAACAGCCAAACTCACAAACCGGCTGGGCTTCACCAAAGATCTCATTGCACTCTCATTGTACTCTCGCGCTGCCCCTTTGATTTCTCCCACTGGAGCTGTCGTGTGAGACTTACATATATGGAGAAGCTCAAGCGCTAAAAGCACTGAAAGCCCATGCAACGCAAGGCAGCTGGTTCCACGCGGGCGAAATGCTGACAACTCGGCATATCTATTGCCAGAGCTGTGTCGCACTGACTGATCACTCTGACACTAGGGGTTTGAGAGCTCAACTGCGACCTATCCGACTATCCGGCCTGTGAAACTTCCCAGCTGCGTTGCCTATGAGCCGCTTTCGGCTCCAAAAGACCTGGGCTGCGAGGGGCGTATGGGTTTTCCGTTCGACTGCATGATCCTTGTGGACCCCAGTCTAAGAGACGCACAAAACGCTCCCCCGAAGAACACCTACGGCCACTTTGCTCATGGTTCAATACGTCTGCGGTTAGCGCAAGGTGAGTGGAAGAGAACCATGTTGCCTCTCCAAGGCAAAGAAAGTCTCAAAGAGGGGCCCACGGGCCCACCCCCGCTCTTTTGGCGAAGGACCAATGATAAGAAACACATGCGGCCTACAAAACCGGAGCTCCTCGGCCTATTGAACTCTAAGGGGATCGAATCGATGTCTGATTGGAGGTGGTTCTCTTGCCTTGGTTGCCGTCGACCCGGAAAAAAGCGTAACCTCTGTGGGTTCAATGGAGAATCCTCTGTTTCAACCAAAAAGTCAAAGTCCAAAGATCCAACCAAATAGGCACAAAGTTTAGAGCACCCTTTTCATTGGTGGTTCAAAGTGAAATCAATTGTGGGGGGTCCCCTCATTGCGACATTCTAATTGTAAACATGCTCAGCCAAGGAACGGTGTTTGAAGTGCACCACTCAATGGAAACGAAGAGCCACTTGATTAGGAGTCCCCTCGTTGTAGCGCCACAGCCGACTTTTGTCGGTACTCTGAAAGGAAAAGAGTCCAGGGCAGTTGACTGCCCTTGCGCCCCATATGTTGATATCTTCGGATCCCCTGATGCATTTTCGCGGAATCTCTTGATCCATCGGGCTCTCAATGCTCCCAAGAGAATTTGTGGTCCGAACGCGCGGCGCGCACTGAGTATAGTATGGTCGGGCAGCCTTCGTGCGCGGCTTTCGCTCACATGTGTTCCTTTTTGATCGCGACCATACCTTGGACATGGGCAGCCTCGTTGACACCACGCTAGTGAAACCAAAGGAACATTGGTGCCATAGGGCAGCTGGACATTTCTTCGGGAGACGCGTCGGACAGACTCCAAAAACTCGTGGTCTCGTTTCCCTGCCGAAGTCCCTACGCAAATCCAGGCACTTGGGTTTGAAGGAACTTTGTTGAGGTTGTCTGAAGGGGGTTGCCCGAGAAACCTGCTACTCAGGGGTTCCCAGTTTTCAACACAAACCCAGCCAGTTTCCGTGTAAGCTGGGCTGACTCGCTTGAAGCCAACCAGGAGACTGGGGCGACTTCGCGCCTGTCCTTGCCATGTGCCCGTCCCCTTGACCAAGTGGCTGTACCAAAGCAACTTGATCATGAGCAGAACCAGAAAACAGCCATAAAAAAATATATGCTAAGAACAGCCAAATGGAAAACAGTTGGAGCCCCCCCAGTTGTTCCAATTGCTTCTGCTTTTGTGTTAACATCGTAGGCTCCAATTTGCCAAATCACCACATCGTCTCCCACGCCGGGCGGCACTCCATGCCTGGCCTGAAGGATTGTGAGCTATGTCCTCAGATGTACCGGACATGGAAATGGGTCTGTCTTCCCCCCCCCCCCCGATTCCGGGGATTGGTTTTGAACCCAAGAAACAAATGGTTACGGTATGCAGCTGGCACCTGCTCAACGTCAGCTTATTAGTTCCCTGGGTCATTGACTATATATATATATATATATGTATATATATATATGACGGGATCACTAGGAGAAAAGTGTTCCTTACCAATGGGAAGACCGATCAACATTTGCCCAATGGTGTCCTTCAAACCAATAGAGAAGCCTGCCATCATGAGGTCTTGATGGGAGAGAAAGCCATGAGGGGTTCCTACCATTAGGGACCCCCCTTGGTCCAGGACTTGAAGGGTCATCTCCAAATGAGCGGCCCTCACAATGAGTGGCTTCACTTTGGTTTCCCTTTCAAGCCACCCCAAAAAGAGCTTCCTTTTGGGGAAAGCTTGATGGTACTTGCTCATGAAAGCTGAAAGCAAAATGTGGTAACTTTCCTTTTGGGGCAGGTCGGACCTGCCCACTTGATAAGGAGGGGTATGTTGACCAGAGCACCAAGGCAGCAGAACTGTCACAGTCACTACAGTTAAGACTTGCGAAGCCAGCCAACCGCTGGAAAATGCTGATTGATTTTTTTTGTGAGAAATAGATCAAGGAACAGAGCAAGAAAATAGTGATTTCAAGTTTGGAAGGAGGAGAAAAAAGCAAGAAACAAGTGATTTTGAAGCCCACTTCTCGTCAAGCTCGGCCAAATCCATGGCCAGAACGCTCGCGTGCTGTCTGTCACTATCTGTCAGCCCCCCCAGAACATGCTACGTTGTCGCACTGCTTCGTAATGATTGCTTAAATAGTTTGCATCCCATCTTTGCGATTGAGATTGCTTCTGATCGTTTCGCGTCAATCTGCGTCGATGGACCTTGTGCACTGCAGGCGGCAAATCGGCTAAGGCGCTCACAAACCTGCAGAAACTAATCGAATCTCTCGCAAACGAATTGGGCAACCCGATTGCTTCTCGGATGACTGTTTGGATCACTATTTAGAACCCGACTGCTTTTCTTTTTGGATCACTATTTGAATCACTATTTGGATCACTATTTGGATCACTATTGTTTCTTGGATCACTATTTGGATCTCTATTTGGATCACTAATTGATCACTATTTTTGACCATCCGATCACTATTTTCACTCATGCCAATTGCTAATTTCTTGCTTTTGTCTTGCCACATGATGGACCCGAATCACCTTTATCTTGCTTTGTTGTTTCCCATTGGATTTTAGATTACTATTTTCTTGCTCCATTTCTCACTCCGAAATCACAAAATAAATTATTTTGACCTCCCTCTACGGTTGGCTGGACGAAAACTCTTAACACTACAGGAACGGCTGCAACACCAGGGCCCGTGAACAAGCACAGGGACAACATGTTGGATCCGTGAAGCCGCCGGGGCATGAGACATGAGTCGCGTGAACATTGTGAAGCCAAGCACTTGCATCGCCCAATAAGAAGAGTCCATGTGAAAGTGCAAGCTGGTCAGTTCTGACAGGTCTTTCCAGTGATCCAGTTCAATGCCAACAGAATATCAATCGTTCCATTTACGTAGGAAACAAGAACGTGGACAACCGCTCTGCCTTCGCCCAAGGTGCTTTTTGGGCTGAATCGTGTGCCCAAACTGACACTTCCTCCCATCGAACCTACAGAGGAAATTGTAACCCCCTCCCTTCCTCAAGTGCAGGCGCTCCGACAGCTCATCCAGTCTTGGCCTCGGTCTCCGCCTCGCTCTCGGCCCGCTTCAGGGCTTTCTCGTTGGACTTCAGGAGGCTGTAGCCCGTGAAAGCGCCGATGTTGCCGATGATGGCAAACATCATCACCTTGGGTCCATCGCGATGGATGAGTAAGAGGATTCAAAAGGTTCTTCCGGCTAACATCCTTTATGATACCAAACCGGCCATGCGCATGACTACTTGATCGCTTTGGAGGGGGACTCCCTTTGTATTTCCACAACCATAGGTTTTGCTTGCGGTACCATGATAGATGTCTGAAACGTGGTGGAGCAATCGAGCGGTTCCAGGTTGCTATCGCTAATATCCCTTCTCCCTCCAGTTGTCTCAGCCTTTCCAACCCCAGTCCGGCGTGATCACCTGCCCAAGTCCGCCGAGAGTCTGTGGTCCAAATTCCTCCAGGAAGAGTTTCCAAGCCCATGCAAATGGACAGCAAAATGGTGGCTGCTTTGTTGAAGTTGCCGGCGAAGGCAGCATGGCTAGCAGACAATCGTTGCACGACGGTATACTGCAGCACGTTGTAGCCTGACCAGAGGTGCAACTAAAAGTAGATGGCACAGTTCCCTCATCTTGATTTAGTCCCCTTTGCGAACTGCTGTATTGTTGACCCATGGCTGCAGCCATGCTTGTGCCTTTTCCGGCACATAGCAGCCAAGCTGGCATCGGCGATTGCCAACATAAGGAGTAAGTGCCAATGGCTGGCCTGTTTTCAGTTTTCGTTGGCAAACCCTTGGGAAGAATCTTCCCCAACTCTACAAAGCAAGGGCCCTGATTGAACACCAAGAGTGAGAAAATCTGAGAATCCGCCTGCCGCAATGCCGCCAGAGAGGATGACCCACATCACGGTGCTGGGGCTCAGTTCCATGACCTTCTTCAGCACCTCAATCCGATACAAAAGCTCTTCAACTAGAATGGGGCGTTGGGCACTGCCAAACCAAATTTAGTTTTGACTGGAGTAAACTATCAGTCATTATTTGGGCCTTCTATCACCTCTTTCCAACAACCATGGAAGTGGGCACGAGGGCGTGGGAAGAATATCGAATCGCAAAAACATAGAACGTAAATCCCACAACCATGCCTGACACCCCTGATGGATGACAGGTTGCTCATGGTTGCACCGCATTGCGTTGGGTCGCTACAGGTACCAAAAGTCGGGAATACATCGGCTGATTGGTGCACAACATCAAGCCATGGCCCTGACAACACAACTGCGAGAAAGGGAGATCTATACGTCCGTGTTGACCTGATCCACTCTCAGTATGGTTCCCGATGCCTTCAAACCTGGCAATGTGCGGTCTTTCCTTGGCCTTTCTTTACAAATTCCTGGAGCACATCTCTACTGTGGCTTCTGGTGATGCTCATACCAGGCATCCAGAAGCCATCACCAATCACCAAATGTCAATCAATAAACGATGCCATCAAGCTGTAAATCGGTTTGTGGATCCCCTGTTCCGGCGCGACACCCATCACCAACCGGCTGTGACTGAGCCACCCAGCACATGCGAACCTATATAGGCTTCTTGCCGACGATACAGCCCATTGCAGGGAAATGGGGGGGGGGAAGTCTCCGAGAATTCCAAGCACTGAAACCAGACAGGGAGTATGGCTGAGGCTGGTAGCTTGGCTGACGGGCGCTTTGCATCGACACAGCAACTAGGCACATCCTGTCGGAATGCACATGGTGTCTCAAACATTAGGGTACCCCTAAACAAATGTATAGTGCTGTTTGGGCTCATATGGGCGGCAAACAGGATCTAACGCTGGCACAGCCAGGACGGTGCCATTTCGTCGAGGCCAAGATAGAGGTCCAGAGCAGCCAACAAAGAATCCTGTCTGTTCCGTGGGTTGCATCGCAAAGGTCACGCTCACCAAATCAGCTGGCACGGGCTGCTTTCATGCAAATTCGGCCAGGCGCTTTTGGCAGTAGGGCCTCCGAACTTTAAGGCTCGGGCTGCAAACGGGATCAGAGACCAAAAGACGCCTTGCGATATTTCCGTGGTTTTTGTTGCCTGGCTATGGATTCACGGGGCAAAAAAATCAAATGGGTCCGGGCTCCCCTTCACGCCTGCAGGTCGCTGACGTCCCCGAAGTTGGGCCAATCCACCGGGTGCAGCACCCACAAGGAGGCGGGCAGCAGGAACAAGGCGCACGGGAGGGCCATGTAGAAGATGGTGTCCACCTGCACGCCACCCCCAACCCCCCCAACCCCCCCCCCCAGAAACAAAGCTCTCCGGAAAGAAGGCCGTGGTTGGTTTGGGGCGTTCTTGTCATTCAGCAACCCACCTGTAAACTGGAGGCCCAAACATAGAAATGCGCCGGCTTGTCATACTGTGGACGGACTCCACCAGATTGAAACCATGGAAAACCCGTGTTTGCTGTTTACGGGGGAATCATCGTTCCAGGGTTTCTGAACGGCGGAGCGAAAATGGATTTCGCAGCCGTGCACAGCAAGTCGCAACATGTTCATGTCTCCTCGTGCGATGTTTTACATTGCGAGTTGGGCTTGGCGGAAAGCGAAAGTCCGAAGGACAACCCCTCGGTTTGGGCGACGCTCCTTTCAAGAGACCTTCCACCTGGTTCCAGGTTAGTAGAAGGTAGGGCGTTTGTCCAAAGCCCCACATCCTGCGTGGATTGGCCAAAAACAGTCTGAGCGTTTTTAACCACAAAACAGGCCTTCCCAAAAAGGTTAAAGTCAAGGAACTCCGGAAGTGAGAAGCTGATTGATAACATCCTCCGCATTCAGAAGGAGAGTCTCCTCTTGGGTGAACATGATCCATTTGAAAAAAAGTCTTCCCACGATCCGCAGTTGACATTGGGTAATTGCCCAGCACACAAGAGACTGGAAGTGATCAGCAAGCAACCTCGAAGTCGGCCCCTCAACAAACACGCCGAGAATTGCCTGGGCATAGCCAAATCACAAAGGGTGCTTCCTCACCTTCTGTAGGAAGACGTGCAAACCGCATGACAAGCAAGCGCCCTTGTCACTTGAAGTTGGCTGGTCTAGCTGTGACGGCATTTTTGGAAAACGTACATGGGAAAGCAAACACATGCTACCGTGGACGACTAGCTTACTTCAAAGTGGCATGAAACTTGCTTAAACGAAACCACCTTGGCCCACAGCTAGTGGGAGGGAGACCAATTGTAATCCGGCAAATTGGATGGCCCTCCTCGTCAACCAGCACGCCCACTCCCGGCCACCAGGAAGAGCGAACAAAAGCGAATAACAGAGAGCATGGCCAAAAACGAGGCCTACACAAGGAAAATCATACACATGAGATACCTCTGATTGAATTTCTGCCAAATGATGCAATGTATCAACTTCTGAGGTCACCACCGGATTCAGCGGCGGATTTAGGACGTTCCCGAACATGCCCGCCAGGATCAAATTGATGGCGCATGCAACATCTGACCTGAAGATGGTGGACATGCTAGTGTCAACATGCGGCGTTTCCAAACCACCGGGACCCCAACTAGAAAAGCAGGCAAATCAAAAACAAGAGGGTCCTGACTTGTGGGAGACATTCTCTGGGGATCACCCAAACGGCGGCGGTTCCCGAGCAATTTCGGGCAGTTGTGTGTTTGTTGGTGTCACCATGCAGTCCACCCGGCTGTTTTGTCTCTGCCTGAAACTGCCTGAACTCCAAACCCGATACTGCGCCCCCCGCCGCGGGCCCTTTGCATTCAGCTGAAAATGTTTTGCCACTACAAGTTTGCCTTCCAGCCTCTTCAGTCAAACCTCCCTCGGCAACATGGGAAGGGCACGGGGGAATGCAAAGCACAGGGAAACTGACAGGGAACCACCCAACAGCAGCAAGCAGCAGTACCATGATGCACCGACGAGGCCGATCAATGGCACCCATCAGGACATCAGTGCTGGCCGGGAAGCACGACTGAAACAAGGGCGTATTGAAAGATACAACTTCATGTCTCTACACATTGTGGCTGAACCGTTCAAACAAATGCATTTGTTCGTGTTGGACATTTGCAGATAGTGGGAAACCTGGGGAAGCCGACCCTTCAATGGCCGAAACATGCCGGCCAACCTTCCGTTTGATCCCTTGTGCGATAGATAAAACTTGGGCGACACGATCATTTAAGTTCGAGGGAGCAATGGCAAAAATACCGATAGATTCCTCTGCGATGACAAGTTGCTTCCGCCAAAGCTTACGCGCGGCTTGAATTGCGGGAGAAGACCAAGTGCCCTTTCGCAGCTCTGGAGCCCAAAAAACTCCGCGCGGCTTCCGCAGAGCTTCCGCGACTCTTAAAAACGGATGTCCCTCCCAAAGCAGCGGTTCTGTCCGTGGCGCAGGGAGCAGAAGAGAACGCCCACCCCCAGGTGCTTGGACTCCGATTGCTGCGAGCCCTGGCTCTTTGCCAAGGTCGCCACTGCGGCGAAGATGACGCCTGGGAATCCCATGGCTTTCCCATGGGTTCATGGTGCCCATGCAGGCTCGAGGAGTTTCCCATGCCCGGGTTGTCCATTTCCCATCGGTTTCCTTTTGGAACGAAGCGTGAAGGATTTTAGCTAATTGGCACCTGAACCACAAAATGAACCAGGCCGCTCTTATGAAACCTCTAGGTGTCCTTTTCAAGAAACAAACGGCGCAAACAACAAGAACCTAGCTGAAACCCGTGGAATCCGGTCTATGTTTGTAGCTGACCTAAAAGGAAACCTATGAGTCATGGATCGTTTTTGCGTGACACTTCCAGAAATGAGGGGGCCTTGACCATTTCGGTGTCTTTCTTGTGGCTTTAAAGGAGCCAAAAGGAGCGCCACCATTTTGGGGCCCTTTGGCCAGGCCTGGGACCCCGCGAACCCCCCGAGGGCCCCCTGGCCTGCCACCATGAGGAAGACCTCGGCCACCCGGACACGGCCGGCCAGCTCCGGCCAGCAGGGGCCCAGCATCTGCTGGAAGACCAAAGTCACCAGCGGCAGGCAAGATCTCGCAGCGGCCAGATCGGCCAGATCGGCGATTCACCCCACATGAATCACCCCAATATTTCTCAGGGGGGTGTTCCCCTCCAAAAGTGATGATTCCCCACTAAACCCAGAGACCCCGCTAGTAATAAACTGCAGTTGATTCATATGGGGTGAACATTATGTATTCTCAGGATATCGAGTCACTTACCCTCCCACCAAGCAACATGGAACCTGACAGGCGGCTGGAAGACCATTGCTTTTAATTAAAGGGACATCAATCCATTCTCGGGGTCCCGAATTGAAGACACACTCATCTCAATCCCGGAGAGACCGGAGAGAATCAAATTGGTGTTTCTCAAAACAGGCCTGAAATGGGCTATTTCCTTTCGGTATGGGACATTATTTTCATAAAGGCCTAAGTTGCTCTCAATGCGCGCGCCTTTCCAAACACCTGGACCCTTTCCAAACGCAACTCAGCTCACCGCAAGGTGGCTATCAGTCCCTGACTCCTCTTTTTCAGCACCACTTCGAAACACAATGCTGATTTTGGTTGAACATTTGACCAGCATGTTTTTTAGAGCACCAAGTTGATTTTGCAACACACATTTTTAGCTTTCCGGCAAAATAGACAACATGCGAACGGTTCGACAACGGTTTGCGAATAGGTTTTGAAGTTTGAACGCTTTACAAATGGTACTTCCAACGCCGAATCCTAGGCACCGCCTATCAATGATATGCCAAAAGAACGTAAACATGCATTCAATTGCGCAAAACATAATGATTCCTAGCAAGCGACATCGGTAATACAGCGTTCTGTCTGCTCGGCAAGCCCGAACGATTTTTGTAGCACCAATAGTTGAAATTTCAACATCAGGCAGGCAAACGAGCAATTTCCTGCAAAACGATGAAGAGTACCATTTTTTGGAGCAGCAGGTATCTCTTACATGCTTTGGGCGGGCCGCCAGAGCATGCTCCAAAGCACAACACTTTTTTTTCTCTGGGGTTTGCCTCCGAGGGCTAACCGGCTAACCTATAGCCCTTCAGCCGGGGCCTGATGATCATGTTCAGCGACACTGCCAGCAAGGACAGGCTGAAGTTGTTGAGCCCGATGTTCACCGAGAAGGCGAAGGAAAAAAGGATGACGCAGGCGACCTGCATACATCGCAAGGCTGAGCAACACATTGGACGGTGGCAACACAGTCCGGTTGGATTGAGCTTCATTTGACTGACAGTATTGCTCGCACTTGCATGTCAGCCTGTTTTCGTCTGTGTTTGTGTTTGTGCTTGTGCGTGAATATATTCGCGTTCGAGTTCGGGCTCACACTTGCGTTAGCGCTTCTGTTTCCGTTCGCGCTCGCGGTTGTTCGCAGTCCAGTTCATGTCTGCGGTTCCGTGCGGGTCCGGGTGCCAGTTCCCGCTCGCATTCCAGCTTGGGCATTCGCGTTCGCGTTCGGGGTTTAAATTCAGGTTCGGGTTGTATTTCTATTCTCTCTGAACTTGTCTCTTTTGTATCTGCGTATGGTGCGGGCGCGTGCGTGCGTGCGTACGTGCGGGCGTGCGGGCGTGCGGGCGTGGGTGGGTGGGTGGGTGGGTGTGTGTTCGTGAGTGTGTTCGTGTGTGTTCGTGAGTGTGTTCGTGTGTGTTCGTTCGTGTGCAGTGCTTGCATTCTTGTGTCTGTGCGCATGCATGTGCGCCAAGGTCTAGTGGTTCCTGCAATATTTGCTGTCATGCTTTATGCCTCATGGCGCAATCAAAATGTTTGCACCTCTGACCACGAGTTCAGCTTCCTCGGCGTGTAGCGGAAAGGCGTGGGGAAGAGGACGCAAACGATGGTTGCCAACCTGGGCCGCAACCAGGAACTTTCATCTCAAGCGGACAGTCCATGGTGGGGTTCGCAAAGTCATGAGCCATTGGCCATGCATTGGAAACCAATCCTTGCCCCCACAAACTCCTTCTCCTAAACCATTTTCAACTGGGTCAGACCGGCTGGACTGTGTCGTCGCGCGGTCTCAGCAACCTATGGTTCCCCTTCACAGGCCGCTTTCAAGCGCTTTGAGCAACGGCTCTTTGCGATTTCCTCTGGGCCACGGACTCCAAGAAAAGGACGGAGGCTCATTTTCCTTCCGCAAATGTCCACTGGCCCCATTGTTTGTGCATATTCAAGGTTACCAAGTGGGCAATTAAGGAAGGAACTTGACTTGGAACTGACCATTTGGAGAGTGCAGCTTACCCAAAGGGAAACCAACAAAACAATCACCCAAACTGGGATTCTTCCGAAGATTTCGACACGCAAATAAATGAGTCAGTCTTCTTTTGAGGGTACCCCTTTTCGGTTGGTTTTGAAAGGGAAAGGACAACCATCCGGAAGTGGGTTTGTCATTTTTTGAGGGTATTGTTTGGTCGGATTTGGGCAGCCAAACGGAAAACTGTTGCTGCCATTTTTCGGGGATGACATCAAATCCAAAATTTCGGCCAGGCGCACGGCAAAGGCTACCACCTGCTGAATGGCAGTCACCAGGAAGCCCGCAGGGATGCCATCCAGGCCCAGCTCCTTCGATAGGAAGGGGTGCCTTTTCCCCCCGGCGTGGAATAGAATTTTCACGGGAAAGGAAAGGAGCATTCTCCAAAAAGAGGAAAGCAGTAGACATGGGAACCAATCGCCCTGCCAGCAATCAACCACGGGCAAAAGCTGGGAAACTGGGAACTCTTTTTGGTTGGTCTAGTCTTTTTTCTGGAATCCCTGCAACGTGTCAAAAGATGAATTGGAAAGTGGGGCTTTCATCCTTGTGGCCGGAGTCCCTTGGTATAGGGCGCGTGGTGGGGTAAAGGGGGTATGGCGGGCAACCATACAATCAGCCCACAGTGAACCACTCTGAAAAACAAGCTGCACGCGTATTTGTTTTTGCCAAAGCCTTCCCTGCGCCCCGAACTGTCCCGCTCTCCTGTGAGATGGTCGTGCTGGAGAGGACCACCTTCATGTAGAGACTGAACCCCGCCTCGAGCGGAGTTCAGCCGAAGGCGCCGGCAGCTGGTGGCCAAGCAGGGCGAAAATACAGTGTGCTGGGGTGCAGGAGTGGGGTGGGGTGGGGTGGGCGGAGAACAGAAAACTCAATTTTGTCCTGCATATTTGCATTTGTGTGAATGCATGCATGTAGGCATGTAGGTATGTACGTATGCCTGTATGTATGTGACAGTACGTACGTACGTACGTACGTGCGCACGCACGCACGCATACATGCAACTATGTATGTGTATGTGTATATCTATGTGTATCTATAAATACATACGTACATGCATGTTTGCATTTATGTATCTGTGTGTGTGTGTGTGTGTGTGTGTGTGTCTGTCTGTGTGTGTGTGTGTGTGTGTGGGGGTGCATGCGTGCGTGCGTGCGTGCGTGCGTGCGTGCGTGCGTGCGTGCGTGCGTGCGTGCGTGCGTGCGTGCGTGCGTGCGTGCGTGCGTGCGTGCGTGCGTGCGTGCGTGCGTGCGTGCGTGCGTGCGTGCGTGCGTGCGTGCGTGCGTGGGTGCGTGCGTGCGTGCGTGCGTGCGTGCGTGCGTGCGTGCGTGCGTGCGTGCGTGCGTGCGTGCGTGCGTGCGTGCGTGCGTGCGTGCGTGCGTGCGTGCGTGCGTGCGTGCGTGCGTGCGTGCGTGCGTGCGTGCGTGCGTGCGTGCGTGCGTGCGTGCGTGCGTGAGTGCGTGCGGGCGTGCGTGCGTGCGTGCGTGCGTGCGTGCGTGCGTGCGTGCGTGCGTGCGTGCGTGCGTGCGTGCGTGCGTGCGTGCGTGCGTGCGTGCGTGCGTGCGTGCGTGCGTGCGTGCGTGCGTGCGTGCGTGCGTGCGTGCGTGCGTGCGTGCGTGCGTGCGTGCGTGCGTGCGTGCGTGCGTGCGTGCGTGCGTGCGTGCGTGCGTGCGTGTGTGTGTGTGTGTGTGTGTGTGTGTGTGTGTGTGCATCTATGTATGTATGCGTAGATGTGTGTGTGTGTGTCTGTGCGTATGTGTGCGTACAATGCGTGTATATATAGTTGTACATCTATGTAGACATGACTTGCAAAAATGCATCTATCTATCGATCCATCAGCTAGACACATCCATCATTTATATCTGTCTTCGTCTGTGTCTGTCTATCCTAATATACATCTCGGTCGGTCTGTCTGTCTGCCTGTCTGTCGCTCTGTCTATCTATGTCTGTAGGTAGGTAGGCAGGCAGGTAGGCCGGCAGGCAGGCAAGCAAGTAAGCAGGCAAGTAGGTAGGAGGTATTGTTGTGATGTACCTCTCCATTTGTTGATATATTTATCAAACTGTAAAATGCATGTGTCTGTCACATTCCCAACGTCATGGACATAGGTGATATTTTGGAAGAATAGCTGGGCTTGTGAACGGAATAAAACCAATCGGAACCCATCTATTTTGCTAACCAAACTAGCCGAAAAGGCCGCCTATGGCTATGAATCTCTGCCGATCCCAATGAGCGCGGGACCTGTGCGCCGAAGTAAACTGCCAGAACGCCGGCGGTGGTCTGCTGGCACATTAGCAGCAGCAGTCCTCACGAGATGTTCAAACTGGGATATCCTGCTGTTGGTTTCAGGAAATGTCTATTCTGTGAGGCTTCTTAGTTTACGAAGACACCCCCGTACTATGGACAAAAATCATGCAGTCTAGAAATTTAACAAGTATTCATAGGGCTTCATCCATGGCAACAGGCGCAGGAACCTGTCCATACATTCCCAAACTAGAATGGAAAAGAGCCCTTCATCCTGGGTGAGTTCAAAAAACCCTTAAAATGGTGGGCTCATTGCAACATGGTGATCTTCCAAACAGCCTACTTTGGTCTGGGCAGCCCGCGCAGCCGCCACCACTTTCCATGTTTGAGGGCTTGGGGCTGGACTGGGCTAGTGGAAGGTTCTGGCTGGAGCTTGGGGGCTGCTGGGAGGCTTGACTTGGGCTGGGAGGGGAATGGAAGGCAGGGCTTGGCTAGAGCACGGCTGGTGCAGAATGAGGGGAACCAACCCTATTGTCCCACTCATAACCAGGAGATCTCACCCACTGGTTAGTTGGACAGCAAAGAGGGGGTGAAATAGACACCATGTCAGTGTCTCAGCTGGTCGGTCCAACTCTCACTGCCACTGCCACACCTAACCTCCATGTTTGCTGGCGCACTTTGTTCCCTTCTCCTTCGCTCCTTTCGCGCAACTGGCGGGAGACATGCAGCGGTTACATCTTCGAGGGAAAGCCTTCAATTCAGAAGTTGTCAAGGGCTCAACTCTAAAGTCAGCGGCCACAGCCAGGCACGCTGTGCGGCAAGGCCTCAAAGGACCCGAGCCCGAGCCGTGCGCTCCGGCCCCGGTTTTCCGCTCCTGACACGAAGGCGCCCGCCGGGATCATCGCTTCCTGGCGAAGACGAGCCAAGGAAGTTGTCCCAGACGCGGTCTTGATATGCGGTCCAAAGAACATACTCTTGTCAATGGCGTACATGGTGTAAAGCATGCTCGATGCTCTTCGCACTTCTTAGGTCTCCCCATTTGCGGACAACTCATTCCTCGCAATGCAGCTGAGCTGTCTCGTTCAGGTGGAGCTTTGCTAAAAACTCATGGAGTCTTCAAATCGAAGTAGGCACTGCAACACCAACACACGAGGTGTATGAGGTGTATGATGTGACAGACTCTGAGCTGAATGTCAGAAGAGAACTGTGCACTGCCTCCACCATAATCATTGGCCAAAGCAGCAGACATCCCATTGTCGCTGGCGCAAACAATGCTACTCATTCCACTACAGGCCAAGCAAGCCAAGCCTCAGGCTACCTAGAAGCCATCCTGCGAACCTTTGCTCTCAATACCCGACAGCTCTCTGCCAACTAACTCCCTCGATTGATGGAGGCCTGCATGTTTGCATGTCCGCATCCGTTTGCGCCTGGCCGCTGCTTTCGAGGCGCCGGAAATCGCGAGATCGCGAGCCTCCAGCAGCTTGTTCTGGTTGCTGTGGTGGTGGTGCTTCTTCCCCTTGACCTCGCCCTTCTCCTCCTGGACGGCTGAGGTCGGGGGGAAAGCACCAAAGGAGCTAAGCCAAAGGAATAATTTTGGTCTGGCGCTTCAAAGAACAGGCTCTTCGAGCCCTCAGCACAGCGTGTGAAGCTCCCAGCACTTCGAATCATTTTGGGAATGGATTCTCATTTTGGTCGTAGTCACAGCCCAGGAGAATTCGCTGACTCTGAGCGCAACAGCTTTCCGGACACACCAGAAATACAGCCGAAAAGAGTCAAAAGCCAAACATTAGGACCGAAACGGTAGCGTGTGATGCACGCCCGCACACGTGTCACACATCAGACAGGATATGAGTCTGGACAAACAATTCGAAAACCATGAAACACATTTAAAAGGAGGGAGTATGAGGGAGTCCTTTTGGGGTCAAACCGTCCAACATGGGCTACCAACTCAGTGCCACACCCTTGCGCCCCATGCACAGCCATCGGCTGCCCGTCCTTGTTTTCTGGCTTCTTCGCCTTTAGGGCCTGATCACCGTGCCCCGGGGCAAAAGTCAAAGAAACAACAAACAAAACAGACAACAACAAACAAAGAGAGAGAGAGAGAGAGAGAGAGTGCAAAAGCATGGGGCCACGTGGTATTTGCCAGATCATTGAGAAAGAAAATCCGAAGGGTTCTGTCACCAGAGAGTATGCGGCATTGATGTGCGTTGCCGTTCACAACATGGACAGAAGAAACAAAATCCGCCAGCAAAATTGAACGTGATGGCTAGGCATGATTAGTGGAAGTATGATTCAGCCAAGTACTGGTTGTAAGTTTGGCCCCGACTCTCTATTCAACCCGTTCAGAAGTCGCCATGGGAGAATAGCACCTGTCCTCCCATCGTGGAAATCGACAAAATATAGAACCGCTCGGAAAAATGGCCCCTCCCTCTTTCCATCATGGGCATATACATCAAAGAAATTGGTAACTAGCTTGTAGAATTGCTCTTGCAACGACAGACTTCATGTTGCAGATGTTCTGAAGGCCTTCTATCCACGACCTCCAGCAAACTGCGACTTCCCTCTCTGCAATCTGCCATGAATAATCTACGCTACTCTTCTTGCCTGTATTGTTCGACACTTCCGGACCTGCGTAAAAATTGCCCAAGCGAACGTGCTACAACTGGCCCGCAGCCCTGTGGCTGCTTGCTTTTCGTGGTTAATGGGAAGCAAATTGAAAGCAGCATTCACAGGAGGTTCTCCAATTTGGGAAACACCCGTACGACGTCTTCAGCCGCCGCCTTCAGGCTATGACATTGCTCCAATGAGCCTAGCGTATGTATAGAAAGCTGATTCCTGCAAAAGGAAACCAAACGGAATGCAGCAAACACTGTTCACTAGAATCTAGACGCCCTTGCGGTTTGATCAATTTTTAGCTCGGAGCAAACCCTTTTGAGCTTGCCAGCCTGGTCAAGGCCCCTTAGCTCGATTCGTCAGCTGCCAACTCCAAAACCGCCAGAGGATGGGCCGCGACTAAGGTAAAATTACACAGAAAAGAATGTTTTCGTTTGCCTGTGCTCTCAAGGATTTTATTTGGCTTCCAGGCAAGCCTTCCTGGTCAATCTTGAATAACCACGGAGTAGCAGGACCTTCGTTGGATCTACCACCCAAGGTCGTGGCTGGTTGACCACATATAAGTATTCTTGCGGCGACCAATGCGGTGCTCAAACATCTCACTGCATTGCTGTCCATCAAGTTTTGACACCCGTCGCCACCTGCGGCACTCGCCAGGGAGTGTCATGGATGCTTCCCTGCCAGTGACATCCAGCCAATCCGCTTACTCTCGCAACAACTACTATGGAAATGTACAATGGGTCTCATAAAGGATGCTAAGGACACTGCAGTTTTGAAGGTGACCATATTCACCGTTCAACGTTTGCAACGGGAGCACACTGGCTAATTCCTGGGGTGGGTTCAGTCTTTGCGCGCAGTTCTCATTCGATTTCCAAACCACGGACTCCATCTTTTCCCACCACGTCAGTACCATCACCCAACCCCCTTCAAATCCCCACATTATTCCTGCCAGGAAAATCTGAGGACAGCCCACATCGAGCCCCCCCCCTCCCCACCCACAGCAACCCCTGCCTCCTCGGCCCTGGCCTCCGCAGCCATGGCCTCCGACTGCCGCCGCAGCGCCTCGCGGTTCGCAGACTCGGCCTGGCGCGAAGCGAGGAAGCTCGGCGCCGATGGCAACAAGGAAACATCCAAACTGAGATTGAGAAAAGATATGCTTGAAGTTTGGAACAACCAGCTCTTTGGTTTCCTTTGAAACCTTATGTAGTTGGCAAGTTGCGGCAATGACCAGCTCTTACTGCTATAAGTCAAAAGGTTGCAACAAAGGTGCCTGTGTGTGCTTGCGCGTGTGCGTGCGTGTGCGCGTGCGCGTGCGCGTGCGCGTGCGCGTGTCTGTGTGCGCGTGCGCGTGTCTGTGTGTCCGTGTGTCTGTGTGTCTGCGTGTCCGTGTGTGTCTGTGTGTCTGCGTGTCTGCGTGTCTGCGTGTCTGTGTGCCTGTGTGTCTGCGTGTCTGTGTGTCTGCGTGTCTGTGTGTCTGTGTGTCTGTGTGTGTGTGTGTCTGTGTGTCTGTGTGTGTGTGTGTCTGTGTGTGTGTGTGTCTCTGTGTGTGTGTCTCTGTGTGTCTCTGTGTCTGTGTGTCTGTGTGTCTGCGTGTCTGTGTCTGTGTCTGTGTGTGTGTGTGTCTGTGTGTGTGTGTGTGTGTCTGTGTCTGTGTGTCTGTGTGTGTGTCTGTGTGTGTGTGTGTCTGTGTGTGTCTGTCTGTCTGTCTCTGTCTGTCTGTCTGTCTGTCTGTCTGTCTGTCTGTCTGTCTGTCTGTCTGTCTGTCTGTCTGTCTGTATGTCTGTCTGTCTGTCTGTCTGTCTGTCTGTCTGTCTGTCTGTCTGTCTGTCTGGCTGGCTGGCTGGCTGGCTGGCTGGCTGGCTGGCTGGCTGGCTGTCTGTCTGTCTGTCTGTCTGTCTGTCTGTCTGTCTGTCTGTCTGTCTGTCTGTCTGTCTGCCTGTGTGTGTGTGTCTGTGCGTGTCTGTGTGTCCTACTTTTTCTGCATTTAGCGTGTGTGCTTGCGTGTGTGTATGTATATGCACGTGCGTGGCTGTGTGTTCGTGTGCGTCTCTCTCGCTCTCTCTCTCTCTCTCTCTCTCTCTCTCTCTCTCTCTGTCTGCGTGTGTGTGTGTGTATGTTTGTGTGGATGTGGGTGTGTTTCGTGCGCGGTCTGCGTCTCTGCGTCTGCCTCTGCCTCTGTGTCTGCCTCTGATGTCGGTTTGTGCTTGGGTGTTTGTGTGTTTGTGCGCGTGTGTGTGTGTGTGTTGCATGTGTGTCTAGCTGTGTGCGCATGCCTGTGCGCGCGCGCGTATGTGTGTGCGTGCGTGTGCGTGTTGCGTGTGTTTACTGCTGCTGCTAAGTGTTTTGTAAAAGCTAAATAAAACCTTAGTAAAAAGTGTTGAGTGCTTATAAGCAGTGCAAAGTGCTGACTGAATTAATGATCTTACGTAGAAAGTAGCTAACATGTGTCAATGTAGTAGTTAAAAAGTAGTTATTAATAGTTAGCTACAGCATTAGCTAACTTTGACTTCTGCTTAGCACACTTAGTAATGGGCTAGTAAGGGAATAGTAAGGTATGCGTTTGGATTGCCTGCAATAGTGCCACAAAGGGCCAAAGCAATTTCAAATGTTGTTTGTAAGGGCCTGGATTTTCTTTAGCATATGATTAGCTTACCTCTTTGCTGCATTCGGCTTTGGCAGTTTGCCTCCTCACTAAGCTTGATGGTAAGCCAATTGGGCTATGGTTTTGTTAGCAGCCTGCACAGGCTCGCAGTTAAGGGGCTTCTTCATCTTTCTGGGGTGTTTGCTCCTTTTTTTGGAGTTAGCCTGCACCGGCGAACCGGCCCCCTTTGTTAGTACCATGTGGCGGTGATGCAGGCTCTGACGAGTAGCCATCACATGGGAAAGCATCGGGAAGGTAAACCGACGAAACTCCTTTTTCAGTTTGCAAGTTTCCTTGTTTGCGGTTTTCCTTGTGCACATGCCTTGCATTTGAACTGTCTCATATCAAGTGTGTCTCTGTTTGTGTGTGTGTTTCTGTGTGTGTGTGTCTCTGCGCATGTGTGTGTGTGTCTCTCTGTCTGTGTCTCTCTTTGCCTGCCTGTGTCTGTGTTTGTTTGTGTGTTTTGTGTGTGCGCGCGTGCTTGTGCGCCTGTGCTTGGGATGTGTTTGGCAGGATGTGACTAGGGGGGTAGGAGCAGTTTTGTGAAGACCTGCTCAATGCTGATCCGCACTTTTTCTGAACAATCATCTAGTCGAAAGCAACTCGGAGTCGAGGTTCCTTTCATTCGCGTGCGCGCCACTTTACGGGCAACGGGAAGGTCACAGTCAAGACCTTGTACTAGCAGGGTCTGTGCTAACCTGTTCAACACGGGAACGACAATAGATATCAGATTTAATGGTTGGGATTGACCCTAACCTTCATCTGGTTAGGGTCTGACTGCGCCACAGAAATAACAACGCACAAGCCAACGAAAGCTTGCAGCTTCCTGGCTGCAACTCGATTCGCTGAATCATCGGAGCCTTCGCCTGGAATGCCATCCGAAGGCGATTAGGCGACCGGGATGGGGTTCACATGGATACGTGAGCTGAGCTCCAACCACGTGATCCAAATGACTGATAGTCCAAAGGCGTCAAAGGGGACCCCAAAGAAGAATCAAAAGGCTGGCTGCACTGCACCTGTTTGCAAGTGGGACTATGCCCTACTAACAATCTACCGAAGGATTGGTTGCAGTTTGGATGCGTTCATGTAGGCGTGGTGTCTGTTGCGGCCACCGCAAGGGAGCACTCGTGCAATCATAGAAACCCGAACTCATAAATATAAATTATCAATATTACCTCAAGACTGACCCCAACCAAAATAAGACGCTTAGAATCTGGTACATGTTGGCTGGCCGGTTAGAAAGATCAGAGTTGCGCATACCCTTGGCTTGTATGGTCCCTTCTCTCGGCTCCCAGGAAGTGAGCTTCCATAGTGAACCTGAGCTCTTTCTATCTGGCACTTGGCGGACACCACAAGCCAAAGGCCGCCTTTAATGGCTCCAACCAAATTTGCAAATGTACGCAAGCCATGTTCGTCGTTTCCAGAAGTTTGCCTGTTCTTAGTTCACCCGGCGGTGCACGCTGCGGGGCTCTTGCTGTAAGTGTAAGGCACGGTTGGTTTGGAGGCTCGCCTTGTGCTTCAAGGGCGTGCGGTCGCTGTGGCGGCTGTGGTTTAAATTCTGCAAACGGCGAGCTTAGGTGGCACGGTGCGAATTTTGAGCGTCATCGAAAGTGAGCCCTCTGCGGACTTTGGCTGTCTTCGATCCATCTCGCTGTGGCGCGGTGTTGGTTTGGAACATCGAAAGCTTGCGGCGTGAACTCTGAGCATCGGCGAACTGCTGCGGGCTTTGGCAGTCTCAGATGCTCTGGCTGTGGTGCGGTGCGCATGTTAAATTTGCTTGCATGTTAAATTCGCTTGCGGTCCAAGCCTCTACGCACTTTGCGCGTGCCAAAGCCATGTTTAGACGTGTAGTCCTCCCAGAGATCTTCGAAAAAAGTCCTTTGCAAAGATTTTGTACAGGGACACCTTCGGGACCCTCTAGAGCTCCTTTTATAAACACCCCACCAAAAGACTTGCGGAGATCTTGCACAAATCTTGCACACGTCAAGATCCTGCAAGTGATCTTGGAACAGCACTCTGGGCTCGTGGTCTTGTTTCTTCTTTTCACTAAACCAGCAATTTGGGGACTCCAACAGGCTTTGTCTAGTGGTAGTACTGTTTTAGAACCCTCTCGATATCCTATGCGGGTGGATCCGCAAAAGCCACATCCAAATCCTACCCTGATTTCGGGCAACCATAGTTACTGAAAGATACTCTCCTGCTGCTCAAAAATAGATCATAGCCTTCTCAAAGTTTATGTTTGTACTTTGGGCAGTATGTTCAGAAGTCCCATGGTAGAAAAGGGACATCTCAGGGCCCCCTCTTCAGCCTCGCCGGCTTCTGAGACGGAAAAAGCACAGGAACCGTGCTTACCGTTGCGAACAAGCCGCGCACAGAGACATCAAATCCGGTGTGCGGGATTTTCCCGATGCTGATCAGCTGATTGGAAAAGCAAATTGTCGGCAAATCACGCGAATTCCCTTGGGCCGTATCTGCTAGAAAGGGCTTGGTTGCCGTAAAAACAAGATAACTCAGAGGGAGAAAGAGAGTGAAATGTCACGAGGTTTCAAGGCCCCATGCACTCCAAACAGCCGAAGTAAGTTCAGACTCGGAGCCTCCTGGCAAAGCATATTGAACAACTTTTCTGGCCATATGTTTTCTTTAGCATGCTGCGTAGTGCACCCAAGGGTTACAGCCGGCAAGCCTGAGTCCACGTAGTAATGTATGCGTCAAACGCCAACTAGTCACTTGGTGGCGGCGTAGCGCTTTGCGCTTCGGGCTGTCCGCCCGACACACGTCCTTCAATTTGACCGTGGCGCCGTCCATCTGAGCTGCATGTTCATACTTATGCACATATGCCGCTTCTGTACGGCCAGATAGTCCACAAGTCGACACACCTAGCAACGGTATGGGAAAGGGCCCGAGGTTTATGCAACCTATACCTGATCTTGCTTCGTGAACCTGTGGCTGCAGCAGTTTCGACACGGGCATCTACCCGAAAGCACTCCCTGAGTCAGAATCAAAACTAGGAAGGAATGGCACATATTGCTCGCAAGAATGCGTGCCGGCTCAGTCTTGATGACGGGTTGAATTAGATATGCAACAGCCATAAAGCTTCTGTGTAAAGGGTATATACTTAGCTCTTCCATGGGGTAGTGGTTCTCAAATTCTTAAACACCTAGTATTCGCGCTGGTTATGCCCCAACGCGCACTCGCGCAGCTGCAGCCGCTGTAACTTGTGCTCGCCGCTGACGCTTTCGCTGCTTCATCTCTTGCTGATCGCAGAGGTGACAGTGCGTGCAATCGCTTCCCTTCCGACACCCATCCGCCATTCGCAAATGGAAGATGCAGGGAACGCACTGGCCAGTTCGGTGGAGGTACACCGCGCGCGGCTCATCCCAAGGCTTGGTCCAAAGGCAAAGGCACGGTGCTGAGTGTGTTCGGGCGATGTCTTTCCGCGGCACATGGGTTTGCCCCTCCTTGGTCTTTGACCTCCAAAAGTCGTTAAAACTGTTTAGTAGAGAAGTCGGAAAGCATTTCCAACATGGTTAAGATGTCAAAGGTCGTACTAAAGAGCAACCAAGCCTCCTTCAATCCATTCGGCAAGGGCTCTACGTTCACCGAGCCGTTTCTCACCGCCACAGCGTAATGCTTACCCTCGGCCTTCAAGGTGTACATGATGCTCCTGCAGGGCCAGCTATTGACGGAGTCCAACAAAACATTGCACGCCAGCCACGATTCAAGGAACGGGTCTGTGGGGGGGAATAAAACCCTCTCAAATAGGAGAACCCCCAGTACATGTTCAAGAGCTCGTTTACCCATCGGTCTCTATGCCCAGAAGCATATTCCATTCCCTGGCACAATTCAACAGTTGCGGAGGTGCTGGCTGCGTCTTAACATAGCGGGGCCCAGAAAATGACTGGTGTTGCTTCAGGTTTCGCTTTTTTACCAACCCAAAACGGGTAACTACCCTCAAAAGAAAGACACACTCCTTTGGTTTGGAGCCCCAGAAAAAGGAAACTGAGGCGCCTGCGGAAACCTCTCCTGCAGCTTTTGATCGGAATCGAGGGCCCATACGCGTGTATGTATTTTTCGAGAACACCCGCTTGAAGGTTGGTTGAAAGGGAAACTCAACGAACAACCATTTGTTGGGTCCCCCTATCTTGATACCCACATCCACGGACAAAGGAGAAAACCACCGCAACGAAACCAGCCGCTCCAGCCAAACTCGTGAGTCCAACCAACCCCCTCTCGAAAGACAGCCCCAAGGCACAGCCGGCCGGTCCTTTCAGACATCATCCGCGGGAAACAAACAACAGAGTGGTGAATTTGAGCCAGAGCTCCGGCGCAGATCAAAATTCCGCCTCCGGAATCTGTGTCGTTGAAGCTCGGTGCCTTTGGGCTGAATCGCGAGTTTCGAGACGAACACGTGCGCACAAATAAGTGTTGCCTGCAAACAGAAAAACTGGACATCCCCAAATGGACGGTGAGTTCGCTTGTCTGAGCCTGCAGAAACCGGCGTGTGTGCGTGCGTGTGTGTTGTGCGTGTGCGTGTTGTGTGTGTGTGTGCCTCTCTCCCGCTCTCGCCCTCTCTCTCTCTCTCTCTGCCCTTGATGATGTACCTCACCGATGTGCTCTGTCAGTTGCAAGGGTGATCTCCACTTCGCACTAGCGGGGGGTCCCAAGATTTGTAAAGCCTATGGCATTTTGAGAAGGGTGGTAATGCTCCCCTTTTGTCCACCCAGGATTGCCTTCTTGTAGGGCACGCTTGCAAGATTTGAAGACATCCGCTGGACAACTCTGCAGGAACCAGGGTTTTGAGTCGGTGGCCTTTGACAACTTCCTGTGGAAGTTCCTGTAGCTTGATTCTCTTAGGTTTATTCAGACACATTCTTAAGGACTATCGCCACGACCCGATCAATATTCATATTTCCTGTTTGGACATCGACATCGGTATACACTCCAAACTCATACGGAGTATAGGCAGACCATTTACATGCCGCTTTCGGACAAACAGGGGATTCCCCGTCTTTTTGTTCCTTTTAAGAACCCCATAAAACACACGCCCGTGGGCTTCACGCCAC
Organism: Effrenium voratum; assembly: GCA_963377175.1. Lineage (NCBI taxonomy): Eukaryota > Dinophyceae > Suessiales > Symbiodiniaceae > Effrenium > Effrenium voratum. The sequence continues at coordinate 545,379 of CAUJNA010003430.1, forward strand.
ATTGGCCTGGAAGGATTCCACCTGCAAGTCATGAAGGTTGGGCTCCTCCGTCTTGCCTCCCAGTCCGCAGGTTCCGAAGGCTCCGAAGGTTCCGAAGGTCGCTCGAGCGACGGAGACCAAGGCGCTGCGTAGCCATGCTGAGGGAGTCCAATTCTTTGATTTCGGAGAGCGAATCAATTCGGGACAGTCTGACGGCACACCCAGAAACCAGTACATCCCATCCGTCTCAAATGCAGCGCACTCAGAGAAGACAAGCGCAAAGCTGTTTCAATTCTACATGCAAAACCAAAACCACGCATTGGCGACGCTTGCTACCTTGGTCTCACGGGCACTCAAGAACATCCGATTCGGGTACTCTCCCAGGGGTTTAATCAATCAGGAACCCCAATGTGGGTCTGTCCTTTTTGGAGGGTACCGAAAAAAGAAAAAAAGAAGAAAAAAAGGAAAAACGCAATTTTAGGGGGCACATAAACCCAGTTGACGAAATTGTCTTAGCCTCCGTCTCAAAATTGCGCCTCTCAAGGTGACCCGCTCAAACATGATATGCATTCGAATGCCATTGCCCATCAAGTCGGCCAATGCTTAGTACATGCTTCTGGCTGCACACAGCTCTCGGGACAAAGGTTAATACCTGCCTTTCTTTCAAAAGTGCTGATGCTTAACGAGTGCTTGCTGATGTCACAGGCTTTGGAGTTGGTTGATCGCCTGTCCCTCATTGACCACATCTCGGCCAAGTCACCGGCTATGCGTGTCAAACTTTTCTGCAGCAGCTCAGTCCTTATGTGCTCGACTTCCTGGCCGAAGACATCTGCACTTCTCTAGCAAATCATCACAAGTCTGGAGCTGTATATATGTATATATAAATAAATATATATATATATATATGGTCACCCCCCCCCAGGGCCTACCTTTGCCCTCTTTTAGTTGAAGGTGTCAACTCTACTCTGTGTGCCTCTTTCTTGCAGATGCCTGAAACCACTGTAAAATACAGTGTTTTTGTTGTTTTTTTACCTTCTATGTGACAGCAAATGTCTGATTATTTGAGGCTTGAAAGGCAGCAAAGCGAAAACGGATTCCGTTTTCAGATTCGAGCCTGGCTTTGATTGAATCACTGGTTTTTACAGTGGTTTTTGAGTACACCAGGGAAAAACATTGAAAACATGATGTTTTTGGCAGCTTTGAGCTCTGCAACCTGCACAGACCCAAAAGCACAAAATCTCCTAAAAATGAAAGCTCTGAGACCTGCACATGCCAAACACATCTCCAGACCAAGTTTGGGAGTCTGGGGATATGTGCCCTTTATTTGTTTAGCCACATTTAAGCTAAATCATATTTGGGAATGAGTTACTATTAAAATTTGATTGCAAAGGCCAAGTGATTTCTTTCCAGAATAAGCTATATTCCAATTCAAGCTGTATTTGGGGATGGATTCTTGATTAAATTATTATGTTCAAAAGCTAATTGAATTCTGTCTGCATTAAAGTATATTTGGATTCTACTGCAATCATATTTTCCTTATTTGGAAAGGTATTCCTGTTCAAATTCTGATCTAATATAGACATTATGGTGAATTATGAATGGTGGTGAACTATGTGCTTACTAAATTCTATTCAATATGCAAATTCAATTCGGATCAAAATCGTATTTGGAAAGGAATGTGTACTTGGATATGTTGGACTCCAGGCTCCAAATTATGAGGCTTGGAGAATCCAACATTAGACATCTCAAGGATTCTGATCTCCAGATTCTAGGTTTCAGGGGTTTCAAATTGGACATTTCAAGGGATTAGAGATCCAACAAAATGCTGTAAAACACAGTGTTTTGCAGCAGTTGCTCAGATTGTGTTCCCTTGGACCGAAGATTTTTTCCTCAAACAACAGTTTTCCCTTCAACATTCCAATTCAATTCGCAGTATATTTGGAAAGGAATCTATATTTAAAAATGTTGGAGGACTCCCAGCTCCAAAATAGGAGGCTTGGAGAATCCAACACTAGACATCTCGAGGATTCGGATCTCCAGATTCTAGGTTTCAGGTGCTTCACCATGGACATTTCAAGGGATTGCAGGTCCAACAAAAAACTGTAAAACAAAGTGTTTTGAAGAAATTGCTCAGATTGTGTTCCCTTGGGCCGAAGATTGTTCATTTCCCAAACAACATTTTGCCCCCTTCAACATTCCAATTTCAATTCGTGTTGGAGTACTCCAGGCTCCAAATTATGAGGCTTGGAGAATCCAACATTACACATCTCAAGGATTCTGATCTCCAGATTCTAGGTTTCAGGTGTTTCAAATTGGACATTTCAAGGGATTAGAGATCCAACAAAATGCTGTAAAACAGAGTGTTTTGCAGCAGTTGCTCAGATTGTGTTCCCTTGGACCGAATGGACAGCCTTTGATATAACAGTGCAGCAGTGATGACACACCCACACACAATCATCAACCTTTTAGGACCACATGCCCAAACCACATCAAACAAGGCCTCAAATGAGTGTCCTTTTTTCCCAAACAACAGTCTCCACTTGCTACGCAATAAGCCTACAGAAGGTTTATAAACTTTCAGGAAAGTTTATAAACCTTATTGAGTGTTTGACGAGTTTCCCGCATCAAGGCAACAACACCCTACGAAGTGTTCATGGTATCGTTGAAGGAGGGGGGGGGGGTGGTTGGAAATCTTGGGAGGGGGGGGGGGGGTTGGTCTTGGTTGGAAGTCTTAGCAGTGAGGTGTGACTCAGCCAACTTTGTAAAGACTTCTCAGTACCCCCCCCTGCCCCCCCCCTGCCCTTGTTGCAGGGAAACCGTCAAACCCTTGACATGGTTTATAAACTGTCTTGTAAGTTTATAAACTCTTTGCTGTTGTTACTCAACATGACTTGTCACCCACAAAAAAATATGCAGCAACAGCACACTTCTTGCGTATATATGCTCACACCCCCTGTCTTTAAAAATAAGAGGGTTTTGTACATTTTGAAGTGGAAAGGTAGGCCCTGGGGGGGGGGTGAGCATATATATATATATATATATATATGTGCTTCACAGAGAATTCTCACGGATTGTCCCGCGTCTTTGCGCGTCTTCGAATCTCGATGTGTGGGGTTTCAAAATTATGGACTTAAGCTAATTTCGAGGTCCGACCCGTGCACTTAAGCCCTGCTCCTGTGTCTGCACCTCTGATCGGAGCACATGTCAGAACCGGGACACGATTGAACGTTTGTTTTTGTTTTTGGGCACTCGTGAAACAATGCAAAAACCGGCTGCGCTATAGAAAGTGCAATTTGGCAGCAACAATGGATGCAAACGCCTTCGTCAAAGCAATTCACTACTGGAAGGGCAGCCTGTCAAATCCTGTGGGGTCACTGTGTTGCGGTTGTTTTTAATGCTGAATTACCCGGGGGGCAAAATCGCTGAGTCAAGAAATCCTTAAACAATATGGATTTAAGGGGGTCCCGTGTACTTAAGAGTCGGCCCGTTTTCTGAAACGGAACTTTGCTTATTTTCAGAATTTGCAAGATTCGGTGGCTCTTTGTGTGACAAGAGCATTTTTTGTTGAAACATTGAGCAACCTTAGCATGGTGGGACCGAGCCGTGTCGCAATCAAAAACGTCGCATGTCAGAAGTGCACAATGTTGTTGTTTTTTCGCCGTGGTGGCACATATTGCCAAATGGGGAGCGATGGCAAGGATTAGTGGGAATGCATGGATGATGGTTGATAGTGCGGCTATGCTTGTCCCGGTCTTTGTCCGCGGCACAAGCTCCCGCCTCTTCGCGTGGCCCGGAAGGCCCCGAAATTTTGCCGAAATTTCGGGGGGTTCTTAACAGCTTTGCTTAGAGTTCCCGCGGCGTAACCCGGCCAAATTTTCCCGAATTTTGGGTCGCTTCCGGCGACGCGGCTCTTAGTTTTTTTTTCAGAATTTGGCGGCTTTCCGAAAAAAAAAATACCGGGCCAAATTTCGGGGAAATTTGGGGACCTGTCCGAGTCGAAATTTCTCGAAAATTTCGTGCCGGGTGTCTCCGTATCCTTGCCTCTCTCTGTGTCTCCCAGTCTGTTTCCGTGTGTCCGTATCTATCTGTTTCGTAATCTCTGTCTTTCTCTGTCTATCTTTGTGCATCTCTGTGTATCCCAATCAGTTTCTTTTTGGTGTTTGCGCCTCTCTGTCTCTATCTGGGTATAGCTTAGAGTGAAGGCCGTGAGAATGGGGCTCAGTTCAGCACTAAGCATATGGAGATGGTGCTGTAATCAGGGCAGCTAGTAATCAATGGGGAGCTCCTGCCTTGAGCACGGCCAGCCAAGAATGTTAGTGCAGCCAAATATCGTTGAGTGCAGACGAATTTCCTTTAGCACGTGCAGTAAAACTGTTGTGGTGCAGCCGGAAATTCCTCATGTGCAGCCAAAGTTCCTTAAGTGCCCCCCCCCCCCCCCCGAATTTTAAGCTAATTAGCCGGCAGCCAAAATTCCTTAAGTGTAGCCAAGGTTCCTTAAGTGCAGCCAACATTTTCTGGAAATGTTCGGTGCAGCCAAAGTTCCTTAAGTGCAGCCAGAATTCCTTAGGTGCAGCCAAAATTCCTTAAGTGCAGCCAAACATTCCTTAAGTCCCGGAAAAAACTCCTTAAGTCCGGAAAAATCCTCCATTCCCGTCAACGGAAGATTTTCCTAAAAAAAATCCTTAATTCCGGATTAATTAGCTTAAATTCGGGGGAGGGGGTGAACTTAAGGATTTTGGCCTTTGCCCGCGATGAAGTTCGGGGTGAAATTAGTGTTTTTCAATCTACAAAACGTTACTTTGGCAATGAAAACCACTAATTTCACCTCGAACTTCATCTCGGGCAAAGGCCAAGATCCTTAAGTTCACCCCCCCCCCCTGAATTTGTTGCTGTTCCCATTCACCTCAGTTCCACCTTACGCCACTTTGTTTGATGTATGGGCCTGCCTTTTTTGACCTTGAAACACGTGAGTACATGTTTATTTGATATTGGGCCTTGCTGCAGTGAAAGGCTTGGATCCATGGGTGTTTCCGTGGGGGTTCTGACGAAGGCTGGCGCTGAAACTGGGGTATGTGCTGCGTTTTTCATTGCTGACATCGCCAAATCCCGAAAACATGTCTATCCTCACCAATTGTTCACACCCTGCTTCAATCGGGCTAAACGCGCCAGAAACGTGCTTAAGTGCAGCGGGCGACCTTGATAATTAGCTTACATCCGTAATTAGCCCCCCCCACAAACTGATTCCCTCAAATGGTCTGGTCTGAAGGCCACTGACAGTGTATACTGATTTTGCTCTGGTTTGCAACATGTGTGATCTGAGTCAGAAAATGCAACAAAAAAACATTCGCCGGGTGTGAGTTTCAAACGCTCCAACAAGGCAATGACATCAAGTCCGTATTTTGCATTGTTCCAAAAAATAAATAGCCTTTTCGGGCTGTTCAGCTTCGAAAACACACACGTTTGACAACCATTGGGTTTCAGCAAGACTGAAAAAAGCCCCACCCTTAAGTACACGGCCCCCCCTTAAATCCATAATTTTGAAAGCCAACATCTCGATGCTCTCCTCGTCAACAAAAGACACATGATGCCGAAAGAGGTCAAAGGAGCTCTGCAAAGAATGCCGTTCATCAGATTTGTCAAAAAGAGAACACTTGAGCAGACCTGCCAAGGGTTAGTTCCAGGGGAACACCTGGCTGTCTGTTTCTGCAGTTGATTGTCTTTTTGTGGTTGCTGAAGGGAAACCCAAAGGGAACCTCCCTGGTCATGAGACAAACCCAACTGGACCCGTCCTCAAGGCTGTGCTCAGCACAGGCTTCCTCGCTGTGGCATTCTGCATTGCCTGAGTTGCGCGGACGGAACGGCGATGTCTTACAGGTCAGCTTTGAAACCAGATGGAGTCCGCTGGATTCAAGTCTTACTTCCCAGGGCCGGAGAGATGGGAGCCAATGACCCACTTCAAATAAAGCTGCCCTGAGACAAAGGCAACCAAAAAGAGAGAGAGAGAGAGAGAAAGAAAGAAAGAAAGAAAGAAAGAAAGAAAGAAAGAAAGAAAGAAAGAAAGAAAGAAAGAAAGAAAGAAAGAAAGAGGGATACATATGCTACATATATATATATATATGGTCTACATATAAGTAATATATATATATATATATATACATATATGTATGCGGTGCTGAAGGGCGACCCCAAAAAATGGTGGTGGTCCTTTCGATGACGGGACACCTCTGAGTTTTGCTGTTGCTGGTTGGCATGATCAAAACCCGAGACAAAGGTAAGCCACCGCTGAAAACAAATAGCCAGTTCCGCCGTGGTGAATCCCAGCTCACGGCGGAGCGGCGAAACATCACAACATGAGGTCCATGTTACCTGCGCTTGACAAATGGGTATGACATGTGTCGAGTTGTGCTTAGCTCGAAAGGACCGAAGTGAGGGCTGTTCAACATGAAGGCTACGATCGTCAAACTCACTCTGGTCATGTACCGCTCGAAGCAGCGCTCGCGCGAAATCCACAAAGATGGTCAAGCTTGCTGCATCTTCATAGCTGACATTGAACTACACACTGCTCTCAAACACCTTCCATTCATGCTTGCCGCATGCCGCATCATGCTTAAAGAGAGGCCCAGAGAAGACATTTCCGGCTCCATTTAAGCTGGTGTCAACCTGGGTGGCACCCTCCACATGACTGACCCCAGGCTTGTTGCCGTTTGCCCTGGGCTACAATTGGGTCGGCACTTCCGTTTCATCTGGAGGACCATACTAATCAAAGGAACCTTCCTGGAATCTACTTCCTCTTTAGAAGGGCAACCACGTCTGAGCATGACCGTCTTGATGCTGCAACTTCTAGAATCGCTGCAAAACCTGAAGTAAGGGATCCCAAGTACAAGTAAAAGGACCTACAACACAGTAAGCTCGTTTTAAGGTGAGCTCGCCATTGGAAAATATGCAGACGCGTGTTTTGCACAGTATCCACACCTGGGGACTTGTGGCTTGGTGCCCCCGCAGCACGCGGCCAAAGCCGCCAAGAGAAAGAATCGCATTGCGGGGACGCCAAGCCTTGGAGCGGCAAGCACGAAGGGCAGTAACCATGAAGGGATCCCAGAAAACAGCAGGCTGAACATGTTAGGAATCAGGGTCAGTTCCCTTTCAGTGGGGAATGGATCGGATCCACTTGGTGGGGATCCTCCTAATCGTTTGGTAGTTCGGGTCCGCATATGTCAGGCTTCGTGCAAAACGGAGGGTTGGCCCGATCCTCCATCTTGTGATTGAAAAACACACAGGGAAGCCCTTCAAGGGAATAAGTATTGTTGGCGAACAACCCAGCCAGAAAGAAAAGCACATGCAGGAGCTCGCTCTGCATGCTTCAGCTGTTAATCCATCACATGATCAAAACCAACTGCAATCCCCGAACGCCAAATCAGAACTGAACTGGCGGCCAACAATGCTTCGCACTTCGCAATGGGACCAGCCGGATTCATCCGTAGGAAAGCGCTGGAAGCGCTGTCCAAGCAAGCTACGGGTACCGGTGCCGTGGAAAAGCACATTCCGCTAGAGGCATGAACGCCACAAAACCTGAAGAGCTACATAGTGCGTTGGTATTTCGGGGAATCATCAGAAACCTGGCTTTCTTAGGTGGTGCAGGATTTTGTCCATCCACAGAATGGGAAAAGTCGTGTCTTTGCGTTTGCGTTTACGTTTGTCTTGGCCAGGACATGGTTCCCGAAAACGCGCACCCCGTTTTTTCAAGATTACCTTGGCGCATGATCGCAAAACCGAAAGCACATTTTTGGGGGTGTACATCACTGGCTTGATGGGCCAAACCGCCTTCGCCAGACAAGCGGGCCCAATGACAGGTTTCCTTTGGGTTTGTCTTTAACCAAAAGGCCCCTTTGAACAGACGATCGACGCTCAAGCCAAGGTGCTGGAGGGGTTTCCGCTGGGTCTCCACTTGAGCAAACGGCCAAACGGCAGTCCCTTGAAGGGCTCCCCCTCCCCCTGCAGTTTAAGGGCACACCCAAAAGCAACAAAAGCTCGGTGCTTTCTGCAAAGGCGGTGTTACATAGATCATAGATCAACCTGAGGAAAGCTCTCGAATGAATGGGGCCCGGAAACCAGAGCAGAATAGTGAGGCCGACACGTGCTGATGCGAGTCAAGCTTCATTGGATTAAAACTGTTCAAGGGCGTAGGCTACCAACAAACAAAGTGGTTTGAAGCGATCAGAAGCCCGCACACCCGTTCGCACCTGTAACTATGTTAGGTCCGACACAAGCATGGATCCAGCTGCGCGATGCTCGAAGAATTATGTTAGGAAGTATGACCTATTCCTGATATGTCCTTTAATTTAAGGTGTTTTTCTTGTTGTCTTTTTCTTCAAATGAAAATAGACAGGAGGAACCCTCCAAGTTTCAGGGTCCAAATCCGAGACAAACCCAGGGTTGGTGCCTTCCACTCGGGCAGAGTCGCAAGGCAGCCGACAAATGTCCAGCATCGAAACTCGCCCTTGGGAAATTTACCTGCAGCCAAGGATGTCTCTGATGTCTCACATGCAAGCGATTGCCTCCATTTGCGTAACCAGAATTCAAATATGTCCATTAGTAAGAGATTCCCCTTTAAAAACCAACAGGGGAAAGCAACAAATATTGTTAAGCACATACAAGCGAGTATTAGAACCCGGAGACCAGGGTGCCGGGAGCGTGTAAAATCACGGTGGATTCACGGACAGGCAGACAAGCACAGCAAAGCAGATATTCCGCAGAAAGGATCTCTCTGCTTGTTAAACCCCGAAATGGCTGGCTCCCCTTGGTTGTCACTTTAGTGCAGAAGATCGGAAGGTATGCGTCCTGGGTTTCCAGACCAGAATGCCCTTCAAGTCTACAAGGCTGCAATTGCTGTTGTCTCCCAACAGAAAATTGTCACGCATACTATTCTTCCATTATGTAGCTGCGGGCAACAGCGAGGGTACCATGAAAGTCCCTCACCCTTTCAATCATCCCAAGGGGCCTCGTGAAAGTCACCTTTTAAGCAATCTCAAAAGGGCCAACATCATCCTTCAGATGCCCATGTTGTTTGTGAAAGTGCCGAGTGGTCACTTTCCCACTTTCAGCGGCACGCGCACTTTTGAGCCGCCTCAAAGTCGGAACCGCTCCCAGCGATTTCAGCCACTGTGGCCAAGGAAGGGAAGCCACGTCAGAATAAGAACTTGGCGTGTCAAAAAACAAGGGATCCGCCCAAAACGGGTGTTTTCCTTTTGATGTCCCTTCCAAAATACCCAAACAAGTGCCTGCACAAGAAACACCCACGCAACAAAGGAAGCAAACCGTCAGCTGCCCCCTGCTTTTTTGTTGGGTTGCTCATCTCAGTGGGTCGTCACGGATGAAAAACGAGCGCCACTGCAATGGGAACACCCTCAGTGGTCACTGGCTGGGGCAATGCCCCGGTTTCGGGGCGTCACTCGCGCAGTGCGCGGATTCGTTAGCACCGACAGACCGGATGGGTTACACGCACAGCCGGCCGTTGGCTACTTGAAAAAGTGTCAAAGCCAGGAACCGCGCAAACGGAAGGCTGCATGCACATGTCTCCCAAAATCAAGCAAAAAGTGGTCCCTGCCTTTTGACACCTGTCGCCCATTTGGGTGAAATCTGATGTGGGCCAGGCTCAGCGTCGGAAAAAGACCGGCTCAACCTGTCACAAGCCCGCATTGTCAACGCGACGGGCCCCACATGCACATGGGTCCCTTACAAAATGCGGTGCACGTCGGGCGCTGTTTTCACTCCATTTCTCGGTCAAACGAGAGCTGCAAAATGTTGTCCGGTGGTGCCCCTGTCACGCAGCTGAGCAAACAGCGTACAACAGAGAATGTGCAATGAGTTTGGCCCGAAATACCTAACAAAAAGAGCACGCCCAAACACGCAAGCCTCACCCCAAGCCATTGAATCCGCACTTTGAACACACGCGCATCCAGCAACCAAACTGCCACGCATTCCACCAGCACAATGCGGCAGCCTGTGGTTAGCACATTTGCAAGCAACATATGTTATGGAGAAATTGAAGTTGTATGACATCTTTCAAGCAAAGTCTTCGGTTCTGCGATGCACTTCTCGAACTCTCTGAGAGTCCTGCGTCGCTCCCCGAATCATCATCGTCGGGAGAGGCTCTTCCAACGGCCGGAGCGGCCTGGCAAAAAGACGGCGGAAAAGCGCAACACGAAGAAGAAGAAGAAAGAAAAGAAGAAGAAGGAAGGAGGAAGGAGGAAGAAGAAGAAAAAGAACAAGCAAAAAAACAAAACAAACAACGAGAAGCACAAACAACACGCCAATCTGAGGCTCGTAGATGGCATTTGACCGTATGTTCGAGTAGGCAGTTGTGCAAAATGTAGGCCAATATCACTCAAACGCAGTGTCTGCTTCTATGAAGATGCCGTGATTGATGCCTGGACAAAATGATCATCAGCGTGACTCAAGCAAGGATGTTTTACACAAGAAGCAGCCGCCAACACCCCGACAAATCCGACACACCTGCTCAAGAATGCGAACGTCTTAACATCTTGCTGTGGCCTTGTGACTTCTTTGGACAGTCCCTGAGAGATGCAATGTCATCAGGGCTACATCACGGCGGCATGTGATACAAATACTCAGTCGGCCGTATGCTGTTGGCTTGGGGCCCAGCCCATGGGTATCTAATGTCCAGTGAGAGGACTCCTACGGTGGTGCCATAAACATAAATGAATGTAGTGGCGAAAAAAGGGCCACTCTGGTGGCAATGGAGACCTCGTGTTCCTAGCTTCTAGGTTCCCTTTTTGGCAGAAGGCCCAGCCAGGTCAAGGGAATTCTCAGGCCTAGAAAAGGGGAGCTGTCTGCCGTCCGCCACCCAACCGGTTGCGTACCAGTGTTGCATCCAAATTCTCGCCCCCCACCGCATTTTCAAAGGCGAAATGCTGAGGTGCGCAATTCGCCATGTGCGCCTTTGGACGTATGTCTCAGCAAAACTCCGGCCGGGAGAATAACGGGCCGCCAGGGTGCGGGCCTTTCCGGGTGCCTTCATGCCCGGCAGCGACGCGGGAGGCATCGCCTGGGCTCAGGTTGGCGACCTATTTCTCTCAACCTCCAGAGGCAGCCGGAAAAACGTGTCTTGTTCTGCGTTTTTTGCAGGCCATCACAAGGTGAAGAGAAAACTGGTGCCATACACCCTTCCCAACCTTCAAGAGTAGCAAGCACCAAAACAGCTGCAGCCTGCGACAAGCGCAGAGCCACAACTTGAATTGGCACAGATCTTGATTGCAGAGGTCCCTCCTCGGTATCGAGTTACCCCGAGCAGCCTGGCAAAGCATGACAATCCCCATATTTAGATGGTTGCGCGGAAGTGGTACGCAGCACGTTCAATGTCTCAGGTTTCCCTCGCAAAGACCGGCGCAGCTCTTTGTAGGAAGGTCCATGGAAGCCCGCCCTTCATTAAGCGCTTACAGCTTGTGGTTGCAGCACAGAGGCACTATGTTTGGTACTGCGTGCGAGCGTTGCTGCATGACGCGACTCGGTTGTGTGACTTGCCAGATCAAGCTTTAGCTCGCCGAAAAAGAAGTAGCGCTGCCTCCGCGTATTATCTGGTTGTCTGGCGTTGTCAGGAACCTATTTTACCCATTCATACAGCCTCTGCAAACAAACTCTGCCGGTTCCAGTGTTTGCTGCTTGTCCTGACTAAGCGCAGTGATATGAAAGGAGGCGGATTCAGGGAAGGCATTGCAGCACTCAAGCGCCGCCTCTTCAGCCGAAGTCCGAAAAGAGCTAGTACCTAGTAGCTATCAATCCCAAACCCTGTCGAACCAATCTGTTCATGCAGAAAGTTTGAAAGCCTGGCTGACTCCGCCACGGGGATCTGTTTGCAACATGTTGCAACCCCACAAGAACTTCGCCCAGGCCAAGATCCACTGGAAACTTCTCGAAGCCGGACCCTGGAAGCCTCTTGCGAAACTCGACTCGAAGGACCAAAGGATGTTCAAAGGCAATCCACACCTGCCGTGCGGCACGGGCAACTTGAGGACACCGTACCATGGTCGCTACATGTCGCTACGAGAATCTCACTAGACTATCCAATCATGCACTTCGCAAGCTGCGCTGGGTGTGTTTCTCTCAAGGCCAACATGCGAAAGCACAAAGCGGGGGGGAGGCTGCCAACGATGCCAATGCCATATGATCATATGGGTCAAAAGACCCGTGGGCTCGAGGTTAGCAGGGTGATGCTCCAAGCCTTTGAGCCTCGCTGGGCGGCCCGAACTGCGCTGGCGCCCGCCCGGAGCTGGCATCGGGACCCGGGTGTGGAACGAAGCTTTCTTTCTTCAGGTACAAAATCGAATTAGTCTGTATTAAATAAGTCTACGACCATTGCACAAATGCTGGCACCAAGTATTGTTCACGACGCGCAGCCACAACCATTGCACAATGCATGTGTGTGTGTGTGTGGTGTGTGTGTGTGTGGTGTGTGTGTGTCTGTCTGTGTGTGTGTGTGTCTGTCTGTCTGTGTCTGTCTGTCTGTCTGTCTGTCTGTCTGTCTGTCTGTCTGTCTGTCTGTCTGTGTGTGTATGTGTGTGTGTGTGCGCGTGTGTGCGTGTGTGTGTGTGTGCGTGTGTGTGTGTGTGTGTGTGTGTGTGCGCGTGCGTGCGCGTGCGCGTGCGCGTGCGCGTGCGCGTGTGTGCGTGTGTGCGTGTGTGCGTGTGTGCGTGTGTGCGTGTGTGCGTGTGTGCGTGTGTGCGTGTGTGCGTGTGTGCGTGTGTGCGTGTGTGCGTGTGTGCGTGTGTGCGTGTGTGCGTGTGTGCGTGTGTGTGTGTGTGCGTGTGTGTGCGTGTGTGCGTGTGTGCGTGTGTGTGCGTGTGTGCGTGTGTGCGTGTGTGCGTGTGTGCGTGTGTGCGTGTGTGCGTGTGTGCGTGTGTGCGTGTGTGCGTGTGTGCGTGTGTGCGTGTGTGCGTGTGTGCGTGTGTGCGTGTGTGCGTGTGTGCGTGTGTGCGTGTGTGCGTGCGTGTGTGCGTGCGTGTGCGGGTGTGCGGGTGCGGGTGTGCGTGCGTGTGCGTGTGCGTGTGCGTGTGCGCGTGCGCGTGCGCGTGCGCGTGCGCGTGCGCGTGCGCGTGCGCGTGCGCGTGCGCGTGCGCGCGCGTGCGCGTGCGCGTGCGCGTGCGCGTGCGTGCGCGTGTGCGTGTGCGTGTGCGTGTGCGTGTGCGTGTGCGTGTGCGTGTGCGTGTGCGTGTGCGTGTGCGTGTGCGTGTGCGTGTGCGTGTGCGTGTGCGTGTGCGTGTGCGTGTGCGTGTGCGTGTGCGTGTGCGTGTGCGTGTGCGTGTGCGTGTGCGTGTGCGTGTGCGTGTGCGTGTGCGTGTGCGTGTGGGTGTGGGTGTGGGTGTGGGTGTGGGTGTGGGTGTGGGTGTGGGTGTGGGTGTGGGTGTGGGTGTGGGTGTGGGTGTGTGTGTGTGTGTGTCGATGCACGCTCAATGCACGCGCTCACGTGCATGGGCAACCTCTGTGCACATGCATGTACAAATGACGATATACACGGATGCTAAGAAACATGTTCATGCGTGTCGACAACCACAGTGCACATGCGTGCACACATGACATCAAATGATACCGTACATATTTGAAATGAAAACAAACGCAGTCAAACGGGCCCATGACCACTGTGCATATGCTGGCACTAGTTATAACACGCCCAGTTGATATACACGTTGGTTCATTGGTGCAATCAGAAGCTTTGCTCCAAAGTCTCCTCTGTGGATAGCCTCATTTTTTGGAAACAAAATGAAATGAGCATGTCCCTCACGGAAATGGTTCATTCTCACTAATACGTGTTCCGAAGGGAAACCGCGATCCAAGCACTAAGGGAGCCCGGTGCCTCCGCCCATTTAGCGGCCGCTACTGGAGAAGTTGAGGGTCGAAGTTCGCAAAGCGAGCGGCTGGCACTGCTTCCAAATGCTTCCAAACTCAACACGTGTTCCGAAAAGGCTCACCCACTCGGGTGCGCCTTCTGCCGCTGAGCAATCCAATCCTCGGAGGTCCCATTCCAAAGGCGACTCTCAGAAGTTGTTAAATAAATCAATGAGTCAATGAGTCAATGAGTCTGTCTGGTTCGTTCCAGCTGAAGTGAGCCATCAAAACTCTGCCTCAAGGTCGTTCTGACAACCCGTTACTTCCTCTGTCCGAGGCCTTGGAAAGCGACAATCCCCAACTTCAGCATCTGCCATTTCGGGTTTTTCGCGGCGATTCAGCACACGTCGTGCAGCTCCGAACACAGTATCACTTCGGGGTCAAAAATTGCCGAAAGGCAAGGCACTAATACCCTGGATTTCTTCCCAGCAGGCCAACGTATTTTGGACTGGCCAAAACATGAAACTTTGGAAACAGGCGTTCTGCCCTCGCGGACCTTGTGGAACCTCAGTCGCTCAGAAGTTTGTTAAACCGAAGCACCATGGCCAATCCGTCTATACCAGGCAAGTCCAGCCCTGCCACGTGCACGCTCCGATGGTGGGTCAGTGGAAAACCATGTTGCGATGGGCTCCCCTGCCAAAGCTGAAAGCGTAGCTTGCTGGTACTTGGTAGGGAATGAGGGATGTTGGGAATGAACCGGAAGGGAATGGTTTGTGAGGTCATTCCCTCATTCTCTGATGAGAACCAGCAAGGTGGCTCCTTTGGTACTTTGAAAGGACCCCATAACCCGAGGGGCAAAGTCTCTTCGATATTGAGCCCGCAGCCAGCTCGTCATCACCACTGTCCTAAGTAACCCCCCCCACTTGCGGCCCGCATAGGCACAAGGCTGCGACTCGGGATGCATAAGGCCGCAAGCCGGGCAGTCAGCAAACGAGGTTGCCGGTATACATGCTCGTCTTTAGCGTCGCTTCGCTTCTCTTGCGTTCATATTTTTCTTTCGGGGGCTGGAACTAGTCCCCACCAAGAGTTCGATTCTACTCCTGCCCGCAGTATATGTATACATATATATATATATATATGTTCTACACATACGTATCATATAAACGCATGCATATCTGTATACATATCTGTATATATATATATATATGTCTTTGCAAAGCAATCATTTGCTTGTCTGTATTCATGGCGTGTACTGGCATATCTTGGATGCAAGCATGGTATACCTTACTTATAGTCAAACTTGTCTTGGGGCTTTTCAGAAGGTGAAGCCCTAAGCTAAAAACATTGTTTGTTGTCCGGTTTCACTGCTTGATTTCTGAATTGAACCTTGGTTCACGTGCTTCAAACACACTACATGCATATGTGTGTATTATATTGTTCAGGCTTGTTATTGTTATGCTCAACTCCGTGGCAGGAGATAGGAAAAAACAGCACAAGGCACTGATTTTAATAGCAAACCATGAAATATCCAGTGTGTTCTGGAAAAGGTTGTTTGTTTGTTTGTTTGTTTGTTTGATTGTTTGTTTGTTTGTTTGTTTGTTTGTTTGTTTGTTTGTTTGTTTGTTTGTTTGTTTGTTTGTTTGTTTGTTTGTTTGTTTGTTTGCTTGCTTGTTTGTTTGTTTGTTTGTTTGTTTGTTTGATTGATTGTTTGTTTTTTTGGGGCTACCATATATATATATATATATTGACAAGTGGGTGCGTGTGAGTTCTTTCCAAACAGCTAAAATTAGCAACCCCTACGGATGTGCCTGGATCCGTGTTAGATCTTTGTCACGGGTGGGCTAGTTTTAGAGCCGTGTGAGCTCGTTAATGCTTGTGTGCGCCATCATGTCCCTACACAAGATGCCATTGGAGAGGCGTGAACACATCCCACCGTAAAACGGAGATGGGGTGGGGGGTCACATTTTTCTGGGGCCCCCACAAACAAATGGAACGATAAGTGAAATTCCGGAAGTTCCCTGTTTTCAGAGGTGGCTCCCCAAAAAGCGCGCTGGACCCTTTTTGATAAGGACCCCTTTCATGGAAATCAGAAAGGAAACCGGGGGGCCTTTGAGGGGTCTCATGATGCTTGGGGATTCCTTACTGCTTCGCACCCTGGGGGCGTATCTCTAGCCATGATCCATTCCCTCATCAACATGGAGGCTTCAACTATTAGAAACCCCCATTTCAAAAAGCAAGTTTGAAGGGCCTGCCAGAAAATCGAGGCATTCTAGCGACCAACCCATATTGCCATTTGGCTCTACGCGGATGTCCAGGTTCTTGACCTCCCTTCAGGTTGACTGATCCTACAAAGAATCAAAGGACGACCTGGAAAGGAAGCGACCTTCGATTAACCCCCCCCCCAAACCAGGAAGCGCAACCAGTCCCACTAGATTGGTGAAGAGGCAACGGGGGCGCTGCAGGATTTTGTTCGGGCGTCCAATTAGTCAGGTGTGGCTCACAGCTAATTTGAAAATATGCTGACCTTCATGGTGTGAAATCTAGTAACGACCCCCGGGTCGCTTCCCAGCTGACCATGTAGACTACTGGATATGCTTGCCGCATCTCGCGACTTGGTTGAATTCTGGCGATCAACTGGGGGTCCAGCAAAACTCCCCATGAGCGTGTGACCCTTGAGGGGACCCGACTCAGGTCGATTGAAAAATCTTAGGAAACGAACCATAGGAAGCCACCGAAACAAACCGAAAGAGAAAAAAAACAAACCTAAAAACGCCACCAAAAGGGACACCTCCCCATTTTTGGAGGTCCAATTTTTGGACCACTGGAGATAAAGGATCTCCTGCTTGGGTCCACGCCTCGCTGTCCTCCTTGGCCGCCGAGAGCGCCCAAGCCTCTGGGCCATGTGACTCGCCGGGTCTCTGGGGTCTCATCCCACAAATCGCAAAATTAGGACATCCCTTGGGGAAACGTACCGATCAGAACCTCTGACGGTGAAAAGGCGGTGTCGCTGACTGAAATCTAAAACAACCCCACGGGAGCAGTGGCTTGACTTTTGGCGGTTCAGGTGCTTGGCCTATTGCTTGCATGCAGTTCCATTCTTGCATAAGCCCTTCTTCTTCTTCTTCTTCTTCTTCTTCCGCACGGCCAGGATCGATCCGCTCCACATGTCCGAAAACGAATTCCTTTGGGCCCACTTCAATTGGAAGGAGGAGAAAGCCCCAAACACAAACAAGTCAGTGTATACAACAGTTTTTTGTTATTTTTAATAACAAAGTTACAAACATTTGGGCGATGAAAGGGGTTATATAACGTCTATATATAACGTGTATATATATATATAAGCCCTTTTCGAATAAAACAACAAATCCGCTGCGCCAAGTTCCACGTGCCGCGCCCGGAGGTTGGAGCCGCTGCTGGGTCCCAGATTTGCACGGGCCTCGAGTCGGAGGCCTTTTCTGGCCGAACGGCGACGGGAGCCGCCGGGCGTGTCGCTTTTCTCTTCTCATTTGTTGCGCGGTTTGTTTAAAGGGGAACACGAGGAAACCCACCCATTTTAGAGTGTCTCCGAAATTAGTCTAACACAGACCCGTAAAAAGGTTGTTTGCTTTTGTATAAATTATACCTGGGCTATCAATTCTTCCACCTAACAGGGAACCTGATAGCGAGGGGTTCTGCAAGAGAATTAGACAATGACTCATATGATGCATCCCCCGTGTGGGTTTCTTTGAAGAAGTTTGGGCACCCATTCAGTATCTATGATAGAAACAAAGACAGTCCTCTTGACAAGGCCCCATGTCAGGGATGTTTACTGAAAGAGGCAATTCATCATTGCGAATCACCTTTAAAAAAAAGAGGAACAAGAAGAGTCATCGGATGTGAGAAACAGATTCCTGGCAGTATGTCTTTCTCATTTAGGCAGGATATGGGGGATGGTGCCGAAAGGCAAACCAAACTTGTTTGTCTTTTTGCGGATGGTATCCAAGGGCAAAGGAAAAATGTTTGCGTGATGTTGATTTAGGGGAACCAAAACAGGAAGTCGAAACGAGAATCATTTTTAGAGTCACCTTGGCTTTTTGCCCAAACATGAATGGAGGGAAGACCGAAGGTGTCGGACTGAAAAGTTGGAATCGGCACTCTTCCAGGAAGGTCGTTTGAGCTCGAGTACACGACGGGTTATCTGATTGCTCGATTGCTCGCAGGCTTGGGCGCATGATGTAAACGAACGTGCAGGTCTCTGTGAGCGTGTATGCTCTACAAGCGTCAGCCGGACCGGTCAATACCTTCAAGACAGATCCGGCTCTGAGCATCTCACAATGCGTGGCCTGCCCAAAGGGTTTGAAGCCCATCAAATGTAGCCCAACCGGGGAATTAGACCTCAGAGCCATGGGCATCTACCAAACCGCGCTAGCTTCCTGCTGAGCACATCGAACATAGCAGAAGCTTGGGTACGGTGGAAAAACACGAAACCCCGCACCAGTAGGCTGTTGTCCCAGTCGTCGTAGGGTTTCCACCGCACTGGTGCAAAGCAAATTCGGTCACCTGGCCCTCTCCCCGAGCTAGGGCCCTCAGCCGGCTGGAACTTGGCCATGCGGAAAACCTCGCATGGCGAAGCTAAGGCTTGGCTTTCGGCCTTTGTTTTTGTGTAGGGCTTGATTTGGGGATCCGCTTTGAGTAGGCTCAGGATGGGTCGAGGGACAGCAGACATTCATGAAGTTCAAGGGACCCCTTGGCTATACCAAGACACTCCATAGGTTGGCCCAGTTGATGGTTAGAACATACAAATATGGCAGCTGCCATGGTGCCCGTCGAGTATTCGGCCGTGACGTGGTGAATCTTCACACCTTCCTTGCTCCTCTTGCATGAAGGGCTAACATGGAATCCTTGAACCAACACGGCAACCTGCATCACTGCCCGTTTGGGTCCTGGTTCACGTCCAGACAGAAATAGCTTGGCATGTGAGCAGGCTTCTTTCGCCAAAATGCCCGCCAGCACCAGCACCTGAAATGGTGTCTCTGCTTTGACGACACAAGCACCATTGATGCAAATATGCATATTTTATGCATACATGCCCTGGTTTGGGGGTCAAGCCATGCAACTCCAGATTGACTCGGTAAGAATTGTTTCCATCACACCTGTTGCGCCCACTACGCAAAGCTTTCCAAGTAAGTCCTTCCATTTGAGAACCCACTGTCAGCTTGCCTCCATGTCTCTTCGGACTTTGCCGCCAAATCGTCAAACGGTCAAACCTCCTTTTATAACCAAGGTAATCATAGTAATGGTTCCTAAGTTGTTCAGGATCGTTACTACCGGGTGACCATCCCAACGTTAATCCCAAGTATATGGCACAAATATGGGCACGGGTGCCCGTAAACGTGGTTGGCATCATTTGTGTCATGCTGCTGCGTGGCCCTGCCTCTGTGACACAAAAGCTGAGCCCCAGCCAGTGCTCTGGTAAATATTTCTAGTGGCAATTTGGTCAGCCCAGCTGAAACGCCACATTGCAGTACGTGATGGCAGTCATAGACCGTTGCTTATATTTTGGACATGGAGCCGGATTGGCGCAAAGTCAAGATAAGCTGTTCCCTTGCAGCACAGCCTTCAACTCAAAGTTGCCAGTAGTCGGTGCATTTTGGTTGTCCTTTCCATTTGCTTTTTGGTCAAAAACTCTGTGAGTCATGTTCCCACAACTTTGCTTGATCATGGCACATGTATCCATTGATCAACTCAGAAATCATCTGCATGCAAATCAAAGTTTTATGCTGCAATGAAGCTATCTATGTTGCAGCTAGTTGACCACACTTTGCCTGCCTGCCAACTAAACAAAAGGAAACCCAACACAAAGACCAAGCACAACGTTCCTCACTGCGTTCAAGCGAATACTGCTCGACACATTGCCTTGTCATTCGGTACCCTATCCGCAGCGTGTCGGGACCCCTGCAAGCGGAAACGATTTCCCTTTGGTGTTCTTTAAAAACCATCCCCAGGGTAGGTATGATCCACGGGTGGGAATGATCCACATTCACGCGCACATGCTTCTGCTAGGATGGATTGGGAAGCTGCGCCGACAAGCGATGACCTGAGCCTAAGAGTTGTGGTAGCTGGTATCCTTAGGGAAGGCCAAAAGAACCGGGGTGCTTCTCCAAATTAGGGACCGACTTTTTTGGAGGTGGATGAACCGTTTCCTTGTGCTTCAACTTCAAGCAAAACAGGACCGACCCTCCTTGAAGCAAAACTGGGCCCGGGTCAACATTCAGTGTGTTCCTACGGGAGATTTGTGAGTGCCCCGATGGACCAGTGGCAGCTTGGCGAGCTACGCCTTTCCTGCCTAAGTTCAGGAATGCTGGCTGGAGCTAGGCCGGGTGCATCTGGGTTCCGGAAAAAGCAGAGCAAGTACTTCTAGCCATCTCCTTAAGGTCCCATCCCTTCCTTTTGCCAATGGCTTCTCTCAACATCCAGTGGCCAACCCAATCCAAACCCGCAGACCTCCTCCGGAGACGCGCTCCTCGGGCTCCTCGGGCTCTCGCGGCGAGCGCCTGGCGCAGCTTCGTTTTTTTCTTCCGGAGCTGGTGCCTTTTTGTTGGGGTGGTGTCACGGGAAAAGCCAAAGGAACACCCGAGTTTTAGGGACAACAACTTGAAGGATGGTACCCTGCGTCCAGCTTTGGGCCCTAGGCTTCCCGCGGGTTTCAGAAATCAAAGCCCAACAAGGTTGCACCGGGCACAAGTTGTTGCACGCATGTTTGGCGGCGGAACCGGGGAATGCGCGAGTGAAAGTGGAGCATTTCAACTGGCAAACCACTGGCTGCGCAAACTGTAAACACTTGGGTGGGTGTGAAGTCACACCAGGTGCAAGGAATTGGCTGGCAATAGCTTGAGAGACTCCACGAGCCCACAGCATTCAAGAGGCCCACGAGAGCTGTCTGTATTGCAGCTCTCCATGAGGCTCTGTGGTTGCTGGTGGCGTTGCAAGCCAAAAAGCACCAACCGCAGATGCCCTTCGCTGCATCAGTCCATGTCCAGGGCACACCGCGTTGATCCCAAAAAGGGCGAGCTGGGATCTTGACTAAGGTCCCGAGCAAAGAGAAGCGCTTTCATGGCAACCTTTGAAAGATAGAACAAAGCAAGCCTTGGCGTGTTCGTGTCCAGCTTTGCTGCTGCCTCTGCAGAATCGTTGCTCCGAGTGAGGCAAACCCTGCTACACCTTCCCGATAACTTTCAATCCAGATCCGACTTGCTTGAGCCAAGGTTGTGGTGTGTATCACACGGCTCCGATTATCTTCCTCTCTGCCTGTGCTAGAAGTCCCGGTTTCAGCCTTAAGTATACAAATTTGTTTGGCCAGCACAACTTTAACCGCATCTTCCGTCTCTCAAAGCCGGCCCGTGCTCCACGTTTCTGGCCCTCTTCCCATCCATATTGGCCAAGAGTCTTCCTTGAGTCAAGCCAAAGCGTGGCCCTCTTCCATCCCAAAGCCCAAGACCCAAAGCCACTTGTCGAACACTGACTCTTTTAAAGGGATTCTGGATGCCTGCAAGATTCTCAAGCCACTGCAGCCAGCTCGGAACAGAGCACGGGATTCGTCTGGGCCTTGCGCGCCAAACACCCCAAACACCCAGCCTGCGGCTGCCCTGGCGAACGGCTCTCTGCGGTGCCAAGTTTCAACACGACGAGGTCCGTTTGGAGGTCCAAGTTACTGAAGGCTTCTGGGACTGTTTGACATGTCGACATGTGTGCCAAAGCCACAATTTCGGCGGATTGAACAAGAAACCTAGAATAATGCCAATCATTTAGATCGGGAGCTGACGTATGACATCGCTATCCTAAACTGTGGAATCCGGCAGGCTCGCGATCAAAATGCCAAGGAAGTGAACTGCTGGCAAAGAATCATCAAAAGCAGACAGTCAACCTCCCAATGGGAAAGGATCACCATGCGGCGAGGGTTCACCATGCACCTGGGGCGTGGGAAAATGTGGACCATTGTTTAACTCCATGCAAACTTAGGCCCCGGGGGCTTTTCCTTGACCAAGGAGTGCATAGCTGGTCAAGATAAAAAGCACCTCTGCCGCCCATGGCCGGAAGCCACGCAACTTGGTGAAAGAAGTGATGGCCAAACTCCTCTCCTGTGTCATTGTTCAGGCCTGCACAGCAACCCACAGGAAGTAACCCCTTCTGTGATGTGAACGTGGGATATCCCCACTACATTATCACGGGATTCCCTTGGTACAGCAAAAACGGAAACTCAAAGCTACACGTCCCACACCCAGGCCCTTCACACACCTCTGAACTCCAATTTGCCGTGGCCGGTCAATGCGACTAATGTTGATGCCCGGATCGCGGCTCCCAATTGATGCAGGGGCGCAAACCATTGTAATCCCTCCAACCAACTGGCAACGGACCCTTGATTCATCAAAGGCTTGTTCGGGGGCCAACACCAGTGAAAAACATATACAAAGTTTTGGCGTGTGCGTCTCAAAGCGCAAAAAACAAGCTATAGCCAAAGGTGGAGGCAGGGAGGTCAAGTGCCGGGCGCCGATCACACCGGGCCTGGAAGGACCATAGCCTGTGAGCGCAGAGTCCAAGGCTACAAACCCGAAAGAGAATCAAAAGGCACATTAACAGTGAACTGCAAAGGGGCGATGTCTTTTCATTGGTTTGGTTTCCACTCCCCGGAGAAATGTGGGTTTGGCCGAACTCCAATGCAAAAACGTTGGCATGATTCATGAGGGTTTTTCTTCATTCATGTGATGCCTCGCCGCGAAGCTCGCCTAGCAAAATCGGGTCGATGTTAAAAATATCCCAAGCGGAGCAAATCTGTGGGTCAAGTCGGGATGCCAAGCGAAGTCGCTTGTCCAACCTGCTGGCACTCGCCTGCATCCCACTGGCACCAGCCAAGGGCTCACTGAAAGGGATGCTCTGATGCGGTTAGCGGTCGGTTTGCGCTGCCATTGAAACCTGGCCTGGTTTCGAGCGAACTCACCTTCAAAAATTTAAGGTCTCAGGAGTGCAAGGGCTGGGTGTAAAGTCATGTGCCTCTCGCAGGCATTTGTTTTGATGCGCCCCGCTGTTTGCGGATCAAATATAGTTCAGGTTGCACATAGATATTTCAGCCCAATCACCCAGCCATCCTTTTTGTCAAGCAGACTGGTACTGGTAGCGTCTGGCCCGTTCCGCCATATTGGCGACTCAGTCTCAAACAATAGTGTATGTGGCACCTGTGTTTGCCGGTCTCAGTTTGAAGCCGCGCCGACTGGCAGGAATGGCCTTGACAGGACTACGCAAACATGGGGACTTAAGACAGCCCGTTCTTGAAATTCACACTTACAGCTGTTGGCTGTTCGCATTCTTGAACTGATAATACTCCTCAACCTTTGCTTGCCAATCACACTGCAAAGGTCCCTCCCTGAAGAAAAATGCCGTGTGGGCCCATATTGGTCCACGCCAAGAGCCGCAATACAGAACCTCTTCCTGGTTTGCCGCTGGCCCGACATGATTTGACATATGTTCCTGCGACCATGCAGCAGACTCGAAGGAGGTTTGAAGCAAATCCCATAGAAATGATGCCTCTTTTGATTGGGTGATTGCTAAGGCGGAGATGAGGCTTCTAGGCCGCGCTTGGGTCCTAAGCGCCGGCTGGACATGATCATGGGAATCATGGGAACCGTGCATGATTCGACATCATGGTCACTCTTCCTCCCCTAGAATCGCGTAACCCGGCCTGCAGACTCGTCTCTGCTCCTGGAAGGCTGGGCTGCCAACTGCCCCAGATTACGAGAACACAGCCATGCTTGCTCGAGGCTTTAGTATCCGTAGTGCACATCGCCTCTTCAAATAGTTAATCATATCGCCGCCGCCATAGCCAAACGGCTTCTTCTTGGTTGGGTTTTGGCGTAACTGAAATCCCTGCAACTCAGCGAAGCCTGCATCTTCTGGACTCAGGACATCCCCTCGCGGTCTGCACCTACCAAAACCGCAGGCTCCCTGTCACCTGTACTCCCTGCACACACCTTGATAACAGCCAGACTCTGCGTGCAGCAGCGCTTTGATGTTTCTTTGAGAACAAAACTACCGCTTCGCGCCTTTCGAGAAATCCACGGCACAAATCTCGATGGATCAAACAGACTGGCTTCCTTGAGGAACATCATCCTAATCTGGGTGGCAATAGGATGTACTAGGATGTACACATTTTGCTGCCCCAAGGAAGGGGCGCAACAATGAATCACCAAAATTGGTCCGTCCTTTCCTTCCCAACTTGGGGTCAACCCTTGCAGATTGCGCTGACCAAATCGAGCCCCAGCCCCCCGGGTTTATCCGGCTTTCGCTTTCGCGGGTATGGACGGAGGATGCGCCAACCTACCCTCCATGTTCATCCCACCCGCGCACATGGAACCTGAAAGATCCCAAAGACGTTTTGACAAGGCCTTCTCTTACCAGGGTCCATGCGGGCGATGCGGGCATGCAGTCACTTGGAAGGTACTGGTACCAGTACAGTTTCTCATACTGGAGGACCGGTGTCACCAGTGCCGAAAAAGTTGAGCTCCTCACTTTGTGAGTGGCACCAAAATTCCGAGATGAAAACTCCCGAACTGAAAGCAGCTCCATGTTCCATGGTGCCGTGCAGCAATTCGCTGCCCTGCCCCGTCCCGATTGAACCTTGCTAGACGTGGCTGCCGCTGACGATTCATTCAGAAAGCACATGCCTGGTTGTCGCTTTCACGACCGGGTCATCTGCAGCCACTGTGCGCTGCGAAGCGCGTCTGTGAGGTGCAATGGTCCTTGGGCATGTTAAAGGTACTTCCGCATTCCCCTTGCCTTCATGCAAGGTGCGGATTCAACAGATCCAAGCGATCAGTTGAGGAGCTTCTCCGCTTGTGCGCAGGTCAGGTTCTGCCCGAACTCGTAGGCGTCCTGGGGGTGAAGAAACCCTGGAAAATGACCACCCTGTACAACCAACAAACCATCTGGAAATGGATTTCTTGGTGCGAAATGGATTTCGTCCATGAGACTCAAGGACTCTAGCTCCTTGCCACGAGGCTTCGGGGCTGACTTCCCAAGCCTTGCATGACCCCCTAGCTGAAATCCGCGATTCTATTGGTCCCTGGCTTCCTAGATTTAATTTTTTGAGCATGACCCAACCCAAGAGAAGCCCAGTTCAAATTGGACCAAAAGGTGATCTTCAGCCCTTTAAACCACCCCAAGGGGAAACTCCGGAAACCTAGCTAGCAATTGGCCCTCGAATGGAGTCCGAACAGAACCCAGCGTTGCATCGGGAACTTGCACGACATGTCAAAACCAAATCGGGGGTCGAGTCACGCCAACCTTCCCTGACAATGCTCTAGCCAGTACGGAACCGAGAAACTGAGTCCTGAGAGTTGCCCTTTGAGCTTTTGCAAAAGCCTATTTCCAAAAAGTGGGGTATCCCCGGAATAGTTGTCCACCCGTTTCGCTTTTTGAGACCAACTGAAAAGAGTGGTCCAACCTGGGAAAGCACCTATTCCCCCTGACACTGCCCCACCTGGTCTGAAGGACCACCAAAGCTATGCAGAGTCAGCATTAGCAATTACTGAATGGGCCTTGGCATCATGTCGTTGACATTGGCGTGCCAATCAGAAGCATTCCCTCACGTCCAACCCACAGGAATCAGCTCCATGCTACGAATAAGTGGCTCAGCTGCACCTGCCGAGTGAAACGCAGTCAGGTCCAAGAGCGGCTGAATCAACAGGACACCAAAAGTACCGGTGCAAAAAGAGACCCAAAAGTAACCTGCACGACATGTGCTAGGAAAACCTGCTAGTTAGTGAATCACCCTAGGCTTTGGGAACGAACTTGGGGATCACTAACAAAACAAACAGTTGGATGGTTCAGTTCGAGGTCATTCCAACTCATTCCCCAACGAGAACCGGAAAGAACATCCCAGGACATCTCATCCAGTCCTTGGTTTCTCAACCTTGTAACATCTGTGATGCCACACAAAGCTTCTTTTCGGGAGATTTTCGCGAAAAATTTTCCGACCCCGGGCTTTGGCCCGGGCGGATTGGCCCAGGACGGAAAACTCTGCCGAGT
The DNA here is from genome assembly GCA_963377175.1 of Effrenium voratum. Lineage (NCBI taxonomy): Eukaryota > Dinophyceae > Suessiales > Symbiodiniaceae > Effrenium > Effrenium voratum. Next base: position 571,254 of record CAUJNA010003430.1, read on the forward strand.
GTTTGGGCGGCGGGAGACCCCGCGAGTGCTCCTGGACGCCATCCCAGTCCAGCTGCCACTGGTTGAAGCCGAACCGCGGATTGTCCTACGCCCATTGGGGACTGCTAACCCCGGGCTGGGGGGGGAGGGGAGGGAGCGGAAAAGGGGCGGGTCTTTTGTTGGGATTCTTGGTAAAAGTACTTCCCAGAAGAAGGAAGTACCCTCCAAGAGCGCATTCAAAAGGGGGAACAGAAGAAACCCGTTTCGCGAACCTCCACAATCACTTCGATGTTCTGGAACAAACCACTGGTAAGTGACCAGTGCCAAAACTGAAACCTACATCCACGTTCAACCAAACCAAAAGGACACCTGAGGCAGAGAACCTAAAAGCGATGCCGCCAAAATAGACCACTTAACAGGCCTCAAAATTCGACGTTATAACGCCTTTGCTATCATACAATCATAACATGAGATGGCAAGCCAACCTTTGATATCAGCATCTGCCATGATTGACTATGTGAAGCTTGCAGCATACATGAAACTGAGGCCGCAACTTCACTTGATGTTTCACTAGCAACCAGTTTGTCAGCACGGGTATCACGACACGGTCGCAGCACAGGCCATCGCGACAGTGGATCTGCACACATCAGTACTGAGTACTGACGTGTACGAAGTTTGTTTGTCTCAAAATTGGGGGGAACCCACAAAAAAGGATTCACTTTGGCTTCAAAAAGACCGCGGCAAAGAAACACGGGGCCCGCGCCATCCACCGATGCACCGTCAAAAAAACGCCGTCGGAGGCTCCCTACGGCTGGCGATAAAGAAGTCGGCGTTGGTGATAGCATCAAAAACCTCGCTGGCGGTCCAGATGAACAGCTCGTCTTTTGTGGATGCCCTTGTTTCAAGGGGTTGGGTTGGAAAAATCCTACAAAACAGCTCACCTAGTGGTGAGGCCAATTCCTGCAGATTTTCCTGTAAGTTAACCCGGGAAACAAGGAGACCAGTCATTTTTTGGGGGCTCCTATTTGAACCATTTGTGGAACAAACATGGAACAGAAATGTGCCAGTGTGAATGCGCGAATTCCTGCACCACTTTGAAGCCATGGGAAACCATTGGTATGTATAGGGGAATCATCATTCCAGGGTTTCTTAGGTGGTGCGAATTGAATTTCGTCCATCCACAGTCTGGCGAAAAAGGAACACCAGCCCAGGGATCAAAATGCCGTTTTGACCCCGCCCTCGCTCCCTGGCCGCGGCGCAGGCAGCGCCGTCTCGGCGCGCAGGGCGTCCGCGTAGGGCGGCAGCTCGGTGCACTCCAGGCAAATGGCGCGGATGGAGGGGTGCTTCTTCCTGGGTCAACGGCAAATGTTGAGTGTTCCTTCGGCATGTTGATCCCTGCCAGAACTCGTTTTAGATCCCGCCGACTTCGAGCAGAGCCCTCTAGAAAGGGCGCGGAAGCGGCTATGGGTCAAATCCAGTTCGCACGTTGAAACCATGGGAGAAATACCACGTTTGTTGGTATGAGGGGCATCATCATTCCGTTTCAATGGTCAGCCATGCTGTGGATGGTTGCGAAATTCAGTACTCGCACCACTTCTGGTTTCTGAGTCGACGTGAATACCAAGCTGTTTGGTTTCCCATGGTTTTAAAGTGGTGCAGGAGTTCGTCAATTCACAGGCGGCGACCTTTTGGAAAAACGGACGAATTTCCATGCTACATGGGTGATAACACCGATCTAAACCAGTGAGCCCAGCTGTGTCTAACCTGACCATGATTCTTTTTTGGGGTCGGACATCATTTCATATCATTTACATGGGGATTGATGTCCACCAAGCATTTTGGAGGTGCCCTGCTTCCTGTCTTCCGCCAGGTGCACTGAGGGCAGCGCTTTGTTGCATGGGGTGAACACCAAGTCATTGGAAACAGAAAGGTTCAGCCCACGGGCAAACCCTCAATCGATGGATTTCGCTTGAAATGGGGCAAAGGGGAACTCCGAATATGGCCGTCTAAATTGGGAGGGTGGCCCCTTTTGGATGGTTTCCAAGGGAACCGAAAGGAAAGCGAGCCATGTTGCCCCTATTGTGATGTGAAAAACCAGGAAGCCCAAAACTCGGGCGCTGTCTTTTTGAGTTCCCTTTCAACCAAGGTGAACAGTTTTGAGGGCGCACACACACACACACCATTTGGAAGATACTATGGGAACCCCCGAACTACGTGGATTGCTTGGACTAAATGCACACACACACACACACATATATGTATCTCCTGTTAGCTTCTCGAAAACGTCCGGACCTACTGAAATCGGGACCAGGTCAGTTGAGACCTTTTGGCTTGCTGCGGAGAGAGAGCCATTTGCCGAGCCTTTGAGGGGAGTGTGCTTTTGAATGGGACACTTTCCTTCTTTTGGGGGCGGGGGGGGTGGGTGGGTATGTTGAAGGGAAATCAGTGGAATACTGCCATGAAATGAGCAAGTGCTTAAATTGACTGAACCTTTGGTGGACAACAGGGCATGGGAAATTATGTAACCATGTTTGCAAAACGATTGACAAATAGTGTTGGACAAGTCATATCTTCATGTGACCCTTCATGTGGGCGTGTCCAAATAGGAACCCCCGACAAATGGTTGGTTTCCTTTCAAATGTTCCCTTCAACACCATGCAATATGAAGGCTCCCCAGCTTCATAAAATCTGCACGGGGAGTGTCAAAACTTGGACGAAACCCTCCGCAAGCAACAGGCCGGCCATGACTCACATCATGACCGAAGGCTCCCTGCGCGTTTTTCGGACCCCAAAGGCCGGGCCAAGACGAAACCAGGGTCACCCGAAGCGTGCACCCCTCCTCAACATACCAAGAAAGACTTCTCTCCCTGAGTTCTGATTTGGCAAGGAAGCAACCATTTGAAGGGGGCCACGAGGTGTTTACGCATTTGAGATCACTCTCGTCCAAACGCCTTGAGGAACGTGAGGATATGCCGCTTGGGACCAAGATCAATTGACCGAAATCCAGGGGATTGAAGGGACATTACAGACGTTGTCTGTGATAACCTTCAGGCTGTGCCCTACCTGCTACTTCAGTGGAGCTGGCAAAAACATCAAAAACAATCTGCGAACTTGTGGTTTCGGGATGTGGAACACCTTGAGCGGTTAATCAAAGTTTGGAACCTCGCCTCTTGGATCGTTTTTCAAGGGACGACAGAAGAGAATCGCCAAAAGCTCGAGAAAGCTGATGCATGGAGTCCGCAAACCCATCGAACCTGTCTCCCACCTTCCGGCTACCCGAATCAGTTTTGGTTTGGGCTCAGGTCATCAAGCGCTCTCAATCAAGAATGTAAGGATTTGTGAATTTACAGCATCCCCAAGCAGCCAGGATCAACATATCGATACAGCGTGGGTATGCAGCCGTTGCTAGATTCTGAGCTGTGAATTGCCCGAGGCCTTGGTTTTGGCAACTTGCTCATGATGTCATGTTCGCCTGAGGCCCGGGAGGGTCGCTCCTTAAGCATAGGACTGACTAATACAGGCTGGTCCCTCTGATCTTTTCCTCCTAGTCCCAAGTTGCCACTCGCAAGTCTTGCTGGTCCCCAAGAAGGCTTCGGGAACAAGAGATCCCTCAAAGGGAATCACCAGGCCTGGCTCATATTGGGTCATTCTCTCGTCGCCAGCGAAATCCACCAGTTTGTCTCGAACCTGGGGGACTCTGGCTGGATTCCTTTCTCGTTAAAACCAAACGGGGCTCCGAAACCAAAACAGGAACACAAGAGTTCGGGCCAAGGTTCAGGATCTGCTTCACCATGTACACGATTCCAGGGGTCACATACTCAACGTCAACCTGGGCCACGGCCATACGCGCAAGATTGCATGCCAACGAAATGCAACACAGATGCATCTTAACTGACGAGGCAGCGAAACACTTCATATGGGCAAATCAACATTGGTACAAGTCACCAGACGGGAATAACGGAGCCTAAGAAAGGAGCCTTCGTTGGTGCCGCAAACTCTAATGAAGTCGTTTTAATTTGCCAATTGCATGTTATAGCATTACCCTTTCCTTTGCCTGAAGTCCAGCACTTCTAATATTGCAAGTTACGCTTCAGTCATGCTCATGAATAAGCTTTACATGCACCACTCTTGGATCCAAGGACCTCTGCAAATGGTCTCAACAGCTCACGTGCCAACCATCTGACCGCTTTGATCCTTGCACAGCTTGCACACCGTCGCATCGACTCGACCAGGCAATGTCTAGGTTTGAAGCATGGCAAGGCCAAGATCTCGGAACCCGGGGGAGCCCTGGTTGAGTTGGTGCCTTCTCGCCCTTCGCCACGGCGTCAAAGCCAGGCACGTTCCTCGGGAGATCACGCGATTCGTGCTCAGACGTGGCAGTGGCACTCTCGCGTGAAAAGCAGAAAACCTGATGCTTTCAACAAATTACACGGCAATCTGATTGATATCTGGAACCTCGTCTGACGTATCGAAGGCTGTCATTCGAGACAGAAAGAAACCCATGTGTCAGATCCCCTTCATCGCCCAAGAAAAATCAAAACAGGTGGAATCTGAAAATGAGGGAAAGACTCACCAGCTTGGACACATGCCTCAATGGCCTTGTCAAAGAACTTCTTTCCTTGCCTGTTCTGTTCTGTTCTGTTCTGTTCTGTTCTGTTCTGTTCTGAGCTGACTGACTGACTGACTGACTGACTGACTGACTGACTTACTTACTTACTGACTGACTGAAGGGGGCATATCCAAAGCAGAGGAAAAGATAGGAAAAGCTTCGCAGCTGAACAACTTGAGATGAGAAAAGCCAAGCTGTCCTGGAGTCAAATCCGCCCAAAGGGTCAAATCCAACTGCCGGAGGGCTCTCAAATGATCTGGATCACAAATTTCGAAGCGGCTGGGATCAGAGGCATTTTCCAGGGATTTATTGCTCTCACGTGGGTCAAGTGCGGATAATGCGGCTCAAAGCGCTGGCAGCCCACGATCATGAAGCGGGCGTCGTCCACGTTAAAGCCGCATTGCTTCCTTACCCCGAAATGCAAGGCCCCCGCAGGTGGAGACAGTTCCCAGGTGCATCTTCTCTTTTTGAACCACAGAAAATTGTTTTAGTGTTTGTGGACCATCCAATGGGCGAAAGGCTCTTGGGCCACTAGGGATTCGCAGGTCGGCCTTTTAAACTCCACGTTGGGAAAACCGAGGGCGCCCCTGGGTCTGACCATATGCGGAGTATCTGTTGTGTTCAGAACTGGAATGTCATCACTAACCGCATACCACATGGGCACTATTGGTATAATAGGTTTGTCTCAACATAGCTTCAAACCACCACATGTTCGGTTGGTTGCACTCCATGTCACCACAAATCTGGGCTGTCCTCAAATCCCCTAAAAGTTGAACTTGTGGGTTAGATTCTCCAACAACCAACCACAAAACCAACTAAAGATCCAAAAAGCTAAGTTGAACCGGATGAATCGCTGGTTGAGCCACCAAGAAATCATTTACACCTCGAAAAAAAAGTTGCAGGAACCCCTCGCTGAGCTTCAGCAGGGTGTGCTTCTGCGGCTTCAGCGTCTCGTCGTTGGCAGTCAGAATCAGCACCTGCCGAAGAATCAGCACCGAGCGTAGGGCGTCGAGGGCCAGAGGTTGAGAAAAAGTGGAGGCCCACCCACTCACATGTTCTTGAGGCCAAACACACACGGTTCAACAATAAATATTATATATATATATATATATGTACATAGACGTGAGGAACCTCTCACTTTAATGACGTTCAACAAGTGGTCGTTCAGGGATGTGTTATATGTTCCTCTGTTTGGATGGTTCCCAACCCCAGTCGAGTGGTTTTCCACTGAACGAGGTGCACACCTCTTAGGAAACACCACGGCAAATGAAGCGAAATGAGCAGAAACTTAAGCCAGGTTCTGTGGCTTGCTGGTTTTGCTTGCGTGGCCCTCCGGCTTGGCGCTTTCAACGCCACCGTGAAAGTGCCTTCACATGCCACTGTGTGCTTATTCGTTGCATCCAAACGAGTGGTCCGCGCCCCCTGCCCGCCCAGCAGCTTTGGCCAGCCGTCAGGGCCTTGTCGTATTTGTCAAAGGCCAGGGAGATCATCGGGCACTGCATCATCGAGCTCATGAAGACCGGCACCGTGGCGATCTTGCCTGCCAGGTCATCCCAAAGCCGAACAACCGTGGCAAACCAAACAAAAGCTTGCGGAAAACCGGAAGCTCCAAACCAATGGATGCCGGTGTTCTTAGATTCATTCCCAAGGACGCTTCATACACAAAAGAATCTGAAGTCTGAAGCGAGCCCAGTTTGAGCGAAATGTGTCCTTGTCCTGGCCACGGAGCTGCACTACCTAACCTTGTGTCGGCTTAGTTAGGTTCTCCCAATGTGCCTGCGTTGCCCAAAGCCAATCCTTGCCAAGTTCTTGCTACATCGGCCATTCGGTTTCCAGCTTCCAACATAACCACGCACTGCCTGAAGGACACTCGGGCATATCGCATCGACGCAGCTCGGGTACACGTTGCTTCTTCCATGTCCAAAGCTCTAACAGTTTCTATCCTCCTTTCGTGCCTCGGCCTGATTAGGTTGTCCCAGCTTCTGTTTTTGTCTGGCTATGGTAAACTTCTATCTAACTTGTACATCCAAGGGCCCTAACACCCTCCCATGTGCTGGTTTGGACCAGCTTCCTCTACAAGCAATCCACAGGCTCTGGCTTCCATTGCGGCATGGATGCGAGGTACTCTGCTGACTAACATGGAACCCAAAAAGCAGCCATATGATATGCGGAGGAATCTCAAGAACCCAAGAAAATGAAGCCCAACACACTCCAAAAACCCGAAATACACCTCAGCGGGGCGGGCCCCTTCCTGGGCGTCGATCCGCCGAGGGGCAGGCCAATGGCTGGAAAGCCATCATGAAGCCGCAGTCCCCGGTGATGCCGGACACGCCTTTGCGCTCCAGCCACTTGATGCCGTCAATGAACTCCTGTCGTTCGTTCCCAGATCCCAGTTTTCTTTGAGGCAAACAACTTTTACGGCAACCTACTATAAAATTTGTAGAGCTGGTCATCAGCCCCTTTGTTTCCCGGCAAGGGAATCGTGACCATAGCCCAGGTTACGGGCAGTTTGACCATGGCACACATGACCATTTCAATAGCGGTCCCTGAGAAACGGTTTTTTGTGGTTTCTCTTTGAAGATATTTGAGCTGGGCGTCTCTGACTGAACAAAATCCGGAACCAGGCTGCATGAAACGCTGCGAATACTTGGGTAACCATCTACCAACTGGTGCCTGGCGTGGATTTTGTCATTCCACCGTATTTGCAGGGATTCCATTCACGTTTGTAGTAGGTACCCAAAATCCACCCTTTCAAATCTACAAGGAGAAAGAGGTGGTCCCAGTGGACTAAATGATTAAGGACGTTGGAAAAATTGTCTCCACTGGATTTGTAGCGATCGCCGTATGTCCACAAACTCACAGTAGACTACCTTTTTGGTTCCCCTTTCGTCTCTGAGCTGCGCGGTGCCCGGCAATATTGCGTGACACCTGCAGATAGTCCGCACGACAGCCCGAAGGCAAAAGAAGCCTTGCAACTGAAGATGCAAGCGCATCGCAAAGCTGCACACCTTCCGCAAAACGGGCAATGACCGGCAAGGGCACTCTGCGGATCCTGTGCCGCAATGCCTGCGCAAAGCAAAAGCGGCGGGGACATCCAATTGCTCATGTATATCACAAACACCCTTGCGCACATCACAACAGACTAATCATGGCATCTCCGCTTGCGCGGTCGTTGCGCTGCGTGAGCCAGAAAAACTAAAGACGACAGGCCGGAGCACTGCATAGTCAAAGGAAGTTTAACAAGAAACTTCCGTAGTACTGGAACTAAATGAGCTAGCTGCTTTGACATATAGCTATGACAGGTAGCTAGCATGACAAATAGATAGCTTTGACATATAGCTAGCTTGACAGATAGATAGCTTTCCAATAGGCTTGCATGACAAATAGATAGCTTTGACATATAGCCAGCTTAACACATAGATAGCTTTCCAAAGACTAGCATGACAGATAGATAGCTTTGACATATAACCAGCTTGACAGATAGATAGCTTTAAGATACATGGATGTGCGCGAAAAAAGCTACGAGAAAAGCTGAAATCAGGAGAGCTGGGGGATAGCAAGTTGCAGAAACGTTGGTGCCATGCGTGAATTGGGCTTCCGGACAGTGCGCAAACCACCTCGGTCGCGACGCCTGTACGGAGGCGGTCTCGGAACGGTCCCGGAACGGTCTCGGAACGGTCTCGGAACGGTCTCGGAGACGGGACCATTGGCACGGCCGCGCGAAGGTTTCGCTAGGTTTGAATTGCGTGGCAGGTGCAGCACTTTCGCAAGGTCAAGTATAGATTTCGTGGCAGGCGCAGCACTTTCGCGAGGTCGAGTACAGATTTCGTGGCAGGCGCAGCACTTTCGCAAGGTGCTGCGTCCACTTTCTGCGAGCTGGGGGATAGCAAGTTGCAGAAACGTTGGTGCCATGCGTGAATTGGGCTTCCGGACAGTGCGCAAACCACCTCGGTCGCGACGCCTGTACGGAGGCGGTCTCGGAACGGTCCCGGAACGGTCTCGGAACGGTCTCGGAACGGTCTCGGAGACGGGACCATTGGCACGGCCGCGCGAAGGTTTCGCTAGGTTTGAATTGCGTGGCAGGTGCAGCACTTTCGCAAGGTCAAGTATAGATTTCGTGGCAGGCGCAGCACTTTCGCGAGGTCGAGTACAGATTTCGTGGCAGGCGCAGCACTTTCGCAAGGTGCTGCGTCCACTTTCTGCGAGCTGGGGGATAGCAAGTTGCAGAAACGTTGGTGCCATGCGTGAATTGGGCTTCCGGACAGTGCGCAAACCACCTCGGTCGCGACGCCTGTACGGAGGCGGTCTCGGAACGGTCCCGGAACGGTCTCGGAACGGTCTCGGAACGGTCTCGGAGACGGGACCATTGGCACGGCCGCGCGAAGGTTTCGCTAGGTTTGAATTGCGTGGCAGGTGCAGCACTTTCGCAAGGTCAAGTATAGATTTCGTGGCAGGCGCAGCACTTTCGCAAGGTCAAGTATAGATTTCGTGGCAGGCGCAGCACTTTCGCAAGGTGAAGTGTAGATTTCGTGGCAGGCGCAGCACTTTCCCAAGGTCAAGTGTAGATTTCGTGGCAGGCGCAGCACTTTCGCAAGGTCAAGTATAGATTTCGTGGCAGGCGCAGCACTTTCGCAAGGTCAAGTATAGATTTCGTGGCAGGCGCAGCACTTTCGCAAGGTCAAGTGCCAAATTCGTGGCAGGCGCAGCACTTTCGCAAGGTCAAGTACAAAATTCGTGGCAGGCGCATCACTTTCGCAAGGTCAAGTACAGAATTTGTGGCAGGCGCAGCACTTTCGCAAGGTCAAGTGCAAAATTCGTGGCACGCGCAGCACTTTCGCAAGGTCAAGTACAGATTTTGTGGCAGGCGCAGCGCTTTAGCAAGGTCAAGCACAGATTTGAGCAGCCGGGGCTCGAAAATCGCAACTTTTAAGTACGAAAGTAGTACGCGAAGTCAACTTTCGCAGCTGGGGCTTGAAAATCGCAACTTTTAAGTACGAAAGTAGTGCGCAAAGTCCACTTTCGCAGCCGGGGCTTGAAAATCGCAACTTTTAAGTACGAAAGTAGTACGCAAAGTCCACTTTCGCAGCTGGGGCTCGAAAATCGCGACTTTTTAGTACGAAAGTAGTACGCGAAGTCCACTTTCGTAGCTGGGGCTCGAAAATCGCAACTTTTAACTACGAAAGTAGTACGTGAAGTCCAGTTTCGCAGCTGGGGCTCGAAAATCGCAACTTTCGCAAGGTCAAGTACAAAATTCGTGGCAGGCGCATCACTTTCGCAAGGTCAAGTACAGAATTTGTGGCAGGCGCAGCACTTTCGCAAGGTCAAGTGCAAAATTCGTGGCACGCGCAGCACTTTCGCAAGGTCAAGTACAGATTTTGTGGCAGGCGCAGCGCTTTAGCAAGGTCAAGCACAGATTTGAGCAGCCGGGGCTCGAAAATCGCAACTTTTAAGTACGAAAGTAGTACGCGAAGTCAACTTTCGCAGCTGGGGCTTGAAAATCGCAACTTTTAAGTACGAAAGTAGTGCGCAAAGTCCACTTTCGCAGCCGGGGCTTGAAAATCGCAACTTTTAAGTACGAAAGTAGTACGCAAAGTCCACTTTCGCAGCTGGGGCTCGAAAATCGCGACTTTTTAGTACGAAAGTAGTACGCGAAGTCCACTTTCGTAGCTGGGGCTCGAAAATCGCAACTTTTAACTACGAAAGTAGTACGTGAAGTCCAGTTTCGCAGCTGGGGCTCGAAAATCGCAACTTTTAAGTACGAAAGTAGTACGCGAAGTCAACTTTCGGGGATTGAACATCGCAACTTTTAAGTGCAGAGAAAGATGGGTAGATAGATAGATCAATAAACAGATATAGAGATAGCTAGAGAAATAGATAGAAAGAGATAGAGAAACAGAGATAGACAGAGATAGATAGATTTGTAGATAGATAGACAAATAACTAGCTAGATAGATAGAGGGAGATAGATAGATAGGAGATAGAGAGGTAGATAGATAGGTAGATCTATAGATAAATCGCAACTTTTAAGTACGAAAGTAGTACGCGAAGTCAACTTTCGCAGCTGGGGCTTGAAAATCGCAACTTTTAAGTACGAAAGTAGTGCGCAAAGTCCACTTTCGCAGCCGGGGCTTGAAAATCGCAACTTTTAAGTACGAAAGTAGTACGCGAAGTCAACTTTCGCAGCTGGGGCTTGAAAATCGCAACTTTTAAGTACGAAAGTAGTGCGCAAAGTCCACTTTCGCAGCCGGGGCTCGAAAATCGCAACTTTTAAGTACGAAAGTAGTACGCGAAGTCAACTTTCGGGGATTGAACATCGCAACTTTTAAGTGCAGAGAAAGATGGGTAGATAGATAGATCAATAAACAGATGTAGAGATAGCTAGAGAGATAGATAGAAAGAGAGAGAAAGAGACAGAGAAACAGAAAGAGAAAGAGAAAGAGAAAGAGAGAAAGAGAGAAAGAGAGAAAAAGAGAGAGAGAAAGAGAAGCAAGGGGCCAAGGACAGTTCTCCAAACTATAGTTGTTCACTGCTTTGAAACTTCCGCCCCCCGGCTCTGCCGGACCTTACTTGTACCCGTGCAACCGCGCTGTGGACCATGACCCGAGCATGTCAAACCTGGAGCTGAGCCAGTATACCTTGCACATCATTAGCCACTTGCCTCGAAGCAATTGAAAGTAGTCGCACTGTGTTCAGTACCACGTGTACGCAATGACGTAGTCTGCGCAGTGAACGGAAGCACTACCCCAAACTGGCCAATGCCGAATACGCGCAAGTCACTCCCAGAACTGCGTCCGTGACGAGCGCGTCCTGGTAGATGGTCAGAAGAGGAGCCATGGTATCAAAAACATGCTTACATCCTGAGACCGCCACAGATATCACCGCGACATCAAGATAGAGAACCGCACCTTTGCGCATGAGCAGATACGAGACGACCACGCCACACTGCATCCTCGCCGCGGTAGCTTTGTGGTAGCGCCAGGATGCGAGGAATGCCACTGTCTGAAATATTGACAGAATCATAGGCAACATAGAAACCAACAAGCCGAGGCCCATATCGATTGAAGTCAAGCCCACAATGCAGACCTCCATCACCCGAACCATCACCTCCCATTGCAAGATGTCCACCACGGACAAGTAGTTCCTCATTGATCATCAAGGCACAGTCGACCATGGTGCCCAAAATTTGTCGAAACAGCACTACCAGCTGGAAGGCTCTCGGGCCAAGTGCGACCCCCTTTTTGCCAACGGGGGGGGTGGAACATTTAAATCCTGCACTATCTGGTGTATTCATTCTTAGGTTAGGACGCCCCGTATCGTTTTGAGAAGAAACAAAATAACGACACGTGCATGAACCACTCGTACATAAAGTAAATGACGGACATTTTGTAGCTGAGTCACGTGCAGGGATGCTGGGGATTTTGCCTGTCTAGCTTTGCTTGGCTTTACTGGTACATACAGGATCCGCTTGTTATGTTTGACATCGGTGCCTGAACCATGTACGAATGGTGGTTCAGGGCTTTGGGCTGAAATGGTCGACCAGCATCACCATGCATTGAGTCAAGAAAATAGCTTTCAGTTGACCAACAGTAGATGCTGTGCTGCCCTGTAGGCTAAACAGGTCCACACCTGCTTCCAAAATGGCCGTGCGTACTACCATTAAGTCCCACACTAAAAGGCTGGCAAAATGGGCTGATATTTTGCACCATGCGAGGAGGTTGACGTTGGCTGACAGTCGGAGCAGCCTAGACAGAATGTAGGTTGTCTAAGACCATTATGAAAGACCCCAGCGGCATGCGAGGCCTGCTTTCTCATGGAGAGCTGCTTAGCACTAGGGGGAGGCGCACTGGGCGGCGCTTCAATATTGTCAGTGCCTTTCATTGGGCGGTTGGCGAAGCTACAATTTTGGGCCCATTGTCCTGAGTTCTTGTACTCACCAAGCCTTGGAATGCGTGAAACCAGAAATAAACCCAACTTGAATGATTCGTGAGTCATGCGCGTTCCCTCGCCAAACCAGTCTTTAGGGGGGCCAAGCTGAATGATACCCTGAAAGAAACAGAGTGATCAGGCCTTCTTCCAAAGAGGAAAGTTGTGTTCCACCAGGGGTCTGTGCACTTCCATGTTTGTTTGGATAATTCACAAACCTGAAGCGAGGGCTCTTTAGCAAGAAGCAAACGAAGAGTCTCTCGTGTTCGCCATTATTAAGCCCCTCCTTATTTAAAAAAAAACTAGACCACGGTTGGCCCGAAAGCATAACATCGCAAGCGAGGTCGGCCCAACGCTGCAGAATGCGTTCTTTTTCCCTCCACGAAGCATGTGTGAAGCAAGCGCGAGACAGCACCAGGCAAGGTGCTCTGCGCTAACTGGTCGGTGCAAGTTGGTCTGCGCAAGTTGCTCTACGCAAGTTGCACTGTGCAAGTTGCTCTGCGCAAGTTGCTCCGCGCAAGTTGCTCCGGCAAGTTGGTCCCTGCAAGTGGCTCCCTGCAAGTTGCTCTGTGCAAATTGCGCTCCCTGCAAGTTGCTCTGTGCAAGCTGCTCTGTGCAAGTTGCTCTGTGCAAGTTGCTCTGCGTAAGTTGCTCTGCGCAAGTTGCTCTAGGCAAGGCGCTCTGCGCAAACTGGTCGGTGCAAGTTGGTCTGCGCAAGTTGCTCTGTGCAACTTGCTCTGCGCAAGTTGCTCTGCGCAAGTTGCTTTAAAATGCAAGTTGCATCTTGCGACGCCCGCCCGCGGACCAGGGAGGAATCGAACCCGCGACCCGCCGGTTCCGGGAGCAGGCGCGCGAACCACGAGACAACTCCCGAGGACCAGTTCGAACAACAAAAGTCGCAAAAAAAACCTCGAGTTTTTGCACCTCGACCACGCCGATTCCCGCAGAGGAGTTTTTGCGCCGAGCACCGCAGAAATCGCAAAAAACCATGGGTTTTTGCACCTCGACCACGCCGATCCCCGCAGAGGGTCGCGCGAGCACCGCAGAAATCGCAAAAAACCATGGGTTTTTGCACCTCGACCACGCCGATCCCCGCAGAGGGTCGCGCGAGAAAGAAATCGCAAAAAAATGGGTTTTTGCACCTCGACCACGCCGATCCCCGCAGAGGGTCGCGCGGGCAGGTTAGAAATCGCAAAAAACCATGGGTTTTTGCACCTCGACCACGCCGATCCCCGCAGAGGGTCGCGCGAGCACCGCAGAAATCGCAAAAACCATGGGTTTTTGCACCTCGACCGCGCCGATCCCCGCAGAGGGTCGCGCGAGCAGGTTAGAAATCGCAAAAAACCATGGGTTTTTGCACCTCGACCACGCCGATCCCCGCAGAGGGTCGATTTTCGTGTAGTGTCGTCGGCACTACCCCGCCGCCCTAAGAAGAGATTTTAACTCCTCGCAAGTCAATTGCACTTGACTCCTTGCACTTGCAACTTGCACTTGACTCCTTGCACTTGCAACTTGCACTTGACTCCATGCACTTGCAACTTGCACCTGACTCCTTGCACTTGACTGCACTTGCCTTGCAACTGACTGCAATGACTCCTTGCAATGACTCCTTGCAATGACTCCTTGCAATGACTCCTTGCAATGACTCCTTGCAATGACTCCTTGCAATGACTCCTTGCAATGACTCCTGCAATGACTCCTTGCAATGACTCCTTGACTCCTTGCAATGACTCCTTGCAATGACTCCTTGCAATGACTCCTTGCAATGACTCCTTGCAATGACTCCTTGCAATGACTCCTTGCAATGACTCCTTGCAATGACTCCTTGCAATGACTCCTTGCAATGACTCCTTGCAATGACTCCTTGCAATGACTCCTTGCAATGACTCCTTGCAATGACTCCTTGCAATGACTCCTTGCAATGACTCCTTGCAATGACTCCTTGCAATGACTCCTTGGATTGACTCCTTGCAATGACTCCTTGCAATGACTCCTTGCAATGACTCCTGGCAATGGCTCCTTGCAATGACTCCTTGCAATGACTCCTTGCAATGACTCCTTGCAATGACTCCTTGCAATGACTCCTTGCAATGACTCCTTGCAATGACTCCTTGCAATGACTCCTTGCAATGACTCCTTGCAATGACTTTCATGCTGATGAATCCTTGCAATGACACCTTGTAATGACTCTCATGAGAACAACTCAAGTGAACCCAGCGGAAGATCCCTTCGCCATGCTTTCGGGAAAAAAATGCCCACTGTTGTTAGGCGGCAGCAACTTCCAACACCTTTCCTTCATCTACACTCGCCGGAGACAAAGCCAAGTGCAAAATGAATGCGCTGCAATGCAACCGCCATAGCTCGGAATTCGCCAATTGGTGTACTCACGCCTCCCCTTCTGCCCGAAAGGAACAAAAGCTCGTCTGCTCCTTCTCGACGTCTTCCGTCATCTTGCCTTCCTGCGCCATCGCGAAGGTGAAGCCAGGAATCACACGGAAGAGCACGTCGTAATCGTAGCTCCCCGGGCAGTCGATGTCCCCGGCCGCGGGCGGGTAGTTGTAATCCAGGCGGATGACCCCCAGCATCGGATGCTGCTGCTTACCTTCCACTCACTTCGCACCAGGCGTGTAATTCCAGCATTCAATGCGGGTTTCATCCGTCCAACTGGTGCATTTATGGATTTTGCCAGTGCGGCGAACTCATCCCAAGACATGAAACACAGACTTGGCAAAGTGCAAGCTGGAGGCCGGTGGGGCTGGGGGAAGGTGGGGGAATCTGGGGGCAGGGGAAGGTGGGGGAAGGGGGAAGGTGGGGGAAGGGTGGAAGGGGAAGTGAAAGGGGGAATGATAGGCGCTTGAAATTCCTTTTCCTTTGGAGGCTTTCAAAATGAGAATCCTGACGGACCCCTTGAAAGGAAGCATTGCATGTCACGCGTCTCAATGGACCAACTGGTCAAAAGTGGGAGGATTCAGGTGCCATGGTTTGCCACGCCGTTGTTGCTTCATAAAGGGGTCCATGACATTTCGGCACCGGCGATTCATGGTGTTGCCCAGTTTTGAACATCTCTGCTGTTGTCAAGGCCCTCATGGGCTTTCCCTGGTTTTGCCACTCGAAACGCAACGGAAGGTCAGAGTTGCGTACTTTTCTCTGGATCTTCTCGAGCTTCTTCTTCTTCACCAGGGCCACTGACTTCTTCTCCTTCTGAGCCTCTTTCTTTCGCAGCAGGAGGGCCTCTTCATCCTGGAAAGTTGGCTCTCACATAGCCCGAACGGGGAATCAAGCCAAACTCCGCTGATGCTTCACTGGAAAATCGATTCTCAAAGTGGGAACCATGCGGTCAATAAACACTGCCTTGCCATGCTGAACAGGGCACCCCTTGTTCTATCCACCAGCCCGTTTCCCATTCCGTGAGCACCGTTTTGAAGCAGTACAAACTCTCTTATGTTTTAAACATAGTTGGAGAAAAGACGGGGACTTATGTCCTCCAACATGAATTCTGTATTAACCGGCCACCCTGGAAAAGAATTGCCTATGGCCCTGTGTCTTCTTCGCTCAAGAATACTTCAACACACGAAAACTAGGCTTCCAAACAAACAAATTGTGCTCCATGCTAACAGCGCGAATGAGCTTGCTATTTCTGCGAAAGGCGGGAAATGGACGTTTTCTGAAACCTTTGGCTTGGACAGAACCCGCAGCTGTGATTCGCACTTTCCAGGGCCTAGAAGTCATGCAATGGACTCTGAACACACAAGCTTCGCGACTTGAATCAATTGAGCCACCACATGCCACCACTGATCAACTCAACGCAGTCTACTAGTGAACACATGACCCAACCGACCAACCCTGAAACCTGACAGCAGTGAACTTGTGCACAACCTGGAATTCTCTTCGGCAATGTTCCGTCATGCCCAGCAGTGTGCTCGGAATCCGCAGGTTCGGAAAAGGTGCGAGATTTGGGAATCCGCGAAAGTTGGCCAGGAGGATTGCCGATTGCCAGATCAGCGAACAATTCGTTTGGGGCTCAGTACTGTAGCAACTGCCCTGGGCTCTTCTCACGACTCCTTCTGCCCGTTCACGCACCAATGGCCAACGCGGCAAAAAATGGGCTTGCGGACGACTCGAAAATGAAGAATGCAATGCCCAACATTCAGGCGTCACAATCCCGAGTTTCCAGACGCTTTCCCACATATTGATTCAGAGATGCCTTCAAAACCGCACTGCTTCTTACCATAGTCGACCTCCAAACAAATTTGTCTTTGGCGTATATAAAACCCTCGCCAAGGGACCAAGGAAAATCGGCTTTTCTCAGCTCGGGTCCTTGGTGAGGTTAAACAAATGGGTTTGGCGTCTAAAACCCTCGCCACTGGACCAAGGAAAATCGGTTGGCCTCTCACCTCGCCAATGGGTCGGGTCCTTGGTGAGGTTCATCCCCAGCTCGTAGTCCTCCTGGTGGCCATCCCACTCTTTCTGCCAATCGTTCTGGCCGAAGCGGTGGTTGTCCTCGCGAGAAAAAGAAAAAGAAAAAAAAAGAAAAAACGTCGGACCGCGGGTTAGCCATACTGTGGGTGGACAAAATTATGCACCAATTGAAACCATAAAACAACCACTGTTTGTTGGTATTTACAGGGGAATCATGGTTCCAGGGTTTTTCAGGTGGTGCAGGATTTCGTCCATCCACAGTACCTCCCTCTGCAGCAGTTCAGGACATATGGAACACGAAGTCTTCCAACTGTCGCCTTCCAAGCCGAAGGCTTCTCTTCGAAACAGGCTTGTGCTACTATTGGCAACTTGTTCTTCGCAAGCTTATGGCCGTTTCTTACTAACAAATAACTTGTCAGCTGGGATCTTGGAAGCCACAGTTTGTCCGAACTGAAACCTCCGCTTGCTTCTCATCTATTTAATTCGCAGGAGCCGTTCACCAAGCAAATAGAATGTTGAGGCTCCGCCTTGCCTTCGTCCCAAGACCTGCTCGGGCCCTGCAAAAGCCCCCAAATGCACAATGAGGAGCCATCGTTTTATTACTTTATTCTACTCCAATAAATAAATCCCTTACATGGACCTTTTAGTGGTATAGCTCATATGGCATTCCTTTGCATCGTGATGGCACGAAACTTATGACCTCCAGAGCTCCGGCAGGGGATTGCTCATGGTGGACTCATCCAAGAAATCAAGGAGTTGACACGCACTTGAGGGAAGCCTTCAGAACTTCGAGCGTGGCATATAGCGCTACTTGGGCTTTTGAGGCTCACTCGAAAAACAGCTTGCCGGGAGCGGCCCTGAAGGGGTGTAGCCTTAGGGTGTACAGGTTAGATGAACCCTCTGCCGTTATTGGCCAACAAACCTGCACTCTCCTCGCTCTCTCTCTCTCTCTCTCTCACAAACGCGCTCTCTCTCTCGCGCTCTCTCTCTCTCTCTCTGTCTCGGTCACTTCTCTTCCTTTCCCCCTTTCTCTTGCTCTTCCTCTTCCTCTTTCTCCTTCTCTGTCTTCTCGTCTCTCTCTCTCCCTCTTCCTCTCTGCTCTATTAGCTTCTCCTCTTCGCTCCTCTCTCTTCTCTCCTCTCTCGCTTTCTGCTCCCTCTCGTTTTCTCTCCCCTCTAGTTTCTTTTATCTCTGTTCTCTCATCTTTCTTCTCGCGCCTCTGTGCGTTTTTGAAGGGCCACCCCTCGAAAGTCCGCAGAGGGTTCCGCGCGCAGAGTGCAAAAAGCAAAAGCAAAAATAACACAATTTGTTGATGGTCGACCCCCCCCCCAAGTCAAAAAAGGTTTCCCATTTGACGGTTGCAAAGCAGAGCGTGCTCCCGTGCCAATGAAGCCTTCCCGGGATCCGTCAGGCACGACGGTTGGCGCATGAAGGCCCAAATGCATGGACGTCGCCACGCCCGCTTCTATTCGCCAGCTCTCCCGCTTTGCTTCTCAATTGTTTCCTTGCACAGCGTAGAGTCTCGAAAGCACACTCCATTAGTTCCAGGGAAGTTCCACTACGGTTTTGTCCTTCAACTTTCGTTGATCTTTATCAAACCGGAAGTGGAGGTCACTCGGACTTCCACGAATTGAGTTCCTTGAAGGCGGACACGTAGAAGTCCGCAGCCGTAATGGCATCCCACACCGGAAGCCCTGTGTGGTACCGCAGCGCGTCCGCATACGCCGGCAGCTCGGTGCATTCCTTGGAAAAGGCAAAGTCGGAACCGGACTCTGCTCATTCCATTGGGTGGTTATTCGGCATCAGACCCGTCCGAG